>JAOTRH010000024.1:13315928-13336842 GCA_034768845.1 Heliamphora exappendiculata | reverse complement strand
AAATATCCATAGCTAGCAAAGAACCCAATTCTCCCCCCCCCCCCCCCTCTTGGGTTGCCTGTTTCCTAACAGAACTATACACGTTATACAACTTGTTGTCTAACCCATTCAGGATATAGGCGCGGCACAAAAAGTCAGCATGTCGACATGCGTCGACTGCAGCCACAACTTGCTTATCACCCTCGTTCTCTGACAATGAAGGAGGATCCTCTTGGAGGAATTGCGCCAGATTCAGCGTCGTCAGGTAAAACAACATATTTTTCGGTTTCTGTCCGTAGCTCACAGAAATCGTAGCTGGAATCGGGGCTGGAACAGAAGCCGAAATTGGGACTGGAACAGAACCCACCATATGGGCAGAAGTAGTTGGTGTAAGGTCCATCCTGTTGTGGGTTTCGATTGCCATAACTGCAAAAATCGAATTAACACTCAAACAGAATTTAAAAATAGTAATTTAAAACTGCAACAGATGTATTCAATATAACAAAGTTTATAAAATTTTACAACAGTAAATTAAATACTGTATCTCAAATTAAATAGTAAAATTAAAGTATAGCAATAATACTTTAATTAAAATATGAATTGTAAAATTTAGAAAAAAAAATAAAAAGAATATTCTGTCTTAAGATTGTTGGAACTAAAATTCTGGAAATACAACAACTTGTCGAATTAAAGCAGTAATAAATATTTCTGAATAATCTATTTTAATTGCAGAATAAAACAACAGATAAAATATTCTAATTAATAAGAACAGAAACAGAAATGTTTTTTTTTTCTGAAAAAACAGAAACAGAAATGTTTTATCAATAAAATAAAATAAAACCAGAAACTGAAATATTTTCAGAAAATAGAATATGTTTAATGAAAAACAAAACTAAAACTGTAAACAGGAACAATATGTTAAATCACTGATATAATAAACAGTAGACTGATATAACGAAATTGTAAACTATATCGAACAGAAGTAAGCAAAACAAAATCAAAAAAAATGCAAGCTTACAGAACAGAAATTGGGATTGAGTCCAACGTTCGACGGTGTCTCCTTAAAACAGAATACGTCCCCGTCTCGATGCTTGCAGTGGATTAGACGTCTTCCTCCATGATAAGACGATCCTCGTGTGTAGTAGAAGCACAACAAACTGCACACATAGTGAACTTCGGTGTGTTGAACTTTCTCGGAAAAACTCAAAAATGAAAATTCAGTGGAAAGTAGCAGAGCTTCAGCAATGGGGAGTTTCGAAAACTTCATACGGGAATGGGTTTGCACCTGCCTATATATAGGCATTAATGGCGACTATTCGCCTTAACCGAACGGATACAGACACCGGTTCGGCCTGGCGGTTGGACCGCCCAACAGGCACGAACCGGTTCGAAAATGCTCTAACATATTCGAACCCTCAAACGATTCGAAATTGCTTTATAACGGTAACTGAAAGAATAAAAATTTAAATAAATTAGATTTTTTAATTTAAATTTTTAATAAATAAAATTTCGCAAAAAGATAAGGGTCAACCCACAGCCCCCGGACCCGAGCTCGAGCCTGACTTGGCACAGACAGGCAGCAGCGGCGGCGGCGCACGCGTGGGGTTTGAATCGAACGCACCGTTGGGTAGGTACTCTCCCGTTCACAAAACTAGGTACCCCAATGGGCACACCCCTTAAGCTCAACTTGACTTATATAAACCACTTAGTCAAATTTCTTCCAACCAATGTGGGATGGGAAACCCTTTTATATACTTACTTGGACTTTCAATATTTTCTCTTCCAAGCAATGTGGGATAGATGTAACTTACTATTATTTTGCCAACTTTAATGGCTTACCGTTGGAGTCAATTTTTCATTCGCGCATTAATGATTTTGAATATCACAAAATTTATAATTACTCTACTCATTGATATAAACAAATTAGAACATAGAATCATAAAAAAAAAAATTTAATTCAACATAAAGATAATTAGCTTTAAAATTAGTTAAAAATCATATTCTAATTTTTATTCAAATCCCATTTTTCAACTGATGAAAATGTTTTCCTTTTAATAAATTAATAAATTATTTTTCATTTATTTAAAAGGCATATCTTAAATCTGATCCTTTCAAAATTTGTAGATTTTTTATCAATTTCTAAAACAAAAACATGTAAGTTAACGATGGTGGGGATTACTGTTTGTAATAGTTTTTTAAAAAAATTTTATATACTTTTTTACGTTAATGCAAACAATTATACATTTTAGATTTATTTAATTATGAAAAATCAAAAATATAAAAAAATGGTTAGAATTATTTTGTTTTAAAAAGTTCATATTTTTTTCTTAAAAGGCTACTGTAATACCTTTTAAAGGTTTTTTTTGTCTTTAATAAAATTATTTTACATTAATTCAAATAATGATAATTTTTAAATTTCTCTCGTTACGAGAAATCAGAAAAGTAAAAATAAGTGAATGAAGATTTATTTTTAAAAAACTTATATAAGACGAAAAAAGTCTTAAAATGCTTTTTAAGACTTTTTCGTTTTTAGTAAACTCTTTTTTTTGTTAGTTCAACCAATTAAAAATTTTAAATTTCTCTTGTTTCGAAAAATTAGAAAGTAAAAATAAATGAAAAAAAACTCATATAAAAAAGCCTTAAAATGGCTTTTTAAGGTTTTTTCATCTTTAGTGAACTTTTTTGTGTTTGTTCAAACAATGATACTTTTTAAACTTCGCTCGTTACTAGAAATCAAAAAAGTAAAAATTAATGACTATTTTTTTTAAAAAAAAGTTTATTTAAGATGAAAAAAACCTTAAATAAGCTTTTTAAGGGTTTTTTTTTAATTTTTAGTAAACTTTTTTTATATTAGTTTAAACAATGATACTTTTAAAATTTATTTCGTTACGAGAAATCAAAAATGTTAAAAGAAATTAGTAGAATTGTTTTCTAAAAACTGTCAGGCAAAAAAAGCCTTAAATAATCTTTTTAAGTTTATTTTTTTGTTTTTAAGAAAAATTTTTTTGCATTAATTCAAACAATGAAACTTTTTAAAATTTTCTTTGCAACTCTAGACAAAACGACATATATTTTTAGATTTATTTTATAATAATAAATCAAAAATATAAAAAATTTAGACAAAAAAATAATTAGAAATTCAAAAAAGACAAAAAAAATGTAATGAAAAAAATTAAATGAAATGCTATTCCAAACATTAACGAAGCTCCAAGAGTTGTCGGATTATATCAAAAAAAAATTTATAACTTTATTGTGAAAAATATTTTATTTCAGTTTAACAATAAAAAATTTGATTTTGAAAATATTTTTCATATATCAATCAAATATTAAAAAATAAAAATGGTAAAATAATTATTTTTCAAAAATATTTTATGTTGAACGGTATAAATCCAACTATACTCTAAATAAATGTGAATCCTTCGTTTTGAATTCCTTAAAACTTCTTCAGTTTGTTTTCTGAATTCATAGTACGTATTACTGTTTTTACTATCGCTCTCGTGAGCACATGAGCATATACTTCTGGATAGCTTGCTGCTGCAAAATATCACGGATGACGAACCGAAACAAATTTCTTTGGTATACACTCCCTCTGAGGCATCTTTTCCACCTATAGCCATGGTTACTAAACTCTGAGAAAGAAGAGAGAGATGTCAAAGATGAAGATGGATTTTCTCGAATTGATATTGTTCATTTCATTGATTTCAGTGGCTTCCCTGAGAGCTTGCTGGGGAAGTGATGAAACTCCCCAAGTCCAACTAAATGATGACATTCTTGCTCTCATTGTCTTCAAATCAGACATTCAAGACCCTTTCTCAAACCTAGAATCTTGGAACCAAGATGACAATTCCCCATGTTCTTGGAAGTTCGTCAAGTGCAACTCGGCCGGCACCGGCCGCGTCTCCCAACTGTCGCTCGACGGGTTAAGCTTGTCAGGAAATATCGGCCGAGGCCTCGAAAAGCTGCAGTCTCTCAAGACCCTCTCTTTGTCTCGGAACAATTTCGCCGGCATCATCAGCCCGGAACTGGCTCTCATTCCAGGCCTGGAAAGCCTCAACCTCAGCCACAATAGCCTATCCGGCCGCATCCCCCCGTCTGTGGCTAACATGAGTTCCATCCGGTTCGTCGACCTGTCGGCGAATTCGTTATCCGGTCCCGTCCCTGACAACATGTTCGAAACCTGCAGCTCCCTGCGGTTCCTTTCGTTTGCGGGGAATTCGCTGGAAGGTCCGATTCCTAGTACCCTTCCAAGCTGCACTGCTCTCAGCAATCTCAACCTCTCCAACAACCATTTCTCCGGCAACCCGGATTTTGCTAACGGGATCTGGTCATTGACTAGGCTCCGGACACTAGATCTTTCCCACAACGCATTATCCGGGCCTGTCCCGACTGGGTTCTCGGCCGTTCATAACCTGAAAGAGCTCCACTTGCAAGGAAATCGCTTCTCGGGAATGCTTCCTGCTGATATTGGACTCTGCCCGCATTTAATCGTGTTAGATTTCAGCAAAAATCGCTTCACTGGCGCGCTTCCAGAGTCGCTTCAGAGGCTAGATTCTCTTACTTTTCTCGGTTTATCAACAAACGTGTTAACCGGAGACTTGCCCCGGTGGATTGGTAATATGAGCAGCCTCCAACATTTAGACTTGTCAAGCAATGGCTTTACAGGAGTCCTCCCATCATCCTTGGGAGGCCTAAAATCATTGTCCCATCTAAGTGTCGCCGATAACAAACTAACCGGGAACGTGCCCGTTTCGCTAGTTTCCTCTACCAAGTTGTCTGTAATCCGGTTAAGGGGTAATGCCTTCAACGGTAGCATACCCACGGGTTTGTTTGATCTCGGGCTGGATGAGATAGATTTTTCTAGGAATGAATTAGTGGGTTCGGTTCCTCCCGGTTCAAGCAAACTGTTTGAATCTCTTCGGATATTGGATCTGTCGAAAAACAAGCTTACTGGAGATATTCCGGCCGAAATGGGACTTTTCTCAAAGTTGGCATACTTGAATCTATCTTGGAACAATCTCCAGTCAAGAATTCCCCCTGAGCTGGGATACTTTCAGAACCTTAGCGTGTTGGATCTGCGAAACTCTGCCTTGTTTGGGTCAATTCCAGGGGATATATGCGATTCAAGTAGCTTGGGAATCCTTCAGTTGGATGGTAATTTCTTGACAGGCCCCATTCCCGAAGACATTGGAAACTGTTCCTCTCTCTATTTGCTGTAAGTTTCACGGTTTAATTCCTGCTCTAATATTTTTTTTACCTTTGAATCTTAGAACGAAAATGTTACGACAAGCAATTACCGACTCAATTACAGATAGACACAAGTGTTGAGGCTATTGCCGGTATGAGTCTAATGCCCTTGTGTCTGTCTCAGCCCTTGTAATTGGGTCGGTAATTGTAAATCTGTCTACTCGAGACGAAGTTCTAAATTTTTACCGAAGGAAAAAGAATAGCAAGCATGCACCAAAACTCTCCACGAGAGTTGGCTACACCTACATTGCCAGAAAATGAAAAAAAATCCACAACGAGCCAGGGCGCATCAATGTTTCTGGTGGAAAATTACGTCCTATTTCTATTGACGAGCTCCAACAGACTTTTATTCTTGGTGATTCAATACTAACTCGAAAACTAGCTACCAATTGAAAATCAAAGGCCTTTTGTGTGTACACGTAACACAATTGATGGATCTCGGAAAACTAATGCACCTAAAATATAATATATGTTGTGAATCCACGATTTTCCTGTTGCAGGAGCTTGTCCCACAACAACTTGAGCGGTTCAATTCCCAAGTCAATTTCAGTGCTCGAAAAGCTCAAGATTCTGAAGTTGGAGTTCAACCAGCTGAGCGGAGAGATCCCCCAAGAGCTGGGTAGGTTGGAAAATCTACTTGCAGTGAACATATCCTATAATCGGCTCACCGGACGGCTTCCTCTCGGGAGGATATTCCAAAACTTGGACCAAAGTGCTTTGCAGGGAAATTTGGGCATCTGCTCACCCTTGTTGAAGGGACCGTGCAAGATGAATGTCCCAAAGCCTTTAGTTCTCAACCCAAACGCCTATGGTGATCAAATGGGAGGTCATAAACACCCATCAGATCAATCCCATAAAGGAACCAAAAATTTCAGGCACCATAAGTTCCTCAGTGTTTCGGCCATTGTGGCCATCTCAGCAGCTGTAGCCATCACGACCGGAGTGATAGTTATAAGCCTCTTAAATCTTTCGGCTAGGAGGCGGCTGGCTTTCATCGACACCGCATTAGAAAGCATGTGCTCGAGCTCCTCCCGGTCTGGAAGCCTGCCTGCGGGGAAACTCATATTGTTCGATCCAAATGCTTCATCGCCTGGTTGGACGACTTCAACTAGCCCCGAATCCTTACTCAGCAAGGCTGCTGAAATTGGTGCCGGGGTCTTCGGAACAGTTTATAAAACATCGTTGGAAGGGGAAGGAAGAGTGGTTGCAATCAAGAAGCTAGTTACATCAAGCATAATCCAATACCAGGAAGATTTTGACCGGGAAGTCCGAATCCTAGGGAAAGCAAGGCACCCAAATCTGATATCCCTGAGAGGGTACTACTGGACTCCTCAGCTGCAGCTCCTGGTATCCGATTATGCCCCCGGGGGGAGCCTACAGGAAAGACTACACGACAGGCCGGCTTTGGCTTCCACCCCTCCTCTCCCGTGGCCTGCCCGGTTCAAAATCGTGCTTGGGACCGCAAAGGGGCTGGCACATTTGCACCACTCCTGTCGCCCCCCAATCATACATTACAGCATAAAACCTGGCAACATTCTCCTGGACGAGGACCTGAACCCGAAGGTATCCGATTTCGGGGTGGCAAGGCTTCTGAGGAAGCTGGACAAGCACGTTATCAGCAGCAGGTTCCAGAGTGCGGCCGGGTACGTGGCGCCGGAGCTGGCATGCCAGAGCCTGAGAGTGAACGAGAAGTGCGACATATTCGGCTTCGGGGTGCTGATCCTTGAGCTGGTGACGGGGAGGAGGCCGGTGGAGTATGGGAAGGACAATGTGGTGATTCTGAACGACCATGTGAGGGTGTTGCTCGAGCAAGGGAACGTTTTGGACTGCATCGATCCGGGGATGGAGGAGTTCCCGGACGAGGAGGTTCTTCCGGTTCTGAAGCTGGCGCTGGTTTGTACTTCTCAGATACCTTCGAGCAGGCCGTCCATGGCTGAGGTGGTGCAAATTCTGCAGGTTATCAAAACGCCTGCTCCCCAAAGGATGGAGCCCTTCTAGTTCCACTTATTTCTTTGTTTCATTTTTCTGTTGGCATTTCAGTGCTGTAACCTGTAAGCAGTTCTCTCTCTTTCTCTTTCTTTCAAATCTCCTGTGGCCACAAGCTGCCAATACCCCATTTACAAGCTGCCAATACCCCATTTTCACTCAAGGTTCCAGAGCTCTCAGCTCCTCTTCGCCAATTAATTATTCAAAAAAAAAACATTTTCCCAATTATCATTTAAGAATCTGTACGTTCACAGATTTAAGATTTAAAATACAGAAACAATCACACAGTAATCCTCTTGAAAAAAATTTATACTTTTCTATATAATATTATACGAAATATTAATCATATAATATTTTGAATCTAATACATTTCAAGGATAAAACTGAAAATAAGAATATTCTTTTGGGAGCTATTGATATTTGATTATCTAAACAAACAAAGTCCTTACTTGTAATTTTTAATTTTTGGCTCACATTCTTCACTCTGTCTCTAACCTTTCAGAATAACCGTATACTATAATTGATGAAAAATTGATATTTATAAGGAATAATTATTCTATCTTTTATAGAGGAGAGAAGAGCAACTAGAAGTAAACTCTTAGAATGATTCTACCCATCAACGATTTCATTCTTATCTTAAAAGAGTTCTTTCCCAAGTTAAATACTAATAGATGAACTATATCCGCGATTGTCTTATCAATAATTTGTAGAATTCAAAAACAATTAAAATATGAAAAAACGTGAGGCTAATGGTCCACTAAAAAAGCCCACTGGTTTAACATTCTCCCGCTTGGCCCATTAAGCCGATTATGATGCAAGGTGTATTTTCTTTTCTAAAATATGCATTTGATTATTTTATTTTGACTCGTTAGAATCCACACATAAAACTTTGACACGTGATCACGAATTTTTCAAAAATTAGCCAATAGGTTCATACTAATTAGAAACTATAATACTGTGATTAATTTAGACCACTAATGTGAGTCATAACGGTTATGTAGTATCTATATCGCATTCCCTTCTATGTACCACATCAGTGATAATCATCACTAACCTAGTCCATAATAGAAAAATACAAATATAGGTTACATAGCCTAAAACGGTCCATGTTATTTGTCTTATCAAGACTTTTCTATTTATCAACCATTCAACAGAATATGTGCATGCATAACTGGATATAGAAAAAAAACAAAAACAAACTTTTATTGCGCAAAATATAGTGTTAAGTACAAGAAATCACCTAATAAAAACTTTAATCATGCTTATTAAATATTACTCAAAAGACCTATCCTAATAACATATTCTTTTTAAATTTTGGGTACAATCCCTTTGTTAATGGGTCTGCAATCATAAGAGTGGTGCTCAAGTTCTTGATTGACACTTGTTATTTCTAGACTCTTTATCTAACAACCAAGTATTTTACCTCCATGTGTTTCAAACCATTAGAGTACTTTCCATTCTTAGAAAAAAACACTGTTGCTGAGTTATCACAATATATCTTCAGCGGCTTGGCAATTAAGTCAACAACACCAAATCCAGAGATAAAATTCCGCAACCATAAAGCATGATTTGTGGCCTCAAAGCATGCCACAAACTCGACCTCTATCGTGGATGAAGCAATAATAGACTGTTTCACACTCTTCCATGAGATTGCCCCACCAGCCAGTAGAAAGACAATACCTGATGTAGACTTTCTACTATTGGGACAGCCAGCAAAATTTGAATCCGGGTATCCGATCACGTCTAAATAATTTGATCTTCTGTAAGTAAGCACATAGTCCTTTGTTCACTGCCTTCCAATGCTCAATGTAAGGGTTGCTTTCGTACCGACCCAACATGCCAACTGCAAAACTAATGTCTGGCCTAATACAAGTCTAAGCGTACATTAAGCTTTCCATTGCTGATGCATAAGGAATGTCATTCATCCGCTTCCTTTCTAAGTCATTCTTTGGACATTGATTTTCATTCAATTTATCACCCTTTACAATGGGTGCATCACTGGCTGAACAAAACTGCATATTAAATCTCTATAAAACTCGATCAATATACCCTTTCTGAGACAATTCTAGCAATCCTCGAGATCGATCCCTAAATATCTTTATGCCAATAACATAAGTTGCCTCACCCATATCAACCATTTTAAAATTTTTAGCAAGATAATATTTAGTTTCATGCAGTAAACTAAAATCATTACTAGCTAGCAAAATATCATCTACATAAATAACTAAAATTATAAACCTACTCCCACTGACCTTCAGATATATACACTGATCAACAGTATTTTCTTTAAATTTGAAGGAGGTAATGGTATCATTAAATCTTAAATACCATTGCCTTGAAACTTATTTAAGACCATATATGAATTTCTTTAATTTGCAAGCTAAATGTTCTTTTCTTTTCTTTGCAAATCCTTCAGGATGTTCCATATAAATTTTTTCATCCAAACTACCATTTAAAAAAGCGATTTTTACATCCATTTTATGTAGCTCCAAGTCATAATGAGTTACAAGAGCCATGGTGATTCTAAGTGAATCTTTCTTTGACACTGGAGAGAAGGTTTCTTTGTAGTCAATGCCTTTTTTTTGCGTGAAATCTTTGGCCACTAACCTGGCTTTAAATCGTTCGATATTACCTTTTGCGTCGCGCTTGGTCTTAAAGACTCGTTTACACCCGACTTTCTTACAATTATTAGGCAATTCAACGAGATCCCAAACACCATTCTGGTCCATTGATTTCAGCCCTTCATTCATAGCATCGATCCATTTAGCAGAATCATCACTATTCATGACTTGTGAAAATGAAACCAGGTCTTTCTTAATCGCAATATCAAAATCAAATTCCGGTAGATACACCACATAATCATCTAAAATGGTAAGTCTTCTTTCCCTCTGAAATCTTCTCAGTACTGCCGATTGTGGTGGTTCTACAACATGTTCAATGGTGATATCCTCATGGAGTGGTAAATCATTTTCTATATGTTGTCCATTCTCCTCAACATGTTGAGGAATCTAAGGAGTAACAATTTCTTGATGAGAAAAGATGGTTGGGATGTCCACTCTTACTTCATCGAGATTTACCTTTCTTGATTTCTCACTCCCACTAATCTTGTCATTCTCTAGGAATCTGGCATTACCAGTTTCAACTACTCTCGTATTGTGATTAGGACAATAAAATTTGTACCCTTTAGATTTGTCTAGATAACCAATAAAATATCCAGATATCGTTCTATAATCTAACTTTCTTTCATGTGGGTTATAGATTTTAGCCTCCGTTGGACAACCCCAAACATGTAAATGTCTCAAACTGGGTACCAGTCCACAACACAAAATGAGTATTTGGGACAACCTTACGAGGAACCCTATTTAAGACATACATGGTGGTCTTTAATGCTTCACCCCACAATAAAATAGGTACATTTGATGAACTCATCATACTCCTAACCATTTCCATAAGCGTACGATTACACCTCTTAGCAACTCCATTCTGCTGTGGTGTACTAGACATTGTGTATTAAGCATAGATGCCTCGCTTTTCTAAAAATTTGGCAAATTAGCCAGGATTTTGGCCCAACTCATTATACCTACCAAAATATTCACCACATCTATCTGATCTCACTATTTTAACTTTTCAATCTAATTGTCTCTTAACCTCAGTAATGTACACCTCGAGGATGTCAACGACTTAAGACTTTTCATGAATTAGATATATATACTCATAAGTGAGTAATCATCAATAAATGTGATAAAATATTTTTCTCTGTTAAAGGAAGGAACATAATTTTTGCAAATATTTGTATGAATTATTTCAAGAAATTGATTGCTTCTTGTGGTATCTTTTTTGGAGTGCTTGGTTTGCTTTTCTTTTATACAATTCACACATATCTCAAAGTCAGTGAAGTCTAGTTTTTCAAATTTTCATTTTTCACCAATCTTTCAATTTTATTTCTAGAGATATGCCTCATTCATTTATGCCACAAGATTGAGAATTTTTTATTAATTTTGTCAAGTTTTAAACCAATATTTAAATGTAGGATTATTAAAGATTATGCAAATTCATAATTCAATGCAATTTGATATAATCCATCATATAAATTACCAGAACCAATTTTTATTAAATTAAACATCAAATTGAGTTTTTCACAACCAAATAAAATTGAATATCCAAAACAATTTAATCTAGATAAAGAAATCAAATTTTTAGAAATTGAAGGAACATAAAATGTCTCTTCTAGATCCATCTGATGACTCGTCTCTAAGATTAGGCGATAAGTATCAACAGCTATCACATCGGTTTTGAGACAGTTCTCCATATAGACAAGGTTTTCACTTTCCTTTGGCTTCCGGGTTGAAAGGTTTTCCTTTCTTTTTGAACCAGGCTTTACACTTGCTGCAGTCCTTCTTTACATGTCCATTCTTGCTACAAAAATAGCACTTTATTGTGAAATTATTACTTTCATGGGCCTGATTGTTACATTTTTCAGGTCCATTCCACTTCTTGAACAGATTTCTCTTTGATTTTTTATTTTTTTTCTGTATAGCTCCTTGAGCCACAGCCAGTGCCATATGATGTCTTTTTCCTCTCAATCTCACTTCCCTCTGAACACACATATTAGTTAGCTCATTCAAACTCCACTTATCCTTATTGGTATTATAGTGAATTTTGAATTGGCCAAATTGTGCAAGAAGTGAGTTGAGGATAAACTGAACAAGGAATGACTCACCCACATGCATCCCTAAAGTACCAAGCTTTACAGCTTTATCAGACATATTAAGGATGTGATCCAAAACTCCTTGATTGCCATCATATTTCATTGTTGTTAATTCAGCCATTAATGTGCCCGCAAGTGACTTATCAGCATATCTAAAACGATCTCCTACAGCCTTTAAAAATTCTAGTGTATTAGAAGTCTGTGGTAGAAATGTTTTGATATTATTTACCATAATCATTCTCATTAACATCAAACTAAGCATGTTCGATCTTTCCCATGAATTGAAATAGCATTGTTATTTAGTGTTGTTATTAGTAACTTCAGCAGGTTTTTCAACAAGTAATGCCATGTCAATATTCGTTACTCCCAGTGTCAATCAAACATGCTCATTCTATTTTGAAAAATTTGAGACAATAAGAACTAGAACACTAGATGTATGAGAGTGCGGCGAAATAGGGACAGTCACTGAAAAAAAAAGACAATACTTATATTAATACTTTGAGTTTAAATTTTATAATGATGAACTAGTGATATCACTTCGATTCCTCATTAGGGCGAAATCTAAGTATATCTATTATTCACTCATTAATTAGGTGCAAAAATATTACCTATGTAGGTCTAATTAATTTATACAATTTATTAATTAGCCATGTTATCTTTGGGTATTCAAACATAATTAATTAAATATTTCATCCTACCCAGATTATAATTATTTGAATGCGACTCTCCTTTGGGTTAGTCACATTCTCTTAATTATAACTGACATCCAGAAAATTATTAATTTAAATGTTGTCCCTTTTAACGAACTTTTACGTAGTTTTATATTTATAAGTTTTATAAATTTAGGTCACTTTGGTGGCTACTAAATTTAAAATTTCTATAAACATAAAAACTAACTAATAATATTAAAAACCTAATTAATTAAATTACATAAACTACTAAATTTAATATAAATGTTACCCTTTTTAATCACAATTTTATTAAAAATAAAATATAATTTTTTTATAATTCTTTTATGTGATTAAAAGCCATTCAAGGACCATAACAACAACAATAACATTTATAGATATATCTTAATTTGGAATTTTACCAAATGAAATATAGTTATATTGGTAAAATAAAACTACCAAAAATTAATTTTAATCTTGACTCAATTTGTAAATAACCCTAGGGTTTTATCCATACGCATCCAAGAAGCATCCAGCAAGGAAGCGGAAAAAGAAGAATTGGAACAATTTCATGCCTCTGGTGATTATTTAATATTATTGAATAATTAAAAGTTATGAAGTTTTTATTGTTAATTTGAAAGAACATGATGTATAGTTACAGAATATACATATATATATATATATACATATATATATATATATATATCTCAAAGTATCCTGAAACTTTTGCATTTATTATCTTTCAAAGTAATAACCAAGCAACTAATCTAGGCATCCATAACATCGTGTGTAATAAACTACGTCGATAAAACTCAGCCTATACATGTTCAGATCGAAAAGTTCGAATCCGCCGCTGACAGATAATCTAAGATCCATATCCCTTCATGAGTAATGAATTTGCACAAGATCAATAACCTTAACATGATTTTATTATTTGTCATGATATCAAACAAAGACATCTTATCAACACCCAGTGCATGAAATTGACGATTATTTATTTATTGTTTATTCTTTTATTAATCTGAAGGTATAAATAAATAATGTTTAACACAATATTATTCTAAGATGTATTGATTCAAAAAATCATGGCTCTGATACTAACTGTTGAAAAAAATCTATACTTTTTCATATAATATTATGCGAAATATTAATCATACAAGATTATGAATCTAATACATCTCAAGAATAAAATTGAAAATAAAAATGTACATTTGACAGCCATTAATATTTGATTATCTGAACAAATAAAATTCTTACTTATAATCCTTAATTCTTGACTCACCTTTTTCGCTCTGTCTCTAACCTTTTAGAATAACCGTATGCTATGATTGATAAAAGATTGATATTTATAAGAGATTGTTATTTTATCTTTCATAGACGAGGGAAGAGAGCCCAAGAAATAACTCTTAGAAGGATTCCTATATATCAACGATTTTTTTCTTATCTTAAAAAAATTCTTTTCCAAGTTAAATACTAATAGATGAACCATATTCGTGATTGACTTATCAATAATTTGTGAAATCCAAAAGCAATTAAAATATGAAAAAATATGAGACTAATGGCCCACCAAAAAAGTCCACGGGTTTAACATTAATCAGTAAGAACGTTATTATTTAAGAACAAGTTCGAGTTTTAAAATACAGAACAAATCGCAATGATCAGTACGTAAGAACATGTTTGTGTTCATAAAAATAAAAATAATACTGTAAACAATAAATTTTGTGTCCGAAAATCACAACAGAAAATTGTATGAACAAATTAATTTTTTATTAAATTTGTAAATTTCTAAATAAAAAAATAACAAATTCTTTGATTCTTGTCTTCAAATGTTGACTCGAGGGCTTGGCAGCGTGTTCCTGAATCAAAAGACGAAATATCCTCTGAGTTTGGCAGAGAATGATGAAACTTGGTTGAGAACTATCTTTAGGGCTTCAAAATTTTATCTGTAAAACTCTTTCAGTTGCTTTACAACTCTAAGTATCAGATGTCAAAAAACTTTTTTCCATCTGGTGAAAGGACACACATATTTATAGGAGTATAGAAGACAAAGTTATGAAGAGACTCAAACTCTTGATAATTATCTCAATTTTATTTATTTAAAAGAGATAATCATTTAAGTTTATAATTACCTCTTTGATTTAGTTTTTTAAAAAAGATAACTATTGAATATCATAATTATCTCTAATTTTGAAAAGATAATTATCTAGACAAGCTTATAGTTATCTCTTTAGTTTTTTAAAGAGATAACTATTGAATATCATAATTATCTTTAAGTTTGAAAATATATTATCTCTTTAGTTTTTTAAATGGATGACTATTGAATATCATAATTATTTTTAATTTTAAAAAGATAATTATCTAGACAAATAATTTTTTTTTCGTTTAAAGAGATAATTATTTAGTAGCATAATTACTTTTTTTATTTAAAGAAATAATTATGTATATTTAATTTAATTTAGAGAAAATATTATTTAATTTTCTCTTGTGTAATTTTTATGTGCCAAGTGGCTTAATTTAATTAGTCAAATGCATGTCATATAAAAAATATACTATTTTGCACGTTGCGCCGTGTAATTAGATTAATCGTAAAAATTAATTTGGGACCGCGGCAACACATGGCTTAATTTAGTTAGCATTTCTGTGGATGTAATTTTTTTGTATCTTTAAACAGTTTAATTATAGTAGCGATTCGTTATATAGTAGGTATTGGGTGATCTTGAGCCACTGGACGGTTGCGACGCCAAACCCTCCCGGGGTTTGGGTGTGACTTAATCAGTGCGAGATTAAGTTCCTCACGGTGGTTCTGTAAATCAGTTGTTTACGGACAACTAATAAAAAAGCGCCACGTTTATTATTTTTGCAGCTAACAAAGCGTCGCTTCAGCTTCTTTTCCTTTGCGAAGATTAATAGCGATGTTTCTGCAGGTACTGACTACATCTAACAACTGTATAGGCCGTTGTGGAATAAGTGTTTATTTATTTATTTCGTTTTGTTTATTTTTATTTTTAATATTTTTTTTAATTATTTAATCAAATTATTATATTTTTTAATTTTTCTCATCGACCTCAACAAGAAAATAACCAAATTTGATCAAAATATAAAACAAATTTTAAAAAAATAAAAATAAAATAAACTACAATAAGCCAAATTTAATTTTACTTATTTTTGTTTTTATTGAATTTTTTCATCTATTCTAAAATTTTTTACTTTTTAGTTCATATCATCGAGATAATTTAAAAAAATAAAAATATTTAGTCAAAAAATAAAATAACATCCAATCAAATCAAAATAAATAAATAAATAAAATTTTTAAAATTTAGCCCAAGCGGAGCCGGATGCAAGGAGCCTGCTGTGAGCAACTCAAGTCGGGGTGCTGTGAGTAAAAAAATAATTTAATTTGATAATCTAAAATTTCATTTATTTTTCTATATATATATATATGTATATATATGTGTGTGTATTGAAAAATTGATTAACTTATAAATTTTGAAAATAAATTACAAATCAAATGTACTCGGATCATATGCCTAATATATAATATTCAATTGATCTAATTTTTTGAATAAATTAATTATATAATGAATTTAAAATAACGAATGATTCGAATCAAATCTGAGTATACCTAATCAACTAAATTTTTACTCACAACACCCTTGTTGAGTAACTCAAACTAGGTTTCCCGATACCTGATCAAATTGTAGATTAGCAAATTAAATTATTTTATCACTCACAGCACCCCTGTTTGAGTTGCTCATAGCAGGCTCCCTCTATATGGGCAAAATTTTAAAAATTTTGCTTTTTTTTATTTTTTATTTTATTTTGACTAAATATTTTTATCTTTTTAAATCCTTATGAGATGAACTAAAAAATAATTTTTCTGAAAAAAAATTAAAAAAATCATCTTTGACTAGCTTAGTCTGGACTAGCCCAGCTCGAATATTTATTTAAATAGGCGCCTATCTAGTTGCACCACTCCTTTTCTTGTAATGCCTTCAGATAACAAACGCTAATCCGCAAACGCTGAACCATACATAAAGTTGAAAACCGTTCTTAAAGCGCAAGCAAGTTCCCCCAAACGAGCTTACTGGCGTAAACCAGCACAAACAAACGAACGGACCCTTACTTCTACAAGGTGGGACATATTCCGATTTTAGCAAGGTAGACAAAAATAAGTAAGATTAAATTTGATTCATCGACTTATTATAGTTTATTTTATTTATTTTTTTAAAAATTATTTTATATTTTAATCAAAATTTATTACTTTTTTAACTTAACTCGATAAGCAAAATTAATAAATATAATAACTTAATTAAATAAATAAATAATATTAAAAATAAAAATAAACAAATAAACAATTATTCCACAACCACCTATATATATATACTGTTGCTAGATACATAGTACCAGCAGTAAAGCCGCTATTAATCTTTGTTGAGAAAAAGAAGCTGACGTGGTGCTTTTTTATTAATTATCCACAAACAACTGATTAATGGCGGTTTGTGAATGGCGGAACATGTAAGCAATTCTCTCACTATTCGAAACCTTTTCCAAGCTATACTATTATTTGTAACATGTTCTATACAATACACATCTAAATTTAAATTATTTATTTTGAATTTAAAATAATTTTTAAAATTTTTTTTTAAAAACTTTAGAATTACCATTATATTTAACATTTTGAAGAAGTATAAAAATAGTCTCTTACAAATGCATAATAAAATTATGTATTATAGACCCACTGTAGTTTGCCTCCTTCCCAACTGCATACATGAGAATTTCGAATACTTGATTGCCATATATTTTAATCACTTGGTTGGGTTAGAGCTCAAGGGTTTGATTGACAATCCATGTTTTTTTAACTTTTTGATTAAAAACATAAAAAAAAATTAAGTTTAACAAAAAAATTAAAAAATTAAAAAATCAAAAGAATCAAATCAAAACACTATTTACTACAAATACTCAATTCAAACTCTCATATATTCTAAAAGACAATGATACGTCTATTTAATAACTTATTTACTACAAATATCAATAATTGTTATTATCAACTACTTAGAAGGATAACACTGTCAATTTAAACAAAAAATAAAAAAATTAATTTTTTATTCAATTAATCAATTTCAAAAAAGCAAGTTTAAAGTTAATTTACCAAACAAATAACTTTAAATTCAATTTAATTTTTTTTGATTAAAATTATAAAATAAAATAAAAACTAAAAATTAATTTTTAAGTTAGTTGTTAATCAAACTCTAAGTCTACATACATGTTAATTTGTAGTATGGTGCCTAAGAAGCTGGTAATTAAAGAAAAGTGCTACGTTTCACGAAAGATTTGACCGAAAAAAATGACCAAAGGAAAAAAAAATAATTCTGAAATGAGGTTTTAAAGGAATAACTTGACATGTGGACTTGCGTTTAGGTTTTTTCTCTTTTCTTTTCTTAGTGAAAATTTTTTCGTACCCTAAAAAATAAAAAGATTAATGCCAAATCTAACAAATATTTGCATATTATTTTTTTCAATTTTGTTACTTATTTTTAAAAAAGGTCACTTTAAAACTTTTATAAGAGTTTTTTTTGTCATTAATAAATTTTTTTAAAGCTTTAATTAAAATAATTATACTTTTATATTTGTTTTATTATGAAAAAAAAAATTAAAAATATAGGCCGATCAAAAAAAAGTAAGAAGGAAATAAAAGTTTATTAACATTAAAAAAAATTTAAAATTCGTTCGATGGATTAAAAATTAGTATTTTAAATTTTTGTTCAAATTAGATAATTTTTCTTTCTCATGCATCAAATGAATGATAAGTTTCTCATATATCACAATATCAAAATATTCTCTTATATATACATGTTAGGAGAAATTTTTCATATATCACAAAATAAAAATATTTTTATACACTCACATGCTATAAGAAAACTTCTCATATATCACAAGATGAGAATATTCTCATATATACAAATGTTATCAGAAATTTCTCATATATTACAAGATGAAAATATTCTTTTACACACGCATCTATCAAGATGAAAATACAACTTTAAAAAAAATTATACACGACAATTTTTTCATACCTGCATCAAAATATGAAAAATGTCTTATCATGTTGAAAAAAAATTACACGGAGAAATTTTTTATTCATAAGTTACTCATTTCATAAAAAACTAAGAATAATAAAATTAAGAAAAATATGTATGAAAAATTTCTCATACATGAAAAAAAATTCTACTGATAAATTTTTCATTTATAAGTTGATCATTTTAATTAAAACTAAGAATTACAAAATTTTAAAAAAAATATGTATGAAAATTTTCTTATAGTATGTATGAGAAGTTTTTTATATACAAAAAAAAATTATACTGAGAAATTTATCATTTATAAGTTGCTCATTTTATTTAAAACTAAGAATGATAAAATTTAAAATATATATATATATATATATATATAAGAGAAGTTTCTCATACTAGATTATGATGTTTTAGGTGTTAATCTAATATGGTATGCCTTAATGAATGAGCTTAATAACCTTAAATAATGTGTGCCAAACTTTGAGTACAAATGGAATATACTAATGAGATTTAATTAGTACTAAGCGTGATTAACTTGAATAATTAGTATTACTTAACGCTAATGATTATCATTTATGTTCTTTTTCCAATATTGGTTAAGCATGCACCTTAGTAGGTGTCAACTTGGGTGAAAGATGGAAAAAGAGAAGAACATGTGAAAATTGAAGAGATAAAAGGGAAAAGAGAGATTTAAGCTACTTTATTGGATTTGTCCATAGAAAAGCTTGTTCAAAGAGAAAAAGAGAGAAAAATACAAGAAAAGAGAGAGAAATTCAAAAGGAGAGTGGGAATCAAAGTGCTTTTGTCTTCAAGCACTAAATTAAGGTACTACTTTTTGTTTATAATCTATTTCCTAGCCTATAATTGGTTTAGAATCGATGGAAATCAAGTTAAGAGATGGATTACGTTGGATTTTAAGCGGGTTTGACAAGAACCATAACTTATTCTTGATTTGATTGGCTTCAAATGTAGAAATCACAATATTCATGATTTTTGAACCTTTGATTCAAGTATTCATGCATACATTGTGGATATAAATCGCAATATTCATGTATTCATGGGGTTAAAACTTGCAAACTAAACATGTTTTTATGCAATGTTATTATGTAGAAAGCTTACATTGTTGATACAAAGGATATATAGAAGAATTAGAAGGTGAGTAATGCCATACCCTTGTTACATAAAAGGTTGTCTTTGATTTTAAATAAAAAGATGTGTACATTATGTTTTCTATAAATTTGATTAAAGCTATGTGGATTTCATGTACTGTTGTTCCATTTCGTCATGTTTCAGTAATGTTTCTGTTTCTGAACTAACCGTAACAACGCATTGAAATGAAACTTTGATCCTTGCATATCTCATATTAATGAACAAAAGAAACACCACTCAAATGGGTCGTGTCGTGGAACTTACAGATTCATGCGGCTGTTCCACTGGAACAATTTCTGACAAGAAATCTTGAGCAGCCTCCACCAGATTGTGAATCATAACGCATCCTTCTCAAGCATTAGAATTGGCCTGAAAAGTTATTAGTTAAAGTTAAAAGATTGAATAGATAAGGAAATAATAAAAGAAAGATGACAAGTTTGAAGTATGAATTGCATGTAAGCAGCATACAATTTATTATTTATAATCAGAACAACCAAAAAGGTGTTCCGTGCAACATGTGTTTGTCCATAATTAAATAAGAAGGCCATTAGCAAGGATAAGACAGTAGCCCCTATAGTAGAACACTGCAAAGTGTGACAAGTTATGGATGCAACCTTAAGTGCTATTTGCAAGAAGTTAATGCCTGTAGACTTGAACTCCACATTCTCATCCACGATTTCCCAGATTTAGCCATGGCAACAACCTATAGCAATTACAATCTCGCTCTTCCACTATTCTAAGGAACTGATGAAGCTTTAATTGAAGTTTATGGCCTGCCTGAGAGAAGATAGATTAAAATAAGGCAATGTTAAAAGAGGCAACCTTGAAACTGTTGGAATCTGTGAATTTCATTGGCCATGGAAATCCAGATTTCAATAGCTGGATCAATTACAATTTGATTGACCATTCAATTGCAATTGAAGCCTGGAAACCAAAGCTTGAGTGGCTATTGATTTCAGGGGATAACCCTCTAAATGGAGTAGGCACGTTCATGCATCTCTCAGAGAAAGAGGTAAGGGCAGGCTCACGGAAGGAGAAGAGACAGAGCCAGGTGCTCTGTTCTTCTCCTGGGAGCTCTGAAGGCAGAAGATGAAGAGGAAGAGACAGAGACA
>JAOTRH010000024.1:13278192-13315828 GCA_034768845.1 Heliamphora exappendiculata | reverse complement strand
ATATAGTCAGTATAGAATTGATCATCCAGTTGATCCCGCTTAATACACTCCAAGTGTACTAACACATCGAGCTCGAACATCGAATTCTCAAAACCTAAATTCGAGCCGTTCGACCTAGCCAAGACCAGCTACTATAACGATGTACTATAATCGTACCAATGGAATGTCCGGGTCCACTGCGATTGTGAGCCTACCTGTATAATCTGTCAGAACGTATGATCCAATCTTTCGTGCAGCATGCACCGAGTCAAATACTGAAATGAATATACGGACTATGCATTCATTCATTACAAATATAAATATGAAACCACGAATGCAAAAGCATCTGAAATATTTCTCATTAATATGCTAAGGATCAAGAATAAAATACCTAAAAAGCATGGCTTTTCAGTATACATTCTTAATAATCTACGCAGTGTGTTAGTATGCTTGTATGTATTAGTGTATGTCAAAGTAGTGTATTAGTGGGACAGCAAGTATAAAAAACCAGTGTATTTGTGCAGAGGTGTATCTGTGTATTGTGACAATGTGGGGGAACAAAATGTATCAAGTAGGCACACAGGCTGAAATAAGAATAGGCACGCAGGCCTCCATGTACAGTAAAGTAAAAAAGAAAGTAACAACAGCTAGACAACGGTGAGGTCATCACTCTCACTAGGTCCTCTTCTTTCGGACCACATAGCTACGTTGGGACGACTCTTTGGATGACGACCCGGTCCCCTCTGCCTCCTCTTTTGAGTTATTAACAGTTTGTGTAACACTTGGGATCCGAGCTCTTGATGAAGAAGCATCAAAAGTTGAAGTCCGCATAGAAGGTGCAACTGGGGTAGCAGGTGCTATTCAACCACTACGAGTCCTCGGTCCTCCGCTACGCCCACGCTGAAAGAAAAAAAGGGCCACATTAGCCGAGGAAGATAAGTATGAGCAGAAAGGGAAAGTACAAGAATGTAAATGAGAGATAAAAAGGATTGAGTACTGCAGCAAGGCCACCCCAAGGAGCAGGAGGCTCCATACCCTGGGCTCGAAACGCAGCGTCCTAGTGCCGAACCAATACCCTTAACCCGGAGATTAGGCGAAGGCACTGGTCGGACCACTCATGGGGCATCTGTCAAGAGAAGAACTAGATCAGTACAATCAAATATGAGAATCAGTACAGTCGTGAGAATTAGTGCAGTTAGATATAAGGGGTAATACGAAGAAAAAAATGAAGGATGTCAAGCTGCTCAACACTAGGGGGAAGGAGGATCTCCTATGCTGCTGGCTCAGGGACTCAGATATGATAGAGATTCCCATCCACGAAGGTGTCCACTATCCATGGAAGCTTAGGGTGAACAGGGCCTGGGGTAGCGGGAGGAGGACCCCGCACAGCAGTACGGACACCCATGGCAGGCATAAGCCTCTCTCAAGCAAAGATTGTGTAGTAACAATCCTCGCCCTCAATCAGCGTAGCAGCATCAAGGCCCACCATCACTCGGATAATCTCGACCGTGTGGAGGGTTTTGGTCTGACGCATCCCCACTAGAGGTGTCATCGGGATACGAAAATGGTCATACCCTAAGGACTGCTGAACAATGCGGTTGTCGAGGTACCACTCTCTACAGAATGGCCCCTTAAGCAAGACACATGTCTGGGTAACCTCGCGGCTCCGCATCAAGTCGGCACTAGCTCGCTCCTCAATGCCAATTCAAATGTCCCAGCGAACCTGAAAATCAAAAGAAGTATATCAATAAGCAGCGCATGAACAAGGAATGAAAAACAACTCAGCAAGAGCAGTAAATGACTTACTTGGTCGGGAGTGAGGTTGTCCAGGAAAAGGCGATCGTCATCTAAATCTTTTCCCCTAAGCTTCGTACCCCGATGGCATCTGCCCCATCGAAGTGCCCGGGGGATCACGAGGGGGTCGTTGCAAGAGTTTACTGGATGACGGATACCCAGGAACTCGTAGGCCCAGAGTTGTAGAAAATCGAGAGAAGCATTAGTACAATTGAAACGGATATGCAGATATGGAAATGAAAAAGGAAAGCACATAAAGCAGAGACCACAGAAGTACCTCCCAGATACGCCAATAACCACCGACGCACAGATCAGAGGTCCTGGTAGTCGTGCTCATGTACCCATACAAGGTGGCCAATGTAGCTCCTCTCCAGTTATAGGAGCCGATCTAGTCCACCACCACCATGGCAATAAGATAGAAGAGGTGCACCCTGTTCTCTAAGTTCAGGAATAAGGATATCTCGAATATATAGAGAAGGAATGCACGTGCCACCCACTTGAAGTGGTGGACCTCGGAGCAGACAAAGTGACGAAATGTCTTCTTTCGCCATGTGTATCGTATACTCCCCTTGTCAATGGAAGGCGCCACGCGACCAAGAAGGTGCATAAAAGCCTCGGGGCTCTGACAGATATCAAAATCAAACGGGATCGAGTCGCTGCCCACCCGAATCTTGGTAATGAGGGAGAAGTCAAGGGGAGTAAGAGTCACCTCGAATGTGGGAAGATGGAAGGTGTTAGTGGTGTCCCACCATCTCTCAATCAAAGCTGTGAGGGTGACCCGGTCGTTGATGGTCTCCTCCAACGTGGTGACGAAACTGCTAAAGCCCGCCCGATTGACAATCTCTCTACTATGGGGGGAGCACTGTGTACCACTCCAAAACATCGGAGGAACTGCCAAAATCCCAAATATGAAGTCGCACCTGAAATGAAACAAACCAAACAAATCAGTGAACAAAGAGTAATAATGAAATCAACAAAATAACGAAAACGAAACAAACAGAAACAATGATAGCATCAAAATCAAAGTGCATGACAAGATAGCAAAAACAAACTAACAATAATCAAAACAATACCAAAATGAGTCTCAAGACGAACCTATGCAACGCGGGCCTTGCTCTATTTTCAAGTTTTCATTCTCAAAACAAAAAAAGTGGAAGGTTGTCAAGATCTAATCAAATCCAAAGTTCAAATTCCATTCTCAAAGAACGAGACTTAGAATGAAGATTTTAGTAACAAAATCTCACTTCTTTCAAAATCTTGCCCTTATTTCAAAACCAATAACGACTCAACCTGATCAAATCCAATTCGCTAGGATCTAACTGCAAATTCAACAGAAACTCGACTTCACTCTTATTTTTGACTCAATCTAAACTCATAATTTCACAAAATTTGAATTCAACTCCGTTCAAAATTCAAGATCAAAATTTAAATTCAAAAAAAAACAAAGAAAAACAAAAACAAAAACGAAAAGTTCAAAATTCAATTTCCTTTCAACATAGCCCCTAATCTACCTCAAATCCATCCTAAATTCAACCTCGAAAAACTCAAAGCGGTGGACTCAACCAAAATTTCGTCTCAACAAAGAATGAAAAAATCAATTTCAAACTCAACTCAACCTAGCTTCAACCCAATTTGGCTCCGTTTTCAAAATCCAACCAATTATGTTTCATTCCAAAATCAAACTCAAAACTTTA
Source organism: Heliamphora exappendiculata (assembly GCA_034768845.1). Classification (NCBI taxonomy): domain Eukaryota; kingdom Viridiplantae; phylum Streptophyta; class Magnoliopsida; order Ericales; family Sarraceniaceae; genus Heliamphora; species Heliamphora exappendiculata. The sequence continues at coordinate 13,312,361 of JAOTRH010000024.1, read as the reverse complement.
ATTCAATTCCAAATCAACGACCTAATCCATTAGTTTCGTTTTCCAGTTCAAAGTAAGTCCATTTAAAACACGTTTTAGACTCACATTTTAACATGATTTCTATTTTCAAGATATTCCCAAGTTTTTAAAACTCAGTTTAGCCCAACGTCTACCCAGATTCATTCTCGAATTCAAATTCAAACCGAACCTAATCCAAAATTCAAACCTGTCCCAGAATCTATTTTCTACGAATTTAAGCTTGTTTTAACCAAGATTTCAAGTTTGATCATAGGTTCATTTAAGTCTAAAAGTCCATTTTCATCAAAATTCAAAAGTTTCGTTTTAATCCGAGATTCAACCGAAAGCTCATTTTTACCCAAGATTTAAGGTTCATTCATTTCAAAGTTCATCCCATCCAAGTTTAAGGTTTGTTCAAACTGAGAGCAAAGGTTCATGACATCTAAGTTCGGGATCCACTTTAATCCAAGTTCAGGGCTCATCAAATCCTAGCCAAGGTTTAATCTAATCCCAAAACTCCGATATCAATTTATTTCAATCTCAAACTATGATGCAATTCAAATTCAAAGATTCATTCCAATTCATTTCAATATCAAAATACGTTGCAATTCAAATTCAAAGATTCATTCTGTTAGTCCTAGGCAACCCAAGACGAATGGGGTGAATTGGGTTTTAAAAATAATAATAGCAATTTTAAAAATCTTTTTCAAAATCTTTTAATTTCACAAGCAAATATTACAAGTATATCAAGAACTAAAGCAACAAGGAAATTAAAGAGGCAAGGGAGAGAGAAATTGAATCGGACACCAATATTTATAGTGGTTCGGCTTCTTCCAAGCCTACGTCCACTTCTCAAGACTCCTCTTGAGAATTTTTACTAATATAGAATGCTTCACGGGCGCATTTAAAGTCTTTTACAGCCTTAAGATGATCCTACAAAAACAACCTATGTTTTCTTCAATTCACTCTTGAGTTCTTCTTTGAAAAATATTACTCAATCACTCAAAGGATCAAGGGTGACTCACTCTTAAGTACAATAAATGTATGAGAATCAAAGATTCACTCACTCACTTTCTTTACAAATAATTAGAAATAAATGAATACAAAGAGGTGAGATTTGGCTGGAGGAGTTAATGAGTAATAAATCTATCTTGAAGATTTGAGCTTTTGATTTAAGCAATAAAATAGTGTTCAGATTTTCTAAGCTTTGAAAATTAACTCCTTATATATCCATCTAAAGTAAATGACCATTTGTGGGTTGATGGAGGCAATTAATACTCTAAAATTCAACAATTGGAACCAGCGCGAGATTTGAAATTTGTCACAGGTGTCAACTCAAACTAATTTTGTTTCGATCAAAATATATAGGGCTTGGTTCCTTAAGTGATTGTGTTGACTCATTTCTTCAATGGTGTCGACACATATTAAGCATCTTCCTCACCCACACGATGATTTCGACTCATGGAGCTTTTGGTGTCGACTCAACTATTACTTTAGTTTTCCAGGAAAGACCTTTGGTGTCGACTCATATCGTCTTTGGTGTCGACTTATTTTTTCTAGCAATCTACTGGAATTTTGGAGTTGACTCATCTTCATTTTGGTGTCAACTCATAAAATTACAGTCAGCCACTGTAGTTTTAAAGTTTACTCATTCTGATTTGGTGTCGACTCAAAAAATTGCAGACGGTCTCAGTTGTTTTGGAGTTGACTCGAAGTCATTTAGTGTCGACCTAAAAAGCTTGTTCTGTAGGAAAAATTTGTGTCGACTCATAAACCTTTGGTATCGGCTCGTTTGAGTTGGAGTCAAAAATTGTCTTGAACCTGTAGTGTCGACCCATTTAGCTTTGGTGTTGACTCATTTTTCCCGAAGTCAGGAATTTGATGGATTACTTGGTGTCAACTCAAATTGTGTTGGTGTCGACCCAAAGTGAATCCCGCATGGCTTGTGTAGGTGTCGACTCAAATTCATTTTGTGTCGACTCATTTTTCTCAATTGCCTGGATTTCGGTCCAATACTAAAGGTGTCGACCCAAACTAGTTTGGTGTTGACTCAAATGAGTTCCTGAAAACATCTTTTAAAAATATGTTAAGGTGTCAACTCAATTTCTCAATGGTGTCAACACACTTGAGAGTTTCAAGCGTACTTTACCTTTAGGTGTCGACTCAATTATCAATTTGTGTTAACTCAAAATATTTTTTGATAGAATATAAAGTGTTAACCCATTTGATGCAAAGAGTCAGCACAAATGGCTTAAGGCGTCAGCTTATTAGTAATGTAGTGTCAACACTTATCTTTTTGAAAATAAATAAATATAATCTTTTTTAAATCAGTTTAATTAAGAAATGACTTATAAAAATCATCAAAATCTAATTAAAAAGCCCTTGGGCTAACAATCTCCTTTTTTATGATTACAACATTTTTTCGAAAATATTTAAAAAAAAATTCAACAAGGGTTCTCTCCTTATTTTTATGCTTTAAATAAGTTATGAATTTACAACAATAAGGCATTCAACAATAGTGTAAAATACTCATGCAAGAGAAGTTTCAAATTTGATTCAGAATCATTATGAATTTATTAAGACTTGTGCATCAACTCAGAGTGTTCAAGAGATTTAACAAACATATACATGTGCAATAATTTCAAGTATCAAGCATTAAACACATTCAATACATACATAGAGCATGGTGGCAGTTGTTATGAAATTGAAATATGTCATTTCACAAACACAACAATTAAGTGTTAACCAAACACAACCAACAATTATAAAAAAAAAAAAACTTAATGTTTCCACAACCATCATATAAAACAGACAAGGAAATGTTTAAACATCTTTCCTCCTTTTCACGGCTTCTTCTTCCATTTTGGAATCATCAAAATCAGATGTCGTCGAACTATTTTTTTTTCTTCTTGTCTTCAGCCACTTTTCTTCGTTCATATGCATGTTCTTTAGAGGCTCGTTCTTTCTCAGATGTCTTCTCTTGTTCTTCAAGGGCTACAAATGAGGCTGCCAAAGCCAAGTCGACCTCGCACTTCAATCTTGCTTCTTTTTCTGCCTTCGTTTTCTTAGGCTTAAATTGTTTGGCCCAAGCGTCTTGAATCCATTTGAGATCGTCTTCAACTTTCCTGGTATTCTGTTGCACTGCAATAATGACGCCTTCATCGTATTCTTTCTAGACTTGCTGAAGAATGGCAACATTAGCCTTCACGATGGAGGCTATACTGTCATTCATGGTTTTGCTCATGGAAAGGCCGGCATCACATGCATTTTTAATTTTTCTTCTCAAAGTATGGTTGGTTTTGTCTAGATGTTTGACTTTAGTAGAGATATACGACACCTTGCAACCGATATCAAAGAGATCCGCATCAACTTTCGTTTGAAAGGATGCTACATAAGAAGTCAATCCCTTGACAAGGGAGACAAGTTCGGCAAACTCTTGAGATGAGGGACCAACAGGAGGAGCAGATGGCGATGCAACAGAAGAAGAAGGAGGAATAGGAGAGAAGGGGCCAAGAATCTCAGTCCTAGAATGAGGAGAAGTTAGAGAACCAGAAACAAAGGGTATAGAGAATTTGTATGTGCAGAGGGAGGAAGAGGGATCCGAATAGATGATGGTGGAGCAGGGGCAGGGGAGGCAAGATTTCCACGTTTTGTGGACCAATCACCATCAACTTTTAAAATTTGCATATGTTTCAAAGTTGAATGTCCATATAAATCATGTTTTGCAAAGAAAAAATGCTTCTCAGTGGACAGGTTAACCCCAAAGTGCCGAAACACATAGGTCAAAAACATGGCATGAAGGAGGGAGGAATTGGACTTAGAATGTGATTGCAATATGTCAGAGATGAAAAGATAACCAAGGTCTAAATTTTTGCCTTTGAGGATGCACCATATAATAAAAATATGCATAAAGGTCACATCACCAAATTTTTCAGATTGGAGCAAAAAAATGTGATTGACAAAATGATACAAAATTCTCATTTTGGGCTTAAGGGAGTTGGCCTCAAGGGATTTTGAAGGGTTAACCTCTTCGAGTTCAAATTTTTTTTTACCATGTCATGAAAAGAGAAACCGTCAATGTTTCTCTTCTTCTTGTTGCAGGCAACAAATAATCGACCCTCAGGGAGACCGAGGATCTCGTTTAAAATTTTAGAGGTCAAGTGAATGTCTACACCATTTACCCAAGTGGTGATGGTCATGATATTAGGGTCGATGATTTGGAAATGAGCACAGAACAGTTTGACGAATGTAGGGTAATGGGGTTCTCAGATCTGGAGTAAGTTCATCCAATCGAGATCGGAGAACAACTCAGAGAATTTCATTTCTATTAAATCAAAAAACTGAAAATCAATGGAGCGACTAGGGATTACCTTTCGAATTACAAACAAGGCGAAGTAGAGATTCTTGTACTTATTGAACCGAAACTTCAAAGCAGTTCGATTGGAGTGACGTTTGAAGGTTCGGCCTTGCTCTTCTTCGATTTCTTCTGGATCTTTTGTTTCTTTGCCACTCTAGAGCTTAACGGCCCTTCGCCTGTACATTTGCTCCCTTTGCCTATCATTTTCGGTGGCATTGACGGGGATAGAGAGTGGGGAAGAGATGAAGAAGGTGGGAGGAGTTGACTCTAGGGTTCGTTGGAGAGACACGAAGAGAGAAGAGATGAATCGACATTTTGAATGTGAACGGTTTCGAGCGCGAATGAGATAAGAAGGAAAAACTGCCTATATATAAACTCTATGAATTGTGTTGACCCTAAATGAAATTGAGTCAACACTTTTCACGCGACATTAGGGGCGTCTAAAGACAGAAATTGTGTTGACACTTTTTACCAGGGTATCGACACCTTCGGCTCATTGAGTCAACACTCTTCTTGAACGAGTGGACCTAAATTTTACCTAGAGCAAGATAAACGAATCGAGTTGACACTATATAGCTTGGGTCGACACTTTTAAAAAATGTATTGGTACTATATAGATTGAGTTAACACTGCGCATACGTGTCGACCCTTTTCAACATTGAGTCAACATTTTTCACTTATCAAAATAAAGCATGAAAAGCATTGAAATACATTGAACATGCACGGTTAGTATGGTTGTTTAAGCATCAGTTTAGAGCACATAACATACCAAGTCATCTTATGATATTGCAAAGTCTTTCTTCATTTAAAGGTTTAATGAAAATATCAGCAAGTTGGTAGTCGGTGCCTACAAATTCAAGTTCAATATTATCCTTTTGTATATGATCTCTAATGAAATGACGGCTAATCTCAATAAACTTTGCTCTAGAGTGTTGTGTAGGGTTCTTAGATATGTTTATGGCACTAGTGTTATCACATTTAATAGGAATATGATCTAAACTTATATCATAGTCTTTTAGTTGTTTCATCCAAAGAACTTGTGCACAACAACTACCAACTGCAATATACTTAGCCTCAATTGTAGATAAGGCTATTAGGTTCTATTTTTTGTTAAATCATGATATTAAAGAGTGTCCTGGGAATTAACATGTTACACTTGTACTTTTCCTATTAATTTTATAACCAGCAAAGTCTGCATCTGAACAACCAAATAACTCAAAGGCTATTCCTCTAGGATAGAATAATCTTAGGTTTTATGTACCTAATAGGTATCTAAAAATGCGCTTAACAGTAGTCACATGTGATTCTTTAGGATTAACTTGAAATCTTGCACACATGCATACACTAAACATGATATCTGATCTACTAGCATTAAGGTAAAGTAGGGATCCAATCATACCTCTATTTCGCTTTTCCTTTACTGCCTTACAATTTTCATCCTTGTCAAGCATTGTTGAAGGGCACATTAGGGTTCCCATAGGTTTGCCTTTTGCATATCAAACCTCTTCAATAAATCTCTTGTGTACTTGGATTGGTTGATGAAAATTCCATCATGAGTTTGCTAGATTTGAAGTCTAAGGAAGTAATTGAGCTCACTTATCATGCTCATATCAAATTCTCCCTATATACGCTTAGCAAAGTCCTTGCAAAGAGATTCATTAGTTGAGCTAAAGATAATGCCATCTACATATATTTGGACAACAAGCATATGTTCTCCTTGAGATTTGATAAAAAAGAATTGCATCAATTTTTTTTCTTCGAAAACTCATTTTCAATCAAGAATTTGCTAAGTCTTTTATACCACGCTCTTGGTGCTTGTTTCAAACCATAGAAAGCTTTGGTAAGTTTGTAGACATAGTTTGGAAAATTAGAATTTTCAAGGTCAAGAGGTTGTTTCACAAAAATTTCTTTCGAAATAAAATCATTTAAAAAGGCACTATTGACACCCATTTGATAAATTTTGAAAATTTTAAAGCATGCAAAAGAAAACAACTTCTTAATGGCTTCAAGCCTAGCCACAGGAGCAAAAATTTTATCAAGATCAATGCATTCTTCTTTATTGTAACATTAGGCTACTAGTCGAGATTTGTTCCTAAAAACTACTTTGTTCTTATCTATTTTATTTTTAAAAATTCATTTTATGCCGATAATAAAGTGTTCATTAGGTTTTAGAACTAAAGTACAAACTTTGTTTCTTTCAAATTGGTTTAGCTTTTCTGGCATAGTCAATATCCAAAACTCATCGTTTTAAGCTTCCTCAAAATATTTTGGTTCAGTCTGGGAAAAGAATGCTAAACTACCATTATCGTTATATAGAGATGATTGGGTTTTAATACGTTGAGATGAGCCATCAATGATCACGTCTTTTGCATGACCTTGAGCATACCTCTATTTTTTAGGTAAATCTGAATTTTCAAGATTATAAGTGCTAGCAACTTGTTGAACCTCATTTTGTTGCTTATTTGTAACTTTCTTATGAATTGGTTCTTCTTGATCCTTGATAAAGATGTCCTCAACACCCTTTTCTATGTCAAGCAAGTTATCATTACAAAATTTCTTAGAAGAACCAAGATTAGTTTCATCAAAAATATGTATAGACTCTTCAACAACTAGAAGCCTTTTGTTGAAAACACTATAGGCTTTACTAGATAAAGAATAACCTAAGAAAATATTTTCATCAGATTTTTCATCGAACTTGTCCAAAAGTTCTTTATTATTATTCAAAACAAAACATTTGCTCCCAAATGCACGAAAATAACTGATGTTAGATTTTCTTCCGTTCCATGGCTTATATGAGATTTTCTTGAGAGAAACTCGAATCATGATTCTATTCACGATAAAATAAGCTGTGCTTATAGCCTTCGTCTAAAAATATCTTTGTAGATTGTTTTCACTGAACATGGTTCTAGCCATTTTTTTCAAAATTCTATTCTTCCTCTCAACAATACTATTTTGTTGAGGGGTTCCAAGAGTGGAGAAGTTATGGTTTATACTACTTTCATCACAAAACTTTTTAAAATCTTTATTTTCAAATTCTCTACCATGATCTCTTTTGATACTTGAAATTTGAAAAAAAATTTTATTTTAAATTCTCCAAGATAATTTTGTAAAAGAAACAAAAGTTTCATCCTTATGAGCTAAGAATAGCACCTAAGTATATCTAGAGAAATCATCAACAATAAAAAAAGTATATCTCTTACCTCCAAGGCTGAGAGAGTCTTTGCTGGACTAAACAAGTCCTTGTGCAATAGTTGTAAGAGCCTAGAAATAAAAATCACATTTTTAGATTGAAAAGAACTTACTTGTTTTCGTTGTTGATATGCATCACAAACTTTGTCTTTTTCAAATTTGATTTGAGGTAAACCAATAACCAACTCCTTTTTTTAAAAGTTTTAAAATCAAGTTTATGTGTGCACGTCCAAGTCTTCTATGCCTCAACCAACTATTATCACTTAAGGCAGTTAAGCTCTTAGTGTCATTTTTGAATAGGACATTTAGATTAAAAGTGCAAATATTTCATGTCTATGATCTTCAAAAATAACTTTGTTGTCAATTGAGTCTTCAATAATACACTTAGCATAATCAAAGACAACCTTGTTGCCTTTGTCACAAAGTTGGCTTATGCTGATAAGGTTATGTTTCAAACCTTTAACAAGTAAAATATTTCAATAGAAGGGAAATTTTTTTTACCAATACAGCAAATTCATATGATTTTTCCCTTGCTATTGTCACCAAATGTCACAAATTCACCATCTTTAGGTTTGAGGGATGCAAACATTGACTTATCGCCTGCCATGTGTCTTGAGCAGGAACTATCAAGATACCACACCCCCTTTTTAAATGAGGACTTGAAACATACCTACAAAGAGAATCAATGTTTGAATTTTGGTACCTAATGTTTCTTAGGTCCTTTAGTGTTAGTTCCATGTGGGTGTGTTTTCTTTGGAACCCAAACCCTCTTAACAGGTAAATTAAAAGATTTTTTATGTGGACAATATGTGACAATGTGTTCATGCTCATAACAATGAAAGAAAGTTTCATTTGAGTGATTTGAGAATACTTTGACAAAAATGTTGCTTAAGAACTTTTGTTTCTTCTTAGGTTGATATCCAATTCCAGCCTTATCAAAAACACATTTTTGCATACTAAGAAGTTTGTCCAAGTTTTCTTTTCCAAGTGTAAACTTATGGACAATTTTTGTAAGATTTTCAACCTTTTCTTTTAAAACTTGATTTTCATCATTTAAAGATAAAATCTATTTTGACAGTAAAAGTTTCTCTTCTTTTAAAGTTTCAATGTCATAGGATAAGAAAAGAACCACCTTTTTAAGAATAAAATTCTTAGCACCCATTTTTCTAAATTCATCATGTAAATTTTCAAATCCAATTTGAAGTTCATCTAAGAAAAATGGTTCATTAATTACCTCATCATCTTCTTTAGCCATGAGGTAAAGATTAACAATTTTATTTTTTTCCTTTTCATCATCAGAGCTGCTATCATCACTCACCCCATGTAGCTAGTATAGTCTTCTTGAATCCCTTCTTGAAGTACTTCTTGAGTTGGGGACACTCGACTTTCACATGTCCAGGCTTCTCGCACTCATAGCATATTATCTCATCTTTCTTGTGATCACTCTTGAATTTGCTAGACTCTCTCTTGAACTTGTTGAGTTCTCCTTTGTGCCCATCTTTCTTGAAGAATCTTATTCCTTCTTGTTTTTTATGTCTAAGAAACCTTTTAAATTTTATTGTAATGGGGGTCAGCTCTTTTATCACTAGTGGATTATTCATCATATTCCTCATCAAGAGTGGAGGACTTAAAGGCAATACACTTCTTCTTTTTGTTGTCATCTTCTTCATCAACCTTGATGTTCATCTCATGAGTCATGAGTGATCTAAGAAGCTCTTCCAAACTAAGTGTATTGAGGTCCTTAGCTTCTTGAATGGCAGTGACTTTAGCTTCCCAACTTTCAGGCATGCACCTAAGAGTCTTTCTTATCATCTCTGCATTATAGTAGATCTTCCCAAGAGATTTTAATCCATTTATAATATTGGTGAATCTAGTAAATATTTCAGAGATAGTTTCATCATACTTCATTTTAAACAATTCATAATTATGAACAAACATGCTTATCTTAAATTTTTTGGCTTGGTTAGTTTCCTCAAGGGTAACCTCAAGTCTATCCTAGATCTCATTGGCAGTGTCATAGGTGGAGATCCTATTGAACTCATTGGGGTCAAGAGAGCAGTACAAGAGATTTATAGCCTTGGAATTTTTTTAAATCTCCCTTATGTCATTTTCAGTCCATTCATTTTCAGGTTTAGAAACAATAGCTCCTTCAACAGTTTGGTAAGTCTTTTGGGTCCATTCATGATAACCCTCCATAGGTCATAGTCTATGGCTTGAATGTAGATTCTTATTCTAGCTTTTTAATAACTATAATTTATTTTATTAAACAAAAGGAGTCTGTTGGTGGACTGACCTTCAGATTGAATAGGTCCAATACAAGTGGTTACCATGAAAACTCTTAGACGGTTGAGTAAAAAATAAGAGCTCAAGCTCTGATATTAATTGTTAGTCCTAGGGAACCCAAGAGAGGGTGAATTAGATTTTAAAAACAATAATAATAATTTTAAAATTTTTTTTCAAAACTTTTTAATTTCACAAGCAAATATAGCAAGTATATTAAGAACTAAAGTAATAAAGAAATTAAAGAGATAAAAGAGAGAAAAATTGAACCGAACACCAAGATTTATAGTGGTTCAGTTTCTTCTAAACTTGCGTCCACTCCTTAAGACACCCCTTGAGAATTTTCACTAATATAGAATGCTTTACAGGTACATTCAAAGCCTTTTACAGTCTCAAGATGATTCTACAAAAATAACCCATGTTTTCTTCTAATCACTTTTGAGTTCTTCTTTGAAGAGTATCACTTTTAAGCTCTTCTTTGAAAAGTATCACTCACTCAAAGGATCAATGGTGACTCACCCTTAAGTACAATAAATATATGAGAATCAAAGATTCATTCACTCACTCTCTTTATAAATGATTGAAAATAAATGAATACAAAGATGTCAGATTTGGCTGGAGGAGTTAATAAGCAATAAATGCTGTCTTAAAGATTTGAGCTTTTGATTCAAGCAATAGAATAGTGTCCAGATCTTCTAAGGTTCGAAAATTAACTCCTTATATATTCATATGAAGTAAATGATCGTTGGTGAGTTGGTGGAGGCAATTAATACTCTAAAATCCAACCGTTTGAACCAGCGCGAGATTTAAAATCTGTCGTAGGGGTCAACTCAAACTCATTTTGTGTCGACTCAAAATATCTAGGGTTTGGTTACTCAAGTGATTGTGTTGACTCATTTCTTTAATAGTGTCGATACAAATTATGCATCTTCCTCAACCACACGGTGGTGTCGACTCATGAAGCTTTTGGTGTCGAGTCAACCATTACTTCAGTTTTCCAGGAAAGACCTTTAATGTCGACTCATATCGTCTTTGGTGTTGACTCATTTTGTCTGGCAAGGTACTGGAATTTTGGTGTTAACTTATCTTTGTTTTGGTGTCGACTCATACAATTACAGCCAGCCTCGGTAGTTTTAGAGTTTACTCATTTTGATTTGGTGTCGACTTAGAAAACTATACACGATCTTAGTTATTTTGGGGTAGACTCGAAGTCATTTGGTGTCGACCCAAAAAACTTATTCCCGTAGAAAACATTTCTGTCGACTCATAGACCTTTGGTGTCGACCCGTTTGAGTTGGAGTAAAAAATTGTCTAGAACCTCTAGTGTTGACCCATTTAGCTTTGGTGTCAACTCATTTTTCCCGAAGTCAAGAATCTGATGGATTACTTGGTTTCGACTCAAACTGTGTTGGTGTCGACCCAAAGTAAATCTCGCATAGCTTGTGTAGGTGTCGACTTAAATTCGTTTTGTGTCGATTCATTTTGCTCAACTGCCTGGATTCTGGTCTAATACTAAAGGTGTCGACCCAAACTAGTTTGTTGTTGACTCAAATGAGTTCCTAAAAACATATTTAAAAAATATGTTAAGGTGTCGACTCAATTTCTCAATAGTGTCGACACATTTAAGAGTTTCAAGCGTAGTTTGTATTTAGGTGGCGACTCAATTATCAATTTGTGTCAACTCAAAATGTTCTTTGACAGAACACAAAGTGTCAACCCATTTGATGGAAAGAGTCCGCGCAAATGGCATAAAGTGTCGATTCATTATTCATGTAGTGTCAACACTTATAATTTTAAAAATAAATAAATATAATTCTTGTTAAACCAATTTAATTAAAGAAAATAACTTATGAAAATCATTAAAATCTAATTAAAAAGCCCTTAGGCTAACACATTCCAATCCAATTCAATATCAAACAAGGTTCAAGCATTCAAAGTAATCAAAAGTTCAAACATGTAAATAAACTTTCAATCAACAAAGAATGTAAAGAATTTAAGTTGTCAGCTCACCTCGAGGTTCCTGGTCGAGAGGTGATCCTTGTGACACCGAAGAAGGACCTCACGCTCCTCGATCACGTCCGAAAGAACAAACCTCTTCATAGTCGGCTTCCGCAATTGGTGAAGAAGAGGGACATAGGTCCTACCATCAAAATGCTCTGGCATGTTCGGCGCGCCTCCTCCCTCTAGTAAAAGGTTCTTGTCATCACCCACGGCGCCACCACCTCCTTTGGTGGTACCCGCGGCACCACCACCGCCACCTCCTCCATTGCCGCCTCTGCTACCACTCGTACCTCCTCCACCGTGGTCACCCATACCACCACTGTTAATTCCAATGCCACCACCACCTTTGATACTGCTGGTGCCACCCTCCACGCTAACAAACCCAAAGCCGCCACCTATGAGAGCCGAAAACACCACTAAAACTAGCAAGAGGAGGAACATGATTGTAATCAAGAGTTAAGAGATAGAGAAAGGTGAGAGAACAAGAGAGATGAGAGAGATCCAAGGGAGAAGAGAGATGAGAGAGGCAAGAGAGAGCCGTTTATGATTTGCTCGAATGATATTTTGAACCTATCTTAGAACTTATGTTCTGCTATCGACCTCACAGCCACGAAGTCCGCCTCTTTTAAAACTAACGGCCAAAACCACTTGAACCATGACGCAACTTTCCAAAGCACAGGCCATGATATTTATCCAAATGTTTCAACCGTCCATGTACTTTATGTCCAAGCCGCCATCTCCTTAGGGCACAATAGTGCTGACCGCCACTTCCAAAAGTAACAGCCACCATGTTTTTATGCCCCCAACTTTATAGATCTTTAAGCTACCCTTCTGTGGATTTTGAACGAATCAAAGACTCTTTTAGCCTATCTTTATATTCTGAATGCCCCTTTGAAAACCTCGGTCCTTGTTACGACCTAAAACTGATAGGTATTCTCTATCGGTCTTCCTCATGACCTTAAACTGACTCTTCGTTCCTTGACATAACCTAAAACTGTCACTAGCACCTTCAGTCCTCCTTATGACCTAAAACTAACTCTTTGGCCCGCACATGACCCGAAACAGTCCCTCAACTTTGAGTCCTCGTCACGACCTAAAATTGATAAGCTTGCCCCTCTTGTTAGAGTTCAGTCTTCCTAATGACTTTAAACTGACTCGTCGGTCCTTGACACGACCTAAATTTGTCCCTAGCACCTCCGGTCCTCCTCATGATTTTAAACTAACTTGTCGGTCCTCCACACAACTTAAAATTGTTCCTAGCATCTCTGATTCTCCTCATAACCTTATACTGTCTCGTTGTCCCTAGCACCTCCGGTTCTCCTCAAGACCTTAAACTAACTCGTTGATCTTTGACACGACCTAAAACTATCCCTAGTACCTCCGGTCCTCCTTATGATCTAAAACTGACTTGTCGGTCCTCGCATGACCTTAAAATGCCCCTTTACCTCTTCGGTCCTCCTCATGACCTTAAACTGGCTTGTCGGTCTTCGCATGACTTTAAAGTTGCCCCCAAGTGTTTGGTCCACCTCATGACTTTAAACTGACTTGTCGGTCTTTGCATGACCTTAAACTGCCCCTAGCCTCATCGGTCCTTTCACGACCTAAAACTGATTGATGCTTCCTCAGTTCGTGTTGTGACCTTAGAGTTTTCATGCATCGTACCTGTTCGCATTGAATTATACCTGCCATGCATCATGATTAGCCTATTTACATCATATTCATTGCATACGAACTACGGCTGGTCTGATCCCTTACAAAGGGGTTACGTAGGAAGCTCAGTAGAAATTCGGGTTCTAGCATGCTTTTTTGAATGTTTTGTTTGTGCATAAGATTGGCAGCTTGTTCAATAGGTTTGTCTCTAGAGCTTTGACATTTGCTTGCACCATGAGTTGCTACAAGCTCTGTCAAAGAGGGGCAACTGTAGACACCCCAATCTGACTAAGAAGAATTTTAGGCACCCGCTTCGAATGTGCTTCAATGACGAAAGTATGAGAATCATGCTCAAAGATACTCCCACACAAGAAAAATCATGGAAATGGCTCAAAACCCAAAAATCCTAAAAACACCTCCAGGCCATGACATTTCCATACACACGGTCGCCACCTGTTTGAAAACCCTACATGCTGTGTCCTTGCCCTCACAGTTGTAACCTTTTTGAAAACCCTAAATCAAGTCCTGACTTTCTTTGTCACAACCATTGCTTTTTATCCAAGTTGTGACTTTTAAAAGTCACGGCTGTCCTTTTCATCGGCATTAAGGTAGCAGCTTGCACTGTAGCGGCCATCACTATTACCTCTTTTTAGAAAAGTGGCAGAATCCCAGAAGGGGTCTGTATTGCTTACCTTGCCTATAAGTAGGCAGCAATTCCAAGTAGAAACAAGAGAGAGAAATACTTGGAGGCCCAAACTCTATCAAAATACTCTCCCGTTTGATATTCTCTCATCCATCCTATACTTTTCGAGCCTCGTTAGTGTTTTTGCTTGCCTTAGAGGAGTTCTTGGAGCACATATATTGGCTTGGAGGTGTTGTATTTTCACCACCAAGGAGCCATTCAAGGTAGATATTCACACGAGGTAGCCTTAGGATCCCATAACTGTTATTAAACCCTCATCTTCTTCCCCTGAGAGTGTCGTGGATAAGATTTCTATTGTTTTATTGCTTGTATATCGTTCATTTCAATGTAAACATTTATTTTCTTCAAGTTTTTTCATTATTAGCAATATATTCATACCCATTTGTTTCATATTTTTACAGTTATTTACATCATGTTTCGATGCTCATAAAAACACTAAGCACATCTAAAGCTTTCTGAGGTTCTGAAACATAATGGCTGCGACCTTCTTATGTCATGGTCGTATGTTTGTTAAATCCACAGTCACGGCCGTACACTTCTTATAAGAGCTGGTACGTTTTTGCCTCTTTATATTCACGGCCGTAATATCCTGTTGTTACGGCCGTGAGATTGTTTTAAGGCCAAAAATGCAAAAACCCTCTTCAAAACTCTCTGTTATCTATTTATTTTAAGTTTGTGCATCATTTTATTGCTCTATTTTGTATTTTTACTTTCTGTATATCTATTTAGTTTCCTGTTGGGTAATGGATAACGGATCTGACCTAAACCAAATGGTTATGATCTCCATTCTATGTACCTCCATATCTATATATTCTGAGGTTATACAAATATGACGGCCACGTGGTTTGTTTTATTTTCTAGTTACGGTCGTGACATCCTTTAGCTACAGCCGTGAGGCTTTGTATGGCTAGTAACATGAAAAGATATTTTAAGCATTTTGTTATTCATATTTGATATCCTGTATATTCTATTTAGAGTTATTGCTTGTATAGAGGATGAATGATGGTGGATCTAGCCTAAAACCAATAGGTTATGGTCTCTGTTCTGCATATTTTATTCATTTGAGCTTGATTTAAGCCTTGTGCAATGTGTATACCTTTTTTGTACCCTTAAAAACTATGGTTGCAACATTTATTTGTTACGGCCGTGAGATATTTTTATTCTGTTCTTCGCGGTAACCCTATATTTGTCACGGTCACCTTTTATGTGACTATTTATGTCACAATCGTAGCAGTTATTGTTACGATCGTAGATTTTGTGCATGACCAGTAGCTTAAATATGATGTTTAAGTCTCTTTTGCTTGCTCTATATAGCCTGTTTACAGCATGATAGGGACATAAATATTGTTGCATGACTTTTAAAATCTTACTTGTTTGTTTTATCGCTTACTCGCATGTTTTTCATTTTGCTTTACTCAAATGATACGTGTAACATATCTAGAAATAATAACCAAGTTGTATGGCCCTAGAAATTATAATTAGGATATTGTTTCGTTGCTTGCTTTTGTTTGAACACTCTTTAACCTCCCGTTCTGTATATGTTACATTTAAAAAGTTTACAACAATAACCAATATTGAAAAAATAGAGGCCAACCTCACGGTTGGACGAAAAGGATGCCTACCACCTTCTATTTTCTTATCTTAACCCCCAAACTCTCTTTTTCTATGGTTACGTATTTAAAAGACCTTCAACCTTCTTTTTGTGTTTCCTGATTTTTTTTAAAAACTAAGTAGTAACTCTATTTTTCAAGAAGGATGCTCAGATATCTTAGACTTTTGTTTTAAAAAGAAAAAAATATTTTTCTAAAAATAATAGATATCCGGTGCATCCCACGTGATAACCAAAACATCCGCAACTGTAAAGAATTTGCATAATTGTGGTTAGTACTTATCCCTCGGTAGAAGGCCATAAAAGAGTTTGAGGTGTGTAGGAAATATCGTAGATTGTGGAAACCAAGGTGGAATATAATGTGCTTCGTGTGATTATTAAACTATTAGATGTTGTCGAATTAGATGAAAACTTGAGGTTCTAAGGATGAAAAATCGTTTTGAGACTGGTGTAGTTGAGTTATTTATATAATCTGTAATTGCATGTTATACTTTCGATTCATGCAGTCTTTTTTCTATTGGGCTTCGGCTCACATTGTGGAATTTGAAAACCTTTCAGGTGAATTTGATCACGTGGGGCGATTTTGAGGAGCCCGGAGGTGGCGAAGGACTAAACTTCTTAGTTTTCTTTTGGTTTTGGATTATGTATATAACGTCCTATATTTTGGATCTAAAACGTATGCTTTGTAAGCCATGAGACCTTGATATTCATGCATGTATGTTGTATGCTTAGAAGAGGGATTACAGGTTGGTTGTATGTTTTCATACTTATATGAAATAGTTATCATTTTCGGTTGGTTTTAATGTTTTATATCAACTCTTATGCCTTGATGGAGAATTTTGAACCTCGTTTTAGCGTGTTTTAGATAGCTTGGTTGTGCCTTGAAAGTTTTCAAAAAATATTAAAAAATGGTTAAGTGTTAGGTGTGAAAATTGGGATTTTTAAAAAGGGTATAGAGCCAGATTGCTTGGCAAACCACTTAAGTGGTCTATCGAGCGGCCAAACTTTACTCTTTGTTGTTTTGCAGACTGAGAGAAAAATAGTGTACAAGCAAGGATAGCTCAAGTGGTGTTTTAACCAATTGAGCAATTCGGGTAATTTTCTAAAAATTTTATCTATTTGTTTTAAATCTTGTCTCTTGGAGATTGTGGCCTCATTGTTTTGGGTTGTTCTTTTACATAAAATAAATACTTGGATGTGCATTTTTCAAAGGTTTTAGGTTCACCTTTGTTTATGTTCTTTGATCCGTTTGGGCTCTGGTGTTTTTGATGGATATCGGTATCTCAAAACAGGTTTTCTAGGTTATTCACATGACCTAAGTTTTGGGGTGTGACAGTATATTAAATACTTTTCATACTTTATTTTTGTGCGTGAAAGGTGTCGACACAATATTAAAAAGTGTCGACATATGTGTGAATGTATTGACTTAAAGCTATATAGTATCGACACATTTTTATAAAAGTATTGACCCCAACTATAAAGTGTTGACATGATTCAAATCCTTACTCTTGATAAAATTTGTGTCAACTCACCTATAAGGAGTGTTGACTTAATGAACCGAAAATGTCGACACCCTGTTAAAATGTGTCGACACAATTTCTGTCCTTGGACACCCCCAATGTCGCCTGAAATGTGTCGACTCAAATGAGATTAGTGTCGACACATTTCATAGAGTTTATATATAGGCCATTTTTTCATTTTCGGGCTTAAACTCTTCGGTTACCCAAACCTGATTCCGTTTATCTCCCTTTTCTCTATGTCCCTCTGTAAAACCTAGAGTCGACTCCCCCTCTCCTTCTCTCTTCGTCTCTTTCCCTCCCTCTATCTCTGATCATGACGCTCTGAATAATGGGAAAGGACAGCAAATGCCCAGATGAAGGGCTGTTTAGCCAAAGGGCTACGAAGAAGCAGAAATTGAAGAAGGACAAGGTTGGATCGTCAACCGTCGCTCCAATCGACACATCCTTGAAATTTTAGTTCTCAAAATACAAGAACTAGTACTTCGCGTCGTTCGCAAGCCACAAGGGAATTCCTGGATGTTCTGTAAACTTTGAGTTCTTTGATTTCATAGAGATGAAATTCTCTGAATGGTTCATCAACCTCGGTTGGATGAATCTACTCCAAATCCATGACCATCATTATCAAACACTCGTTAAACTCTTCTATATCCACATCAAAGTTTCTGACACCCCTGATAACACCATCACCACTTGAGTGAATGGTGTGGACATCAAACTGACTTCTAAGATTCTAAATAAGATTTTCGGTGTTCCTGAGGGTAGACTCTTTATTCCCTGTAAACCTAAGAGAAAAACCATTGAAGGTTTCTCCTTTGATGAGGTTGACCCTTCCAAGCGTCTTGAGGCCAACTCTCTCAAACCAGAAATGAGGATTCTTCATCATTTTGTGAATCACATCTTTTTGCCTCAATCTGGAAAATTCGATGTTATTTTCTTCATGCACATTTTTATCATATGGTGCATTCTTGAGGAAAAAAAACTTGACCTTGGTTATTTATTCATTTCTGACACGTTGCAATCTCACTCTAAGCGAAACTCCTCCCTTCCCCATGGAATGTTTTTAACCAAAGTTTTTTTATCATTTTGGTATCGACTTGACCACTGAAAAAGGAATTCCTTTTTTAAAGCATGATCTGTATGGTAAGTCCATACTAAAACATATGCAAATCTCTTTGGTTGATGGTATATGGACTACTTGTCATGGTATCCCTTCTGCAAATAGAACTCCTCTTTTCCCTTCTTCTGATCGTGCCAATTCTCCCATCCCTTTTGATTTTGGTCCCCTTCTCCTGCTCGTGTTTCTTCTAGGACTGCTTTTCTTTGTCCATCCTCCTCCCATTTCCCCTTGCTTCTCCCCGTTCTGTTGCTTCTGCCTCTGCTCCATCAGTTGATCCCTCTTCCCAGCAGTTTATTGAGTTAGTCACCCTTGTTCAAGGGCTGACCTCTTTCATGGCATTCCTTCGTGAGAAAGTTGATGCAGAACTTTATGATATCAATTGTAAAGTGTTCTCCATCGCTTTTGCAGCCTTGGAAGAAAAGAAAAAGAAAGAAGAAAGGGCTCACTCCTCCAAGGAGAAGGTCTATGAGAGAAAGAAGAAGCAAAAAGAGAAGAACGCTTTCAAGAAACAGATGGATGAACCTTGATGAAGACCTATTGATGATTTCAAAAGGGGAGAGAAGAGAAAACAAAGAAAAAGAATGAAATTTTTGTGTTTTGCTATCTTAAAGGAGGAGTTGCAATCTAAAAACATTTTTTTTTCATTGTGGATGTAGTTTGTGGATGAACATATTTTTGTGGATGAGCATATTTTTATTTCTATTCAGTCTTTTTTGTAAATTAATGAATATATGTTGGTTTTTAAAAAACAATTAAGTTGTTGTTTGTATGAAATTTTTGTCAGGGTGGTATATTAAAAACTATAGATTTTATTTAGTTCTAGTATTTAATTTTATTTTAATAAATTTATTTTTTTATTTTATGAGAATCTTAATAAGTAATATATGTAATATTATTTCTTTAAATGTTATGTATGGATGTCTTTTACTCTGTACAATATTTAATTTGGTGTGCAGAGTACAACTTGCACATAAAAGACCAGATTATAGGTTCTTACAGAATATAAGTTTGTTGTTCATAATTTAGATAGAATATGATAAACCATCGATATGGCTGTAGTACAGAGTTTTAGTAGGTCTATTTTGGTTACGTGGAACAGATAATAGCGTCGTCTATTGTTCCAACTAGCTGTGCTAGTACACTTTGTGTGTATGAACAGGACCACATTGAGATAATTAATTTTATACTGACTATATAAATTAATTTACTCTTCATGATTATTATGAGTGTTTATGCTCTCAATCCCGAAATAATTATTATTTGCGTATATTTCATATTCATTGTTTTGATTTATTATATGGTGCGATCTTTTATAGGTCTATAGTCCTACTGAGTTGGATAGAAGTATTAATTATATGGAAAATATTAATTATTGACGGAATCCACATCTCGATTATTCAGAATTGATGACACTCCCTTAAAGAAGCTTATAAGTTTTGACTATGCCAAACTTTGCAGGTGGATTTAATTATCCGACAGTCAAATAAGTTAAACAGGAGGATCTGAAGAGTTTTAAACATATCGATTAAATTAAATTATCAGTAATTAAATTTAATTGGCATGCATCGAGAATCTTAACGCAGATAGATGAGTTAAGCATTTAATAACAGGAGCTCAATGCAAATTGGTCTTGAGATTATGGTTAAGAGTGCAGTTACAGTTCTTTAGTGTTATAAACTGTAATTTAGTATTTTATAAAAATTACAAAAACTGCTGCAAGGTTTTCATAATTATAGAAACCGCTGAGAGGTTCCATATTTTCAAAAATCGCTAAAAGGGTACTTGGGTTACACTAGAAGACTATGTCATAATTGCTCCACATATCCCTGCTCTAGCCCTATATATATATGCAGGTAGGTTGAACCAAATTCATAAGTTGTCTTTCAAGACTAAGGTTGTCCAGATTCTGCTGGTATCAGTTCTCGAAGGATTGTAACACACACTACATTCAGAAATTTCATTGGGAATACAATAGAAGGTCTAACCGGAGCTTCCACTTAGAGAATCAAAGTTCGTAGTTGAAGAATCGACCAAAAAGTATTCATCTAAATTCACTGTGGTGACACGGGTTTTATTTTGATCGTTCATTATCAAAAAAAAATTATCTAGAACCTGTTTTAGCTATTGTCCATCTAGTTTTATTTTTTTTTTAAATCGTTTACAAATCAATGATCTTAGTAGTTTGCCTCCAACAATTGGTATCTGAACCGTTTTGATTTTATTTACAGTTAATCGAGGGGTCGGGTAGATTTAGAACTATGCGAACTTTGTTTTGCAGGTATTCTAATTTCGATTTTATGATCATTATTATATTCATATTTGATTAAATGGTTGAATAATGATTATTATTTAATTTTTAATCACGAGGGTTGATCGTGATAATTTAAACTTTTTTAGTTCGAATGTGAGCTTTCGGGACATAAGTTTTGATGTAAAAGTATTTATTTATTTAAAAATATTATTTAGAATATTTAAGAACATGTTTGAATATCTAATAACACGAAGAATAGGTGGTGGCATAACCGGCGGCTTCGGCGGTGGTTTCGAGTGGTTCAGGCCACCGGTAGTGGTGGTTTTTTTATGATTTTTGTGACAAGTTTTCTGATAATATTTTTACAGTTTTAGGCTTAAAAAATAATAATAAAATAGTTCCTAAAAATGCAAAAAAAAAATAATGGAAAAGCAGTCTGTCGACGGTGATTTAGTCCATTTTTGGTATTTTTTTAGTTGTTTTCGAAACTACTTTTGGGTAGATTTTTAGGCATAAAACAACAAAAAAATATAGCTGAAAAATAGTTCAAAAATTAGAGAAAAACAACCACAGAAAACAAGGCAAAAAGCTGCGGCAACGGTGGCGGCAAGGTGCAACGGCACCGGGGCTATTTTGGGGGCTATTTTTGAGTTTTTTCGAGACTACTTTCGAGACATTCTTCGAGGTAACATGTTTATGAATGTCAATGCTAAAACTAAGAGGAAACGGGAACCAAATCGACTATAGGAAAAGGCAGAATAGGCGGCAACAACCAGGAGCGGCGCTGGGCAGGCAGCGCAGGTGCTTCGGCGGCCATCGGAAGCTATTTTTTGAGCTATTTTCGAACCAAAATTTTTACAGAAAAATAGCATTTTTTGTAAGCTAATTTTTAAAAAATTTGAGATGAAAATGAAGTTCGAATGAGGCTGGAACAGCCTCAAAAAGTTAGCGGCAATAAGAGGCGGCGCGGCAGCAGTGGCAATGGTGGTTCAGCGGCCATCGAAAGCCATTTTTCTCGATGTTTTCAAATTGGGATTTTTTTTTAAAAAAAAGTATATTTTGTTAGCTATGTTTTATAAAAAATGGAGACGAAAACAGAGTTCGCGAAGAGGTCAAAAAAGTCTCGAGAAGAGACTAGTGCAGTGTTGCCTACGGTGCCAGCGGGTGACTCGTGGTGGTGGTTGATTTTAGGACTCCTAGCAGCTGCTTTCTGAAATGTTTTGATCTGGATATGTTGTAGAACTATAACACTGCTAGTGGATAAGTCCGAGTTGAATTCTACAAGAATAAGCAGTTTTCTGCCACGATTAAAAGATTAAAAGCTTATCTGCAACAGGAACTTGAAACTCAATAGAGTTTCACTTCGATCTTAAAATCGGAATATATATATATATATAAACTTTTTGAAAAGTCATTTTTATTTTTTTGAAAAGTCGTTTACAAATCAATTATCTTGACAGTTTAGCTCTAACAATTTTTACTTTTATGAATGACATTTCTGGAATTCATATCAAATGTTGTATCATTGTCCTGCATTTCATTTTGGATTGCCAAGTGTTAAATGTTTATCTGAAATTGGGATTAAATGATAATTGGGTTTTGCGCACATAAAATAAGTCAATTGCTATATCAAAACTGATGCATGTATGAACTTATATGTTTTGTTGTCCAATTTTTAATGAATTCAGAATGCTTTTGAATTCAATTACAAATTCTCTTAAACATGTGTATTATACTATTGTTGAATGCCTTACTGTTGTAATTGCTTATTTTTTATTAAGGTATAAAGATAAGGAGAGAATCCTTGTTTAAAATCTTTTAAAATGTTTTCTAAAAAATATTGTAATCATAAAAAAATAGAAGACTGTTAGTCCAAGGGCTTTTTAATTAAATTTTTGATGATTTTTCATAATTTATTTTCATAATTAAATTGATTTAAAAAGATTATATTTTGTTATTTTCAAAAAGATAAATGTTGACACTTCATGATAAATGAGTCAACATCCTATACCATTTGAGTTAACTCTTTGCATCAAATGGGTTGACACTCAATGTTCTGAACAAGAACGTTTTGTGTCGACATAAATTTATATTTGAGTCGACATCTTAAGGTAAAGTGCACTTGAAACTCTCAAGTGTGTCGACACTATTAAGAAATTGAGTCAACACCTTAATATTTTTGTTTAAGATGTTTCAAGAACTCAGATGAGTCGATACTAAATGATTTTAGGTCGACACCTTCAGTATTGAATGGGGATTCATTTTTGAGTCGGCACTAAATGATTTTTCGGGTTCCAGACTTCAGGTTTTTAAGTTAACGCCAAATTCACATGAGTCGACATTGAAATACCCTCCGAAAAGTAAAATGAGTTTACACCAAAGAGAAATGGGTCAACACCAGAGCTACAAGTCATTTTTCGATTCCAAGTCAAAAAGGGTTAACACCAAATCTTGTTGATTCAACACAAATGTTTTCTTCAGAAACAATAAGTTTTGGGTTGACACCAAACGAAACTGAGTCGACACCAAAACAACCGAGACTGTCTGAAGTTTCTGAATCGACACCAAACGGAGATGAGTTGACTCTAAAAGTCTCGAGACTGACGGTAACTTTTTGAGTCGACACTAAATGATTTTGTATCGACACCAAAGTCTCACCTGAAAATCTGAAGAAATGCACTGAATTGACACCAAATGATTCATGAGTTGACACCACTGTATGGATGAAGTAAGAGCATAAATTAGGTCAACACCAATGAAAATCTCACTCGACACAACCACTTGAAGAACTAAACCCTAGATATTTTATGTCGACACAAAATGGTTTTGAGTCGATACCTGCGATAAATTTCAAATCTCGCACTGGTTACAACGGTTGAATTTCTGAACATTTATTGCCCCCACCAACTCACCAATGGTCATTTACATCAGATGGTTATAGAAGGAGTTAATTTCAGAGCTTCAAATCACTCGACGCTGTTCTATTGCTCAAAATCGAAAACTCAAATCCTTAAGAAAGCATTTACTGCTCTTTAATACTCCTCAAGCCGATTCTTTTTTTATTGCTCATCTATTTCCAATCATTTGTAAAGAGAGTGAGTTAGTAAATCTTTGATTCTTACATTTATTGTATTAAAAGGTCAGTCACCCTTGATCTTTTAAGAGAGTGAGTGATCCTTTTTAAAAAAGAACTTAATAGAAATTAGAAAAAATAGGAGATTGTTTTGTAGGATCTTCCTAAGATTGTAAAGGCTTTTGAATGTGCCTGTGAAGTATTCAATTCTAATAGATATTCTCAAGAAAAATCTTAAGGAGTGAACGTAGACTTAGAAGAAGCTGAGCCACTACAAATCTTAATGTCTAGCTTATTTTTTCTCCCTAACCTCTTTAATTTTTTTATTACTTTATAACTTGTCATATTTATTTGTAAAATTAAAAAATTTTAAAAATATTTTTAAAATTATTATTATTATTTTAAAATTTAATTCACTTTCCTCTTAAATTGCGTGAACTAACAAGGATTCTAAGGAAGCGTCGGTGAAGTTGAGGTTTGAGAAGAGGGCTACAATGGTGGAACGTTGTTCTATTCCTGGGCATATGATGAAACGTTGTACTTTTCTCTCTACAAGGGCTTAGTCACCCTACATTTATAATTGTTACTATAATAAGTTTCACTTAAATTCTACTAAAATAAGAAATTACTTAATTGTTTTTTCAACATATTTTTTTATTCAAGTAGCGTTCATAAATGTTATAATGTAATAAGTTTGACTTAAAATTTATTAATATTTAATAATTGTGAGTATGATACCTAAAATGATAATGCAGTAAAAAATATATAATATATAATATTATTATAACTTCTTAGGCACCAATTGACAATTAGTTTAAAAGTTAATTTTTTTTATTTTTTTGCATTTTTAGTTAAAAATTAAATTGAGTTCAAAGTAGATTATTTTGGTTAATTAGTTTTGAAGCTAACCTTTTTTTAAGTTGGTTGTTTAGGTAAAAAAATTAATTTTTTTTATTTTTTGTACGAAGTGAATAATTTTTTCATTTTATATGTTTGATATTAACAATTATATATAGTTGACAGTAGTAATAAATAAGTTGTGAATAAAGTGTATTATTGTATTTTAAAAGTAGCAGGAGTTTGAATAAAATATTTGAAAGTTTGAGTTTTGATTTGAATTTTTGACTTTTTAACTGTTTAATTTTTTTTATTTTTTGCCAAATGAGATACTTTAATTTTTTACCATTTTTAGCCAAAACTTCAATAAGCCAAGGTTGCCAATTAGGGCCATTGTATCAAGAGTATTACTCATCATGTTTCAATAATGTTGCACTTGTTATACCCTCCTTACTATGTTTGGTTAATTTTATTTTTATTCCTTGAATTATTCTAAATTTTTATTTAGACCATCTACTGTCAATTTTACCTCTTTTGTCCCTCAAATATCTAATTTACTCTTACTCAATCAAATAAAAAATAATAATTTATTTAATTGATAAAAAAACAACCCTGTAGCTATTTCTACTGATTTTGTGTGAAAAAACAATTATTTTGGTGCTTGTGATGGAAAGTTAACTCCCTTTATACCACCAAAACAGAGTAGAATAGAGAAATACTTTGGGCCCATTTGGTTCTATTTTTCCGAAACAGTTTTAGGAGAATTTTGAGTAAAAATTTTGAAAAATTCGTTTGGTAGCAATTTTGGAAAAAAAATTTCAAAAAAAGAGAAAAAACTAAGTTAAAAATTGAGTGTTTTTTGAAAACATGAAAAAGTTGTTTTTCACATTTTTTTGATTCATTTTTTTGTTCCTTCTGAAAAAATGAAAACACAACCAAGCGGTCATCGGCTTCGCAGTTCGTTCGTCGTCACCGTCGTCGTTCTTCACCATCGTCGTCGCGAACTTTCTTCGCCGTCGAAGTCGCCGTCGCCGTCACGAGCTTTCTTTGCTATCGAAGAAAGCTGTCGTCGCCGCCCTTCGCAGATCGTCCTTGATACTCGTCATTGATACTCGTTGCTGTTAATTCTCGCTGTCGTGAGCTTTCTTCTGCTACTCGTCGTTTGTCGTGTTGTCTTCGTTCGTCTCCGTTCGTCGTTCGTTGTTCGTCCCTGTTCGTCGTTTGTCGTGTTGTCTTCGTTCGTCTTTGTTTGTCGTTCGTCGTCGTCGTCTCTGTTCGTTTCTGGTACTCGTCGGCGGCGGCGCGAGCTATGGGTTAGGTGTCGCCGGCGCCATCGTCGCGAACTGGTGTTCTGGTACTCGCCAATGGCGGCGCGAGCGCTGGGTTTGGGTGTCGCTCTGGTACTCGCCAGTGGCGGCGCGAGCGCCAATGGCGGCGCGAGCGCTGGGTTTGGGTGTCGCTCTGGTACTCGCCAATGGCGGCGCGAGCGCTGGGTTTGGGTGTCGCTCTGGTACTCGCCAGTGGCGGCGTGAGCGCTGGGTTTGGGTGTCGCTGGGGTTGGGGTTGGGATTGGGATTGGGGTTAGGGTTAGGGTTAAAGTTTAAGTTTGGGTTTGGGTTTTTAAAAATAATACACCAAATGCAATTTCTTTTTTTAAAATTTTAAAAAATAATTTTCAAATTCATTTTTCAAAAATAATTTTCAAATTATAATTTTAGAAAACACAAACAAGCAGGCCCAAATTGTTCACTTATTTTTAAATTACTACTATTACACTCTCTTGTTAGCATAAACGAATTTTTGTCTTCTCGTTACGCACTAAGTCTATGTTTGGATTAGTTTTTTTTAAAAATATTTTTTGACTTTTTGATTTTTTTTGTAAAAAAATAAATATAAAAATATGTGAAAAAGGCTAACTGAGGCCAAATAAATAAGCTTTTCAAGAGATTTTTAAGTAAAAAAAAATTTTAAAAAAGCTAATCCAAAAATATGCTAATTTAATTGTAAATGTCAGCTCCAATTCCTTTTCCTCACAAAATCCTAGCTCTTCAATACACTAAATCATTCTCAATTAATTCTCAATTCTAACGAGATTAAAAATCCAATCCTCTGTAATTCAAACCTTCACGTGTTGTGCACATGAAAACTAAAGTAAATTCAATAAAATAGTTGTTTTGTCCACAAAATATAAATGAGAATGGCTATATAGCTGTTTTTGTCAATTAAGTAAATGGTAGTTTTTGGTTTGGCTGAATGGGGGCAAATTACACAATTGCAGACTGAAGTAGGTAAAATTAATAGTTGAGGGATAAAATAAAAAAAAATCATAATAGTTTAGGAGCTAAAAATGAACTTAACCCTACTATTTTTCATTTATTTGATAATGTGTCATGTGGCATACTTCTCTTCTCTCATCTCATTTTTCTCTATCTTGAACTTTCTCTCCTATTAAATTTTTTTCTCTTTTGCTTTAATTTGTGTGATTTGTATTTTTTAATGCTGTAAATGTTTTTATTTATCATCCGTTCTCATCACCCTATTTTTTTTTTGAGAATTTGTTGACTTCTATTTAATCAACACAAATAAATTGATACCAGTAATACTAAAATTAAGGCTCCACAACTACTTACCGCATTAAGAAAATTCTTTTGCTCAAGTTGAATGGAGTATAATGTCATTCTAACTTACTATGGAAGAAAAGCAACAATGTGCAACTCGTGATAATCAATTTTTTGCCTTTATTTGTTAGTTTTATTTTAGTATATTTAATAAAGACTTCTTCCACGAAGATTTGTATTTCCCTTGCATAGAGATTTGTTTCTTTTTGTATGAGGATTTCTCCTCATTGCGTGAAATTTTTTTTATATCTTTTTGGAGGAGGTGTCAAGTTGCATCTTATATACATATTTGATAGATCATTATATTGGGTTTGCAATTCATTTAAGTCTTTTGACTTTTTATGATAAATAAACAAATTGTGGCGATTCTCAGAATGTTTGTCAAAGTGAACATTTAAACACTTAGAATTTTCAATTTACATAAAAGAAAAATAAATTTATCAATTTAACCTCTCTCCAACAAATCTAATAACCTAGACTTCTCATATAATACATAAATAAAAATAATGTTATTATTTCAAATAAATATATACATATATACATGAATCTTTAAAAATACCAACAATAATCCAACTAAAATTTTCTTTTCAAACTTCCTACGATCTACTTCTCTCTTTAAAAATCTAGTGTTTGACTTCTAATTGTGTTTCTTTAATACGCTTGATTCAAAGCCGGTGAGTTAGGGTTATAACCATGAGCTAGCAATTTTAATAATATAGTAAAGAGTATGCATGCATTTCTCTTTTTGTTCCCCTATGCTGGATAATTTTATTCAAATTTTAATTTATAATTAGTCTTTGTTTGGCCTAATTTTTTTGAAGATTTTTTTTGCTTAAAAGCTTTTTAAAAGCCCACTTATTCGGTCTTATGTTATAATTAATTAATTTTTTTTACATCTTTTTATTTTTCTTTAAATCAAAAGGTCAAAAAACTTACAAAAAGAGCTAGGCCAAACACACACACACACACTCCGAATTAAAAAAAATAAACTTGTAGGTTCAAACTCTGTTTTAATAATTTTAAAAAGACCCAATTAATTCCAAAGTGTAAGCCAAGTAATAAAAAGAGAGGCTAAGGTTGTCCAAAGGTACACAACAATTTTTATAGGGCTGACAATTACCTACATATAATGTTGGAAAAAATGATATCTTGATCAATGGCATGTAGAGGCACCTCTGAATATTAATGAAGCTCATATAAATCCTAATGCGCTAAGGATTGTGAATTTATCACATTATATGGTAAACAAAAAATAATAAATAAAATAAAATAGTGAGGTTCCGTTTAATAACATTTATAATTTTTTATTTCGTATTTATAATAGATAAAAAAATATTTTTTATTTTTAAAAAAAATAAATAATATATTTGAAAAATACCTGTTTTTGAATGGAGGTAATAAATAAAAGTGACAGAAGTGGAGATGAGGTGGTAGGTGGAGTGGTAGCACATAGTAAAAATTAAATGGTAGAAATCCTTGCATTATATTATGTGATCAAATGTTTTTCGATTTCTGATTTTTTTTTAGTCAAATATTTTATATCTAGATTTTTCTTGAATTAAAATAATGTAAAAAGTAAAAAATAAAAAATAAAATAATCAAACAACAATTTTTAATAGTAACACAAAAATTCAAAGAAATAAACTATCCCACTGAATATCGCTAAATAGAAAAATACAGGGATGTTAAAGGACCCAAAAATGACCTGATTGATCAATATATTATTGGAGCAAACTACCAATATTTTAAGATTATATCTATAATTTTATTCAAAAAATAATTCGGACGGGCAATCGCCGAAACAGACTCTAGATTAATTTTTTTTATATCAAACAATCAAAAATAAAACCTAGTATAACTACCAAAGTTAGTTTATGATTATGCCTCTTGAAGAACGATTGAATTGATTTCATTTGTTGACAAAAATTTTAGTCAACAAGTTGCCGCAGTAATTGATTAGAAGTCAATTATTTCAAACAAACCTTTCGTTGTATTCCTGAATATAAGAACACAATTGTAGTGTGAGCTACGTTCTTTGTGTTTTCAAGACCCTTATTAACTATATTTAAATTCTCAAAACGTGAAAACTTTTGATCAACTGATTGAATTATAAATTCAGGAGTTATAACTGCATATATATAAAGTACAATAGGAACTTAAAAAATAAATAAATGTAAGTTTCTAATGTAATTATGAAATCTTATCTCAACCTAAAAGTAATTTAATAAAATTATAAATTATAAATCATTCAATTAAAGAATTATAATTACACTCTCAGCTTTATTCTCAAAATTAAAATATTCAAAATCATGTTATTAAATACTTATTTATTCTCTCCACGTTAAGATTACATATACTCTTTGTTTAAATTAAATTATTAATAATTATATTTAAAATTAAATTCACTTTGTCCTCCTTAAAGTATGGGGCATGTGCAACTTACTCTTCTCACATTTAGTAATCACCACATAACTCCTATAGTTTGTGAACTAAAAAGTATGTATCATTTTCTATCCAAATTAATGGTAATTATCTTTTTAAAACAAAAATATCCTTACAAAATAATTTAATTTTCAAAAGTATGCCACTTGCAATCCATTTCTAAGCACAACCTCAACAAAAAAATCTCTCCGTAATCGATTCTTCTTAGCAACAAAACCCAGCGTTCTCGAATTGCCTTTAACACTTATTACCTCACAGTAATTTCTGTATCAATTATGTAGATTTTGTCCTAATCCGCACATATCTGTTGCTTTCGAGAAAAACAAAATTAGGGGGATCGAATCTACATGGGTTCGTTCGGCTAAATAAGGGCGATTTGTTTCCAATCCGTGATTTGTTTCATACTCAGCTACCGAACCCAACTCCACGAAACAAGGCGACGATGGTGGTGGGTTCAAAATTTGCTTCGAAGTTACCTGAATAGAAAGGGAAGTTTAGTAACAGGGATGGGAAGGGGAAAGAGAAGGAGAAGGAGAAGTCTCGGAACAATCTGACAGTGGTTGTTTGTCGCCTATGAAGCGCGC
Source organism: Heliamphora exappendiculata (assembly GCA_034768845.1). NCBI lineage: Eukaryota > Viridiplantae > Streptophyta > Magnoliopsida > Ericales > Sarraceniaceae > Heliamphora > Heliamphora exappendiculata. Next base: position 13,282,133 of record JAOTRH010000024.1, on the reverse strand, counting down.
AAAGTGCCTTGGTATTCGTATTGTCAGGGATTGAAGTTTGGTAATGGAGGGATGATGTGATGATCTTCTGGAGAAGAAGATGAAGATGATGATTGGACTGATTTTAGACGTTTGATCTTTGTGAAACAGAGATTAATGAAGTTTCTTCCTAATCTAATGACTTTTATTTATTTGTGAAACAGAGATTAATGGATTGCAAGTGGCACACTTTTGAAAATTAAATAATTTTGTAAGAGCGTATTTATCATAAAAAGATATTTACCGTTAATTTGGATAGAAAATGAGATGGTGCTTTTTGGTGCACAAAATATAGGAGATTATGTGGTGATTACTAAATGTGAGGGAGAATATAAGAGATTATGTAGTGATTACTAAATGCGAGGAGATTATGTAGTGATTACTAAATGCGATGGAGTAAGTCGCACATGGCCATATCTTAAGGGAGAAAAGTGAATTTGACTCTTATATTTAATCGGTTTCTTTGAAAAAATTTTAAGACCTTTCGTTTAACTTATTTGAGAAAATTTGGCTCGATTAAAATTTATAATCAATTACATTCACAGCATATCATCAATCTCGCTCACGGGACATGAATTCCACTAATAATTAATATTTACCATGTAATTAACGCCACTATCCAATTCATTGAAATTATAGACTCGTAAAAAATTACACCCTCTAATAAATCAAAATAAAAAATATTAAATATACGTGTCGAATAATTATTTCGGAATTAAGAGTATAAATACTTATAATAATTTTGTGGTGTAAATTAATTTATAAAATCAGTATAAAATTAAATACCTCAACTTGGTCCTATTCAATAAACACAAAGTGTACTAGTGCAATGAGTCAGAATTATTATCAAAACAATTACCGTTCCCTGTAATCAAAGTGAATCTTCTAAAACATTGTACTACAGTCATGCCGATGGTGTGTCCAATCTATCTAAGACTATGAATCATAAACTTATATTCTACAAGAGCCGATAATCTGATCTTCTGTGTGTAAGTCAAACTCTATACATCAGATTAAATACTATGTAGAATAAAAGACACTCATGTACGATATTAAATAAATAATAAAAATCATACTTTACTCATTAAGATTCTCATTAAAATAAAAAAAATTAATTTTATTATAAAAATAAAATAAAATACTAAAATTAAAATAATAATTTTAAGTATAGAACACTGACAATCTCCTACTTATACTAAAAATCATACTGTCATGCATCTAACTCTTATGCACTATACATGATTATCAAAAGTCTTAACTGGTAAACTCTTTGTAAAAGGATCTATAAGGTTGTCTGTTGATACAATCTTTGTCACAGTTACATCACCTCTCTATACGATTGTACGATCTTTCATATCAAATGATATTTAAGGTCAATGTGCTTTCTGTTGGAGGCAAACTATCAAAATCATTAATTTGTAAATAATTTTTAAAAAAATAAAAACTGAACAGGCAATCGCCGAAACAGACTCCAAATAAAAACTTTTTTTATGTCAAATGATCAAAAATAAAACCCATGCCATCACAGTTAATTCAGATGAATACCTTTTGGTCGATTCTTCAACTATGAACTTTGATTTTCAGAGTTGAAGCTCCGGTCAGACCTTCTACTGTATTTTCGATGAGATTTTTTAACATAGTGTGGGTTACGATTCTTCGAGAACTGGTACTGGTAGAACCTAGACAACCTTAGTCTTAGAAGACAACTTATGAATTTGGTTCAGGCTACCCGCATATTTATAGGGCTATAATAGGAACTTATACAGTAATTATGGCATAGACTTCTAGTATAACCCAAATACTCATCTAGCAATTTTTGCAAATATGCAAACCTCTCAGCGATTTCTGTAATTATAAAAACCTTGCAGCGGTCTCTACAATTTTCATAAAATACTAAATTACAGTTCACACCACTAAAAAACTGTAACTGCACACTTAGCCATAATCTCAAGACCAATTTGCATGGAGTTCCTGTTATTAAATGCTTAATTTATCTCTCCACATTAAGATTTTCGATACCCGTCAATTAAATTTAATTACTGATAGTTTAACTTGATCGGCATCTTTAACATTCATTAAGCAATTTCGCTTAACTTATTTTACCGTTGGATAATCAGATTCACCTGTAAGGTTTGATCAGGTCAAAACTTATAAACTTCTTTAAGGGTGTATCGTCAATCTTAAACAATCGAGACGTGAATTCCGTTAATAATTAATATTCACCATATAATTAATATCTCTATCCAACTTACTGGGACTATAGACTGATAAAATATCGCACATTCTAATAAATTAAAAAAATGAATATCAAATATACGCAAATAATAATTATTCAGGATTAAGAGCATAAGCACTCATAATAACCTTGGGGTGTAAATTAATTCATATAGTTAGTATAAAATTAATTATCTCAATGTGGTCCTGTTCAATACACACAAAGTGTACTACCACAGCGAGCCGGGACAATAGACGATATTACTATCTATTCCTTATAACCAAGACAAACTTACTGAAATTCTGTGCTACAATTGTACCGATGGTTTGTCTATTTCTATCAAAACTGTGAACCAAACTTATATTCTGTAAGAACCTATAATCTGATCTTATGTATGCAAGTCGTACTCTACACACCAGATTAAATACTGTACAGAATAAAGGACAACCATGCATTACATTAGAAAAATGATATTGCATACATTACTCATTAAGATTCTCATAAAATAAAAAATTAATTTTATTAAAATAAAATTAAATACTAAAACTAAAATAAAATCTATGATTTTTAGTATAAAACCCTAGCACTTTCCTTTTTAAAGCAAGCACATATCCCGATGTAGACTTTCGATAATCTTTATTTGACTAAAGATTCGAGTATGTGTACCCCAACGATACTAGACTATTTGCCTGGTATACAAACATATAATTCTTAGTTCTTTTTAAGTACTTGATTATATATTTTACCGATATTCAATGCTCCTATCTTGAATTAGATTGATAACTGTTAACCATGTCAACAGTAAAAAAGATGTCGAATCTAGTGCAAAGCATATCATACACGAGACTTTCTATTGTCGAAGTATAAAGAACCGTCTTCATCTTCTCTATCTCAACAGCTGTCTTATGACACTAATTCTTTGATAGAGTGATTTCATGCCTAAAATAGAGAAGCTCTTTCTTGAAATCTTGCATTCTAAAATGAGCAAGGATCGTATCGATATAAGTAGCTTGTGATAAGCTCAACATCTTTTGTTTCTAATCTCGTATAAGCTTAATCCCGAGGATATTATTGGCTTATCCTAAGTCTTTTATATCAAACTTGGCAAATAACCATACATTCATTGAAAATAACACCCCCACATCATTTTTGATGAGTAAGATATCATCCACATAAAGTCCTACAAACACTACGACACTTTCATCACAATTCCATCATGCTTTTTGTACACAGGACTCGTTAGGAGTTTGATCAAAACCATAAGACTTAATGACTTGATCAAACAGATTATTCCAAGACCTAGATGCTTGCTTAAGTTTATAAATGGATCTCTTAAGTTTTGCACAGTATGTGCTTCTAGCCCTTTGCTATAAAATCGACTAGTTGTACCACATAGATACACTCGTCAAGACTTTTATTAAGAAAAGCTGTCTCGGCGTCCATTTACTAAATTTTGTAATCGAAATGAGTCATAATAGACAAGAGAATCCAAACAGACTTAACCATAACTATTGGCGAAAATGTCTCCTCTTAATCAATCCATTCTTTTTGAGTAAACTCATTTGTAATAAGCCTATTGTTAACCTAAGGGCTTTTTAATTTGATTTTGATGATTTTTATAGTTCATTTTCTAAGAATAAATATTTTTAATAGATAATATTTTATATTTCCAAAATGAAAGTGTTAACACATTTTTGAACAATCAAAG
>JAOTRH010000024.1:13258383-13278092 GCA_034768845.1 Heliamphora exappendiculata | reverse complement strand
CCACACTGCCAGCGCCGAGCCTCCCTCCCCACCGACCGCTGCCACCGCACACCACCGCCACTCTCTCTCTGGTTTCTCTCTCTCTTCTTTCTGCCGTCTCTCTCTCTCTTTTCTGCCGACGGTTGTGGGGCGATCGGCGACGGGTGTGGGCGGTCGGTGGTGGCGCCAGTCATTTGGAGAGGTTGGAAAGGTGGATGAGAGAGAGTGTGTGGGTTTGGGTTTTCAGAGAGAGATATGGTGGTTTTCAGAAGGTGTGTGGGGGTGGGTTTGGAGAGTGGCTTTGGATTTGGATTTGGATTTGGATTTGGATTTGAGAGAGAGAGAGAGAGGGAGGTGGTTTTTGGGTTTGGATTTTGAGAGGGAGAGAGAGAGTGGTTTTCACAGGGTTTTTGGGGTGGGTTTGGTCTGAGGTGATTTTTGGGTGATTTGAGAATAGTTTCTGTTAAAATTTTAACAGCTGAATGTATCTTATGTTAAAATTAAATTTTATGGGAGATTTGTGTCATTTTTGAAACTACATGGGTGATCAGTGTTTTTGTTAGAAATATCAGAAGGGTCAGTGTAATTTACTTTTAATTTTTTTATTGTTTAATACTTCTTAGTCATGAAAGATTGTATGTTAGGAAATTTCACTTTTTAGTTTATAATTAACTAAAGAGTGTTTTAAAAAATAAATAGATGTTCGTAACTTTCTACTGGTAACTTTTAATTCTAAATCAATTACAAAATAAATTCAATTGAATAAAATTATAAATTTAAAATTGTAACAAATATTTATAATTTTTACTTAGTTATAATCTCGTTTTTTTATTTTTAATCTATAAATTTATAATTTTAGCTAAAAAAAATACTCTTCTTACAGAAAAAAAAATCCTTCTTCCTAAGTAGCACGTGTGAAGAATGACACATAAATTTCGAGTTTTTAAGAAAAGCAAATGAATATGTAGATAAAGAAGAAAAAATAGGAAAAAAATGTCAATAGGGTAGAGTCGAAGGCCGAGATGAAGTCTCACGTCCTCATTTCCTATTTAATTAGGATGGAGATTGAGCGTTTTCATTTCTTATTTAATTAGAATGGAATCGAGAAAAATATCAAAAAAATAGCCACAATAGAGCACAAGTAGAGATATATCATAAATAATTATTAAGAGAATAATATTAATAAGAGTTATAGATACTTTAACAAGTAAAATATAATTAATTAATTAGTAAAACTAAAAATATAAAATACAAAAAATAGAGATAAAAATAAAAAATAAATATAATAATTGCACGTTTTAGCGTTATTATGTTTTCTAAAAATAAATTTTTTTATATTTACTTTTATTTAAAAATATTTATTTTATATAATTATAAACAAAACAAAAAAAATACATAGAAATAAATACCATATTCCTCAATTTGTTATTAGGAGAAAAAACCCATGTCTAGTAGAACGGGATGTGGGGGAAATCTCATCCGTTAAAACTATCTAACGGAAAATCCGTTTACCCGACCCATGAAAGCTTTTCCTCATTCAAATTGTAAGTTTGAAAAGCGCAGGATTCTCTCTCTCTCCGCAAGGTTTATCTTCTTCTCTGTTTCCCGCGAATTCTCTCATCATTTCTTCCTCCTCGCTTTCTCGCTCTAAAACCCTATTTCTTTCTCTTCAAAATCATCAAATCCATGGGTAGGCCGACCTTCAACCTCTCTCCCTCTCTCTCAACTTCGTTTTTGTTTAACGATCAAACCGTTTTGATCTTCTCATACACTTTCCTTAATTGACTGCAACTTCTCAGCTTCTTTTTTTCTAGCCGTTACAGCCTTTCCAAATTCAACCGAAACCAAAACAAAAAAAAAAAGTCTCATCAAATCTTTTTGTTTCTTATATTATTCTTTGATACTTCGCCATTGAAATTCTGTGCTTGACCTGCCTAGAGGGAACTAGATTGGTTCAAATACTAAAATTCTTGGAATGGGTTTTTGTTGAAGATTTGATGAACTAGGGTTTTGTTTATTGAATTTCCAGCTTCATCCACAAAATATTGAGGATTGGACGACAACATACAAATATGTTTGTATTATTGGATGATATAGAGAAAGAAATTCATGGAAGAATTTAAAGGTTTTGATGCTGAAACAGAAAAGGATCGTGGAGGTTTTCCAGGTCCTCCTGCGTCTGATGATAATGGCGATAGTGCCTACCGCAGGCCAGTCTCTCTTCAAGGGTTTGTGTTTTGTCTCCGCTTCCCTCTTTATCTGTTTGGCTGCCAAGAAAATTAAGGAAAAAAGAAAGAAATCCTTAACCTTGTGTTTATGATGTTTATGTCTTCATCCTTTGCTCACAATCTTTGTTGCGTCTTTGGTTTGCCAAAGAAAAGAGAACGTTAAGAACTTATTTTCGTTGTGTTATGTATATCCAAAATATGGCCACTTTATTAGGATCTATTTGGTGATGGTCTTGGTTTTATTGGGCTTCTCAAGAAAAATAATACTTTACGTAATGAAACATTATTTTATTTTTTTTCCTTGATTCAATAATATTAGGAGAAGCATGGAATTATAAAGACTTTGATGCATTGAAGTACTTAAAGTGAAAATTAGCTTTTTGTTTCTTCTATTTTTCCTGTTGCATCATTACTGGTTTATGGTATAAATTTTTGTAGTTTGCATTGATGGACATCCACTGTGATAACAATAATACTACAAACCTGCAAAATATGTCCATAAAATTACTCACAATTTAAAATGAACGGTCTAGATTCATTTGGAGCATGACCCATATCACGAAAGTTTAATATGGACCATTCATTTCAAATTGTGGGTAGTTTTCCGTGTATGCTTTTTGGATACTTAGCATTTCTGTTGTGGCAATGTTGGGTTGTACAGGAGGATGACTGGTCCAAGAAGACGAACCTCGAAGGGAGGCTGGACGGAGGAAGAGGTTAATTCTTACTGGTTGTTTTATTGGTTATTTAAGCAACTTCTTCTGTATTCATGAACTGAGAATGATGTCATAGTTGGAAATTATATGAATAATTTTATCCTTGTTTTTCAGTTGAATTGGAGTCAATTGATTTACTCCATAGTAGTTCAACTCTAGTTTTGCAGATAGTACCTTTATTTTACACCCGTTTTCTTTAAAAAAGATCATGCTAAAAAGGAAAAAAATGTAAAAGACATTCTTTGAATCTTTCATGTTGTTTAAATTTTAAAGCATTTGAGTATATATAGCCAGCAACTGAACATGTCTTTGTTTTTCTTCCTATTTGCAGGATAAACTTCTGGCCTTTGCAGTCCAACAGTTCAATGGAAAAAACTGGAAGAAGATTGGTGAGTAAGATGTTGTTTTAATTGTTCATTCGAGTTGTGCTGCATTATTGGTCTTAGAACTAGAAAACTTGATGTTACACTAAATCTTTTTCGATGTTTTGAGAAGTAAACAAGGTTGGCTGGTTGGCCAAAATCGCAAGAGTGCCATACTGCCATGCTAGTTCTTATTGACGAATCCTTCTACTTGCATAGATCTGTTTGACAGATCCAAACTAGGAGACAAATTGTGTGAATTCCACGCATTTACAAATATGTAGGACCCACTCCATTTGTTTCTGATCTGCATTTGGATCTGTCAAACAGATTCAAATGCATATCATTTTTCCTTTTTGATGCATACCATGATCATCTCTAAAACTGTTGGCCTTTTTTTTATTCATTTTCTCTCTTTCCCCCCTAGGAGGAGGACATTGCTAAGTGCTAAAACCTATTATTTGGGTGCTGTTACGGTTCTATCTAAATTTTTTGATGAAAATTTATCGAATTTTTGAATTACTTGCGCTGCTCAAATCTCTCCCTCAATTCAACTCCTTGAAATGTTGACTAAAAGAATTAATAACATGTGATCTTCCACAGCTGAATGTGTTCGCGATAGAACAGATGTTCAGTGCCTTCACCGCTGGCAGAAAGTTCTTAATCCTGATCTTGTTAAAGGACCTTGGACCAAGAAGGTGCAACTCAATTGTTAATGATTGTCTATCTTCCAAGGAGAATCTTCTCTTTTAGTTTATGATTATAATGGCTTTCCTCTTTGGTATTCTTTGGTATTACCAGGAAGATGAACTTATCATAGAGCTGGTTAGGCAACAGGGGAAACAGAAGTGGAGTGAAATAGCAAAACATCTACCAGGCCGCATAGGCAAGCAATGCCGAGAAAGGTACTTACCAACAGTACTTAGCAACAGCTAGTGAATTTAATTTCCGGATTGCGTTTTGAAAACTCATTATATTCCTCTTTTAATATCTTGAAGCTACTGGTTTAGCTCTAGCTCAGAGTAATTTGGGGCATCCATCCAGTCTTTTACTAAGAAAAGTAACTATTGCTTGTGCAGGTGGTACAATCATTTGAATCCGGAGATAAAGAAAACTCCATGGACAAAAGAGGAGGAATTTGCTCTTATTGTGGCTCACAATACATATGGGAATAAGTGGGCTAAAATAGCAAAGTTTCTTCATGGAAGGTCTCACCAAAAGATTGCTTTTACATGAAATCTAAATGCATGGTAGCTATTATTGCCCTCTTAGTTCTTTGCATGGTAGGAGATGAAAGCATTGCTATCCAGAGGACGTCATGTTAATATGGTGGTGTTTGGCATTGCGGAAACTAGGAGCTTATAGATTATGGTTTGTGGTAGAAATTGTGAGTGTTTGATAAAAATTATAGTTTGTAGTTGAAATAAAAGAAAAAATAGTTATAAATTGCAGCAGAAGTTGTAAGTGTTTGGAAAAACTTGTAACTTATAATTAAAATTAGTAGTAGGAAGCTAAAAACTACTCGCAGTAGTTTTCCCAAACATCCCCCATGTATATAGCAAAGCCAAAATTTCAGAAATAGCCAGAGCATAAGACTCGGCTCAAGCCTTCACGTGTTTAATCTGTGGATTCATTCACACGTCAGTATGAATTAAGCTTGTTCCATTTTTAAAGGGGAACCAAAGAATTGTATTCTAGATTAATTAAAGAGGTCACGACACTTCTTGATAGAGTGCATTGTTTGATTTGTTTCCTTTTGTTTGTCATTATTCTTATTTGTGAGGGTCTTTTTTAATGGTTGTACTTTTGTTATGAATAATAAAACTCTCTAGTGAAAGAGGAATTTGCTTGCAATTTTGATATTAGGAATTTATTTTCTTGTGTTTGTCTAACAGGACAGAGAACATGATAAAAAATCATTGGAACTGCTCCATGAGGAAGAAGTTGGACTGGTATTCAACATCTGGTATTGTGCCAAGTAGTGCTGGATTCACTGCCACATACGGTTCAAAAAATAAAAAAACCGAAGAGGGAAGTGAAACGTTTGAAGCTGCAAAAGCGAATTTCGAAAATGCTAAAGGGAGGGAGAATCGTTTACAATCTTTCGAGCAAGGAAATTGTAGAATTCTGGGATGGGAGTCAAATGATTCGATGAAATCAGCATGCAGCAGTTGGAGCAGTGAGCAATGGCAAGATGTGAACCAAAATGTTGTAACATCAGGAAACCAGCACAATGCAGTTGTAAACGAGCATAATGCATCGCTCTTTATTTCAGTTTGCTATTTGAATCACTTGAGTCCATATATGGCATCCTCTTCAAAACACAATTTTGTGTCATCTGTGAACTGCTTGGGCAGTGGAGATTCTGATCCTAGAGGCCAGATAAGCAACTCTTGTTCGAACACTGGAAGTGAAGATTCAGGAACACCATCAAAATCAGGGGATAAAAATCTTGGCAGCTTGTGTTATGAGCCACATCAGGAGGAGGGTCTGAACATTATTGTGGCAACCGGTGATTTTCCAAGTACAGATAGCCATAGTCGACTACCATTGACTCCGGTATCATTTGGTACTCCAATTACCCATAGGAGGTGTAAATCTAGTGACCGTAGCAGTCCGGAATCCCGATTGAGGAGTGCAGCGATGAGTTTCAAAAGCATGCCATCTATTATAAGAAAACGAGGCCATCGAACTTCCATTCAAGGCAGCAACACAAGTTTCAGCGATTGCACACCAGAAGAAAATACCGATACTCTTAATAGTCCGGTTCTCCCATATGCAAAGAACCTTTTCCCCTAGTTCCCCCTAGTTTTCAGAAGCTTGAAAATTCTGCTGAAATAAAATCTTGTAGAAAAATGCCCGAAATTTTCCCCTCATAATCCTTCCAATACAAGCCGAATATATCAAAGCCAACGACGATGCTTCTGGTGCAAGTCATGAATCAGAGTTCTGGTTACTTGCCCTTCAAGGATCTATGCTGCTTGACTCTGCAGAAAACTCGGACTCCCACTCGAATTTGGTTAGTGCTTTTTTCACCTTATGTTACTTTCTTTCATGCTTAACCACTTTAAGATGTACATGCTTAGTCTAAAGTGTGCCTTCAGATTTGTTTTTTTCTTTTTGTGTTAATCTTATAATCAAGTTCCTTTGGTAGTGTTTATTCTCTTAGGTTTGACATATATGTGTGATGGATGCCCAACATATTCAGTGACCGCAAGGCACGATTGGTAAAACTCGATCTTATTACGGTTTTTTTTTTCTTTTCCTTTGTTTTTTGAAGTGTGCTTATTGTTGGGCATAAACATGTAAACATTTTTTTTTGTTAAGATTATTTCAATGCACTTGATTCTTTCTCCGGTTGAATAAACTTACGTTGAATTTTATGTCGTGACCCAGGAAATCTAACAAATAAATTATATGTGATTTGCACTGGTTGATGTTTAATTTTTCTTCATCATGCAGTTTAAATTGATGTTAATTTTTCTTCTTATTTTTTCTTTCTCATGCAGTTTAAATTGGTTTTATGTTATCTTACCCACAAATTAAGAAGAGCCAAGACTACTGAATGATATGCACTGGCTATAACTAATAGTGGTTGGGTAATTACCTACAGAATCAAACAAAATCATGCTAAAAAAAGGAATAAGATTTGATGTTCTTACGTTTGTTAGTGGTTATTTATTTATTTATTTATTTAAATTTATCAATTCTCATTGAAACTTCAATTCACAATGATCTGATTAAAGCTGATCCGTTTCTATTGAATTGGAGAACTACAGAGGCAATGCTTACGGATACAGGATTTTAATTTATGAGTGACGAATTGTTCTTATAAAATCTTGAGAGTGCATATATTAAATTTTCAATAGAAAATTTAGAGGGACAAACTTATATAATCTTGAAATATTTTGAATTAATACACTACTATAATAGTGAAATTTTTCAAAATTTAGGAGAAGCGGCCATTCCGTCCAACCATCCGCTCCCCTTTGGATATGTCTATGGGTAATGGAGTCTTGAAAAGGGAATTTTTTTTTTCATAAAAAAAGGAGCTATAGCAGCCGAGCTTTGTAATATAGACGAGTTTAGAAAAACTTTGGAAAATTCCGTGCATAGCACTTCGAATATTTTTTTTTGCGCCAATTGGGCACCCAAGCGCAAGGTTAGAAGTGTAATTTATTGAATTGTTAAAAATAAGCATCCGATGGGAGCACTACGTGGTTAATATTACATAATATTTTGAAATTATCGAATAATTACTCCAAGATTTCTTTGGAAATTCCAACTAGATATGTTGTTAAAATGTATAGTTCTGTACGTTTTATTAGAAATAATTTTGAGAAAAATGGTGAACTTTATCCACCGGTTTGGAATAGTGATTTATTTAATTTAATTTATTTATTTGTATTTTTAATAAAAAGATTTATTATTTGATAAAAATTATTATATCACTCATCGAGACGAACTAATAATGTAAAATTTTTCAAACAAATATAAAAGAAATCTTAAAAAGATAATAAAATCAAAATAAATCAATAAATTAGATTTTATATTGCTTATTTTTATTTTTAATTATTTTTTAGTTTACAATTAATTTTTATATTTTCAATTTTCTCATCAAAATCATTCGAAAAAAAAATTGTTAACTAAGATTTTTTTTTAAAAAATAAATAAAATAACCCAACACTTATTCCAGACAAAGCCTTATGGAGGCATGTGTTAGTTTCAACAAAAAAGTATAAAAAATATATACAAGTGCGTTTATTCTTTATACGTTCTTGTTCATAGCTTATGATTATAAATCAACAAACAAAAACTCTACTATTTTAATTATAAGTTTACAACACAATATGATTCATATTAAAAGAATATTATTACGGATTTTTGCCTCGGTTTAATTTGATTTTAGTTTGACAAATTTATGACAAATAATTATTCAAATTATTTAATTAATTCATCGATATTTTGACACTTGTTCCTTTGGAGTTATGGTTTTAATATTGCAGGGCTACACAAACGGAGCAAAAAATATCAAAAAATAGCTCGCGGTATCAAACCGTCCGACAGATTGTTCGAGCGGTCCATCGAGCGGTCTATGACACCTCTCGGTATTTTATATTCTCCAACAAATTTACTGCAGTGCATGATTCACCACTCGAGCAATGAATAGACCGATCGAGCGGTCCTCGACGATTCAGCCTCATATCGCAACAGTAGCTAGTTTTTTTTTGGGTTTTTCTTATAAATAGATTATTAGGTTTCTCTTATGGGGTGCACCGCATTATTATATTTTGAAAACCTAGCCGCCAAAAAGCTTATGGTATTATTCTATCATATTCATAATCAAGGCAGTTTACAAAAACTTGATAATTCATTAACTTCCACTCATTCAAGCTAATTATCAAGTCAATCAAAGCTTCAACAATCCGTTTGGATTCGTGGAGTCGCTTGAGAGGATTCTCAAGTGTTGAAGTCTGGTGGAGGAGTCCGTCAGTATTGAAGTTTGGTGGCAGGTTTTGGCGACAGTTAAACACATGAGTTGGTGTACGTGGATTCGGCAGGAGTAGGCTTTCAAACGTTTGGTTGTGGGTACAACGTCGGTTTGTAAGATTCTTTTGTAACCAACGATTTTATAGTGTTTGATTTTCTAGACTCGATGTGGTCTCGTGATTTTTGCCCGATTTGGGGGTTTTTACGTAAAAAGTGCTGTCTCATGTGTGGTTGTGGTTATTTTACTTTTCTGTTTGTAGAATTAATTGATTTTAGCTTATTTGCAGCGTTTAGCTTATTTTAAAAAATTAATTAGTACAAATCAGTCGGTAAACTGGATTTTTCAAATATATACCTCACATTTATTCTATTATAATAAAAAAACTTTAGGAAAAATTTAAAAACTAGTCATTTTTTTAGACATCATAAGAGAATTAGTCAAAATACTTTTTTTTAATGGATTTAGTCCCAACAAATTTAAAATTATTTTATTATATCTAATTTATCCCTATTAAAGAGTTTATCTTTTCCTGATTTGATTTTTGGTGTATTTAATAGCTACTAATTTAGATACAAACTTTCCCCGATTAATGGTGGTCGTGGGTTCATCATGCAGCCACGGTTTGTTCGAATGATTCTAAAGAATCTTGTGGAATACCATCCTAATATGGGAGGTTTCAAAATTTAGAAAGTCTTGATTTGACTATCTTTTTGATTGATTCACACAGAGTTTCGAAAATGTTATGAATCCCTCAAATCTTGAACGAATGATATGATTGATACATTTTGCTGTCTTTCAAACCTTATTTGAACAATTGATACAGCTGATACATTTCAAACTAGACATTTGTTTATAACTGAATGTACAATTGATACATTTCAGTTGACAAATTATATGAATGTATAATTGAATCCTTTGATACAAATCTTTTAAATGTATCAGTTGTAAAATTATACATTTCGAAGACAATAATATAATCAAATAAAAAATAATATAATCAATTGATACATTCATACATTCAAGTGATACATTCATATATTCATACAATTAATTGATACATTCATATAATTATATGATACATTTATACGTACGAAGCACATTTCTTGTGAACAACTGCACTAATTTTTTCTTTACGCAAGCATTTTGTATACTAGCAAAGCATACTTTCTGCTCAAACTCAATCGATGCAACTATTTATTTTCTATAACTTCTGATCGTCTTCAAAATCCCGCAAGTGTAACAAACCTTCATTCTGCATTGTGCAATAAGAGATGAGCTCACAGGATTTGTGCTAACAGAGTAAGAAGAAGTATAAAAAAATAAGATGTTCTGTGGCAAAATGAAAAATCATCGTCTTCTCCGATAAAGATGTCGAAATATTTTAGGGTTTGTGTTTGGAGGCACATGGGGTCGTCTTTTTCGGCGAGGATGTTGAAATGTCGTCGTCTTCTTGATATTTTTGGCATATGCGGTCGAAATTTTTTGAGGCGCAAAAACATAATTTTAAAAGTATTTTCGTTAGTTAGTTATTGTATGAAACTGAATTTGTAAAAAAAATTACATGACTAAAACTCTATTATCATATGATAATAGGACATCTACTAAAATTAGTCAAAACTTTAACTTTGTGACGCCTTATGAATTTTTAAATTACTAAATATGCCTTAAAGTAATTTACTACTTGATTTATTGATTTTTTTAAATTACGGTAAAAATTAAAAGGTAAAAATAATCACTATAAATTTTCAGGACACCACATCATGTATTGGGCCTGTTTGGGTTAAATTTAGTAAATTTTGTTTATTTTTAATTTTTTATGATTTTTTATCATTTGAGTAAAGTTTTTACTCTCCCAAATCGGCTTAATGAGATGGACAAAATTTTTTTTAATTAAAAAATAAAAAAATTACTAAAAATAAAAAATAAGTAACATAAAACTTAATTTATTAGTTTTTTGGGCTAATTTTTGTATTTTTTTATATTTTTTATATTTTAATTAAAAAAATTTCAGCTCATATAATAATTTAAATAAATAATAAATTTTTTTATTAAAAATAAAAATAAACTAAAAAAATAAATAAATATGCAATTATTCAAAACGGGGTCAGTACAGTATTTCCAAATTTGGCTTTAGTAAAAATGGCTACCGATTAAACATCGGGTAATTGACAGTTCCAGAAGCGATGGGAACAGAGAAGATGAAATCGTCTGGTAGTACCACCACTATCGCCGATACTGACAGTGAATCTCTCTCAATTGCGACTCGCCTCTTTGACGTTGTCGGAGTCTCCTCCTCCATCCCTCCACAGTTCGATGCCAAGGGCTTCTACTCCGATTTCATTCGCGGCCTCCTCAAGGTGGATCACATCGAGCGCGGCCGCGTCTCCGTCATCCTCTCCGTCAAACCTCCCGTCGTGGTACGTCTACGATTCTTCTCCTTCTCCTTCTTATTCTCCGCCTCCTTTCAAAAATCAAATGTATTATCTTTCTTTGAAGTTCTGTTTGGTTACCGAGAAAAAAACAAATGGAAGTTACCGGTTGTAAGTTTAGATCCTTTCTGTTTGGATTGATGAGAAATCTAACTGTACGGAATAAATTCGTAGGCGAGAGTGAGCAGGGAGAGAATGAGTACTTCTTGGGAGCTCTTTGAGGGTGTAAGCTGACCTGGAAAAGATCACAAGAGTGAAACTAGCCGGTAGGAATTGTCGAAAAGTCCCCCCAATACCTAAAGTAGTGTGTTATAGGCGGGGAATATGATCAATTTGGAGAGAGAGACTTATGCATGTATTTCAATAGAGTTTTAGCATAGAGATTGTGTACCTCTAAGGAAGGGTTGAACCCTTCTTACATAGGAGATTAAAGCTGACTGTTTGAGGTATCATGGGCTGTCCCTTCCATCATTAATCTTTATCATAATTTGAAGGGGATTGAGTCTAATAGTGAATTTGTCCTACTAGATTTAGTCAAATCATTATTAATGCTTTTGAGCTCGGCCACACGATTCTTATAATATTGATGAGCTCGGCCACACGACCTTATAAATGATGGTGAGCTCAGCTATGCGACCTTCATTAATGCTGATGTGTTTAGCAACACTAGGCTCTTAGGTTTGACTTCCTTTTTTTTCTATTCGGCCCATCCTGAATCCGTACCCCTTCGGCCTTCACTAACGAAAGACAAGGGAACGATCAGAACGTGGCTTAGTTGTGCTGTAAAGGATTGATTGTCAGTGCTTATTTTTTGAGATTTTTGTAGGAGAACAACTAGAAATACATTGGATTTCGTGATTCCTATCTTTGTGTTTACCACACCATTCTCCTAAACCAAATGGAGGATTTGATGCTTAGTTAATGGATTATTTAGAATTTCTATGGTGGATTGCATGGAGGGGCTGTTGCGGCCGTGGCGGAGGTGGTGTCAATTGCTTGTGCCAGAACTGTTGTTGGCAAAGATAAGGAGCTCTTTCTTGGAGAATTGAGCATGTCTTATCTCTCTGCGGCTCCGCCCAATGTAAGTCCTTTGGATTCAGTTTGACTACTTGTACGGATTCGTTGAAGTCTTAACAGTAAGAACACATTTTGTACAAAAAAATAAATAAAAATAAAGACTTAAGTGATCTGTGATTAATTTATGTTTTAAATATATGCACTCAGACTTTTTGTTGTCAGACTTTAGAGTATTTTCAACACTAATAAGTACTTTTCCGGGTGGAAGTAGACAAAAAAGTTCAAACTAATATTTATCTTGTTTAACAACTTTTTATGTATATATTATAAGACTATTAGGCATTTTAATTAGGCAAAGTACAAAAAAAAGCAATACATAATTAATAATGTGCCTGATGATGTGATAGTATTCCACGGTCAAATAGTACTTATAAAAAAAAAAAAAACTCTGTAGTCAAATAAATTTAGCTATCCTTCGGTAGCTTAGCTGAACTTAGCTAAGTTAAAATTGTTACGTGATTCTTATGTGCAACGAGATGTAAATAACCATACAGACCCATAGAGCCCGCAAGGGCTTTCCTGTCAACAACAAAGAAAGAAAAAGCTATGAGTTCTACCTTTGGATATGGTTTAATACGACATTAGTTGTTTGGTTTTGTTCGCACATTGATTCCAATGTCAAGGTTTACAGAACTGCTCCCTGGTAGAATACCACACTATATAGCCATACAGACCCAGAGAGCCCTAGTGATGACCCATCTCAGTATAAAAATTGTTCACTTTACTCATGGCACGCAGCGTATGCATGTATACATCCACTCTCACATGATCAGAGCACAGCTTTATTTTTCTCAAGTTCCTTGTAACAAGACTATACTAAGAAGGTTCAAAATATTTACTTCTATGATATTATAAATTTTACTTTTCATTTGATGAAGAGTTGGAGGTGTCACAAGACTCAATTACATACACAGATCCGGACATAGATCTCTCACCATTGTGGAACTCAACCCTTATGAGAGGTCTGCATCCGAATTCTGGATATGCGCACAAAATCTGTGCATTAATCTTTTTTGAGACCCAAATGAAAATTTTCGAATGGCTTGGAGAAACCTACAATTATGCGCGATGCTTGCACAAATTAATGGCATTGATATTGTTATTTGTCTTCTAGTTTCCTTTGTGGCTGCTTTTTCTTTGAACTGGGTATATATTTCCTGTCACAGGCAGATTTGAAAGTTGATGCATCTGTATTAAGAAGTGGAAGAAACCTGACTGTAATTGCACTTGAGTTCAAACTCAAGGACTCTGGGCGTTTGGCTTACACTTCTCGTGCTACCTTCTACAACATGCCCATCGCAAGTTTGTGAAGGTGGAAGTCTAGGTACACGATACTTTCTTATCACCCATTCTTAAGGAATATTATTAGTTTCTTTGGCACCGAGAATCTTACAATCAATGCAACCATTTATTTGTCTCAGTGGATCTTTTATGGGCACCGGATACTTGCTAAAAATTTGTCATCCCTCTGTCCACTGCACTATTATGTCTCGATATTTTTGTACCTCAAAATTCTTACATGATTCAATGGCTTGAGAGAGAGAGAGAGAACATAGTATCCCTTTCTACTACATTGGGAGAGAGGACAGAGTTTTCAAGATATAGGATGCATAGCCTATTTTATGTACGATGTGTGAGCTATTGATGCTTTATACTTACATAGGTTGCTGGTATGGAAGAGGTACAATGTAATAGTAATGTATATAAACTGGGAATCCACATGTTTTCTAGATTCTCACTACTTGCCGTGGTGAACATTAAAAAAAAAAAGGAATGAAAAACATAGAAACAACAAACTTGTGTTTGCCCTATTTTCTTTAGACCAACTGAGGTTAGATATCAGCAGATACAGTTTGGCTCATGGGATGCCTCAGGAGCTTAGGCCACATTCCCCCTAGCTCAACTTCGAGTCACCTTAAATTACATTTTCCCTGGCCTATAGGTTCCAAGTCCGATCAGCTTAGTCTAATTAGGGTTTTCTATTTATAGGGTGTTTTTGGGATCTAGGATTTGTGTGAGAGACACGAATGTTGTTGGTTCCTTCTATTCCTTTCTTCTTGTGTGATTGCGTGCATTTTTTATTTTTGTTCGATTTGTTTAGCCATAACATTAGTGTGTGGTCCTACCTTGCTCAACAGGCTTCAATTCTCTGTTTACAATTATCTAGCTACTTTCCATGTAATGTTCTTGAGTTAACAGACAGCCTTGAAAACTCACCCTTTCAGCATTGTCCTTCCGGGGAGGAATGGTTGAGGGATTAGAGTGAATTATACCACTAAAGTTTTTTAATGTATTTTTTGTTTTATAAACTTTTTGCTAATAACTTTTACTTGATAATGATCTGATTCTGTGGCTTCTGTGGCATTAACATTGGACTGGAATCAAATACTGAATCAACCCTCCTGTTGTAGAATGGTAAATTGACAAATCCTTGAAGGTATGGAAGGAATGTGACTATTAGCTACTTGGGTTGTGACACACATGTGAAAGATTGCTAGTGGTGCTAGAGCAATTACTATTGATCAGATGTTGGTGCAAATATCAATTATATCTTACTGTTTAAATAAACATATATGGATAGATGAATGAACAAAATCATTCATCTAGAAGTATTTGGCACCAAAGCCCACAAGATTTGATCTATTTACTGCAATATGTTTGCATATAAGAATATTTGTGCACTTATTTCCCCTTTCTGCCCATTTGAACTCAAGTTAAGGCCCTGTTTGGAATAGCTTATTATGTAACTGTCCGGCTAACCAGCGTTCACTTGACACTAATTAGTAAGTAAATGGAAGCAAAAAGTTTCAATATAAATACTCTCTTTGCAATGGAGTATATATCACATATATCCATGCACCTTACTCAAATACCAATACATTATTTGTTATGGATCAGTGTTCATTGGACACTAGCTTGCATTTTCCATTATGTGATAACAAGATTTTATAAGCAATAAAGGCCCATGTTTTTACATCTTGTTGTGCTAAAACTGCTTTATCTCTGTATGTTAGTTTATTATACATAATTTTTATTCTCCTAGTGACAATTGGATTCATAAGGGATCGAATCAAGCACAATTGGGCCGAAGGCCTTTGTCACCTAATGATATCGCCCTAACTTTCCACGTAAAGGCTGCGGTTTCGAGCCTTATTGGGCAGCTGTGTGTAATTTCCATTTCTTTTTCTTTAGATGTAGGATAGTATAGGTTCTAACTGTGGAAAAAGAAAAAAAAAGGTCCTCCGAGGGGCAAACTACTGAATACTTGCAATTGTCCGCAGACTATAATTTTGGGTTAAGTTAGAGCAATTTTAGTGAGAGCTGAAGACAAAATTTCTGAGTTTCCGGTTGGTTTCAATGAAGACTTTAAATAGACTACGGGGAGGGATTGTTAAATTTCTAAACTGCCTCTAAAGGTGTTTTCAGACATCTTTCAAGGTGACTTCCTAATGCTTTCAGAGCCATTATTGCCAAACTTATGCACAAGTCTATGTTACCCAGAAAAGACTTAAATTTTTTCCATGCAACTGCATGGGTTAATTATGGTCATTCAATCTGCAAGAAACTGTTTGGCACCATAGAAAAAATAAAAGCAGTATGGGTAATATTCAGCCATCACACAAGACTAGTATAAATTGACCTCTTCAAACAATTACCATAAATATTATGCTTTGTTTGTTATTCTGGATGAGAATGGATAGAATAGAGGTTATAAGTATTGCGGGTTTCATATATTTTTCTAATATCAATGAATTTTATATAAAATTATTTATACATTGATAAATTTGATTCATATTTTGGTTAGAATGGGTAATAATAGTTGTAGAGTTATATTCAATCGTTAGATAAAGAGAGAATAATTCAAAACATGGTAGCAATAATGCTAGAATGGTTAGTATTATTAATATCATGAACAAGTAATTACTAATCCCACTTTCATTAGATTATTTATCCTACTTTCGCAACTCAAATACAAAATTATTTATTTCCAAATATTTTATTGTGGGCAAGATGGAAGAGAAGAATGATTTGTTGTTGTCTAGACAAGGAATTTAAGGCAGACATTCAGACTGAGGTCCCAATGTCTAAGATGTTGCTATGGTAATGTGCTTTGGATGATTTACATTTAAGGGTTAAGCGATGATCAACACATTGAACTATTTATGAAACATTTTTGAATTGGCAAATGCCTATGCCTCATGTCTTTTTTCCAAACATGGCCTTACTTGAGTCTATCCCACAAACTCTGTGATGTCTAACATCGGATTAATTTATTTGTTTATTTGTTTATGATTGAATTGTTAGTGCTGGGAACATAGAGTCTTATTAACATTGTAATACCTACCTAATTATTTATTTTCTTCATTTAATTGTCAAAAATAATTTTTTTAACTATTATTTTATTTTTTTAAGATTGCTAACCTTTTATATTTTGTTTTTTTAGTATTTTCTTAACATTAGTTCGAATAAAAATACTTTTTAAATTGCTTATAAGAAACAAAATAAAATATAATTTTAGCACAAGATTTTAAAAAATGGTTAAATATGATGAAATAAGTCACTAAAGGTAACTAACCGTCTTATTTCATCTTTAGTTAAAAAAAATCAATTTAAGATCAGATTTACTTATTTTTTAAATTCTCTCTCGTTTTGTAGAATTAAGAAATAATTGAATTGAAAAATAAGAAATGTAAAAAATCCTTAACAAAAAAATTAGGCGGAACGTCGCTTAATTTGAACTTTGATCTAAAGAGGGATGAAGCGAGGTTGAAAATCTTAACGAAATTACTAAAATAATCTTTTACTTTTCGGTATTTTTTCCAGGACAAAGTAAACTTTGTCAGGAAATTACTAAGATAACCTTTTACTTTTCTTTTTTTTTTTTATTTTTTATTTTCTGGGACTAAAAGTAAACTTTGTTGACACAGTCAGAATGCGTCTCCGTAAGTAATCTAAATCCGTTCTTTCTGGTTATAATTAATTATGGGTCATTTAAACCATTTTCTATTAGAATGTAAATAATAAAATAATACAAATAAAAATTCTAATATTAATCGATTTTTAAAAATAAGGTCTATTATTTTTATAAATATTAATATATTTTTATATAATATTCATTATCCTGTACAATAGGCGGTGTAAGTTAGCATATTCCCTAATAAAGTTCAAAACAAAGAATAATACTCGTTCAAAAGTTATTTGCACATTAATCGGTCAATGTTAATCCAATATTGCATGCATTGCACGCCGCAGATGCCGTAAAAACACAGGAAACATATGAAAGTAGCAAGGTTGGAGTGCTCAAAGCTATTATTGATAATTTTTAATTTTTTATTATTAATTTTAGTTATAAATTATAATTTTTTTAAATATTTATAATTTTTATTATAATTTATAACTATTTTTTTAATTTTGATTACAAGTTATAATTTTTACCAAACACTCTCAATTTATGCTACAAGTTATAACTATTTAAAAATTTAGAAATTTAATTTTAGAGGGACATTAATTTCTCTTTTCATTGATTTTGGTCTCATTTAACTCTGTTTTAAATTACAGTAATGCTATGAACTTAAAAAAAATACACATAAAATTATTTAAAATTTAAAATAGATGATTAAGATTCACTTAAAGTGCGTTTCTTATTAAATATGAATTTACACCTTATCAATCACTTTTGGGATAAAATTTTTAGTATTTTTTTTTGGGTAGATAAATTTTTTTCTTAATTTAATTTTTAATCTTTTTGCTTAAAATCTTAAAAGATAATTGTCAAAAAGTCATATTTTGTATTTATACGAGTGGTTTGAAGTCACCTTTTAACCAATTAGTTTTTTTGATTTATTAGGTTTAAAAAATAAATAAATAATTCAACTTAAAGCTGAGTTGCTAAACATGCTTTTTATTTTGAAACGGTTGGCCAGTGACATATTTTGACTTTAATTTTTAAAGCATTTATATAGTAGAATTTTAGTTTTTTTAAAACATCATTAATTTTTGACTTTGAAAAATTCAAAATTTAAGAAAATAAACTATTAAAAATTTAGATTATCTTCCACATTTGTTAGAATAAATTAATACTTTAAATTTAGCAAAAAAATCAAAATAAATTTAAGAATATAATTTTAGCACAGTTAAAATATTCGACACATAAATCATATATATTAAAACTAAAATATATTATAAAAGAAAAATATTTTAAGATGTTTGACTGCAAGTTTTTTGTGCGAAAAATAAAAAACAACAGGTGCTTTTCTAATTTAGGAGATGCACTGACGTAATTTTGCAAGAAGTATTTTTTTATAAAAAAATTATAAATAAAAATATAAATTTTAAAAATTAAAAAAAAACACAAGCCCTTTTGAAACATATACTGAATCTGCCATTAATTATAAATTAGTAGTTTCAACGAACTAATCAACACCATCAAATATGTTTTCCCCCATCCCCTAATAAGCCTATTAACTTAGCAACAAGGTTATTTGCTTATATGATCAACCAAATCACAGTTTTTTGGATTTATAAAGAATACAAAATATAGTTTTGTTAATCTTTATAAAATATTTAAAGATATTTTATTTAAATTTTAATTATTTTTAAAATATAATAATATTTTTAATTTATAACTTATTTACTACAATTACCTTCATAACTAAATTTTCTTCAATTCAGAAGAAAATTAGAGCATAGTTGAGCTCTTTCGATTTTCTTTTTAATTTTGTTTTTTTTCATCTTTTTATTAATTGAGGGCCAGCTTTTCGATTATTTTTTAGTAAAAATGCAAAAAAACCAATATGGTCCATTTGTCAAAAAATATTAAAAAATTAAATTAAAATACTAACTTTTAAAATATTCTATTCAAACTTTACTTATTTTTAAAATACAATAATATCTTTCATTCATAACTTATTTATTATAATTACTAATTACATATAATTGTTAATATCAAATATATAAAATGAAAAAACTGTCCAATTTAAACAAAAAATAAAAAAGTTAGCTTTTTTATCCAAATAATTAATTTTAAAAACATTAACCTAAAAATTAAGTTACCAAATAATAAACTTTGAATTAAATTTAGCTTTTTACCAAAAAAATGCAAAAAAAAAAAACGAATAAACTAGCTTTTAAGCTAGTTGCCAATCGAGGCCTAAATTTTTTTCCATCTTTTCTGTTACTTAAGTTTTTTTTCCCAATTTCATAATTTTTACTAACTAGTTTTTTTTTAAAATAATATTTTCTATTAATTTAATTTTTTTCTTTTCTCCATCAATGCATGTGATTGTAAATTTTATCCAAATGCGTATCGAGATCAAAATATGCTCTTTTTAATAATGATAATCAAATAAATCGAACAGAGATGTGGTATCTCTCTTTTTAAAAATAGCAATAGAGTAGACGGAATAAGGATGTTGTGTCTATTTTAT
>JAOTRH010000024.1:13245993-13258283 GCA_034768845.1 Heliamphora exappendiculata | reverse complement strand
GGGGGGGGGGGGGGGGCTTCACGGGGGACACATGAAGGAGCTGCATGTAAATCCAGTTACTTGTGCTGTGTGGTACCAAATCTCACAAAATCACCATTTTCTGAGTAATTGGACACCAAAATCAAAATTTTCCCTCATCTGCAATTTGTACGAGTCGTGCAGAGGATTCAGTGTTTAGGAGATCCAAGTACTCCACACAGGCGATCAATACCTGTGGGAGACCTTGTTTGCCACTCCACTATGGCTTGGATCCAATACTCAAACTTCCAAGTTTTCTTCTGACTTAAAAGAAAGTGAGGAGGATGAGATTGCCTTTACCTGGAGTTACGGTGTATCATCTTCGCTTAGCTACCATACGATTAAGGCTCGTCAGCCCCAGGGTTCAGCACCTTTATGGTTTGATCTGCATTGTAACATCTAGTCCTCAGTGAGTGAACACAACGTATTCGTAATCAATAAAAACATTAAACGGAAAGAAAGAGAAAAAAAGGTGGGAAAGTTTAAACCTTCGAACGTAGTCATGGTGGAAGGATGAATTTAATAAGTTCCTCCAAGAACTAACAGTTTAAAATCCAAGTCCAATATGGAAGGCAGGGAAGAAACAAATCAGAAGACACTTTAATCTACCAGTAATCCCCACAAGAACACATTCCTTCTCTGAAATGGTGAAAACAATTCGAATCCCTTAATATAATATAACGATGGAAAACTCTTGACATAAACTTCATAGCAGTATGGCAATCCCCACAGACCCGAAGGTTCTTATAAATGCGAATGGGTACTCCCTGTGGCACAAAGAGAAGCCCGAAAGCAACAGCCAACTTCTCGCTGTGATAAGCAAGACCAAGTTCCTTACCCTCTTGATCTACATCATGGAGTGCAAAATCCATGTCGGGTACATACCCAGCCTCTTTAATCAATATCATAACCTCCTCAATCTTGGAATAAATCTGGCCCGTCCTTGGATGGCTTCTATCTTCAGACATAAAGGTGTGTACCTCGCTGTTCATCTCGATCCAACTACACCCGGGTTCCTTGCAGATCCCCCTCGATTTCATAAATCTCCTAAGCTTGGCAGCATCTTCCCAAAAACCAGCTGCAGAATATATATTAGATAACATAACATAAGGCACAGCATTATGGGGCTCCAATTCAAAGAGGGCATTTGCTGCCCTCTCAGCCAGTTCTAAATTCTGATGGACTCTACATGCACTAAGCAAAGCTTTCCACACAGTGGCGTCAGGTTCCACATCCATTTGATTCAGTAACTCCTTGGCCTCTTTCATCTTTCCCGAACGTCCCAGAAGATCAATCATACAGGCATAGTGATCAGGACCGGGCTTTATCCCATAAACTTTATCCATGGATTCAAAGTAGTGGCGCCCTTGTTCTACAAGGCCAGCATGGCTACAGGCAAAAAGCAATCCAATAAATGTAATAAAGTCGGGTTTTGTCCCAGTTGATATCATCTTATCATACAATGCCAAAGAGTCATTTCCTCTACCATTTTGCGCATAACCAATGATAAGAGCGGTCCAAGTAATCACACTCCAAGTTCTCATCGAGTTAAAAACTCTACCCGCATCATCTAAGCACCCGCATTTTGCATACATGGTTACAAGGGAATTATCCACTGATAACGTAGAACCAAGGCCAGATTTCAAAAAGTTGGCATGAACTTGTTGCCCAAATTCCATAACTGTCAATTCAGCGCAAGCACTCAAGATGCTGGCAATGACAATTTGGTCAGGATCAACCCCTGCAAGTCTCATTTGACAAAATAACTTGAGGGCTTTTTCATGGGAGCCATTATATGCATAGCCAGTGACCAGAGATGTCCATGAGATTACATCTCTGTCTATCATACTGTTAAAAACTTCAAAAGAAAAACACAACTCTCCCCCTTTTGCATAGGTATCTACAAGAGCATTGCTTACAAGCTTGTAATCCTCAAAACCAGTTTTGACAATCAAACAATGGACAGATTTTGCATGTTTCATGTCCTTTGTGGTAGCACAAGAATTTAGAACAGAAGGGTAGGTGAAATCATCAACACCCAAATCTCTCGTGCGCATTTTCTTGAACAATAACAATGCTTCCTCTTCAAACCCGTGCCTCACGCACCCAACAATCATGGAGTTCCAAGAAACAGCATCTTCAACTTCCATAGTTACTAACGCTCTCTGAGCACCGTTCAAATCTCCACATTTTGCATACATATCAACCAAAGCACTTTCAACG
Organism: Heliamphora exappendiculata; assembly: GCA_034768845.1. Taxonomy (NCBI): domain Eukaryota; kingdom Viridiplantae; phylum Streptophyta; class Magnoliopsida; order Ericales; family Sarraceniaceae; genus Heliamphora; species Heliamphora exappendiculata. Next base: position 13,256,042 of record JAOTRH010000024.1, on the reverse strand, counting down.
AACACATTAGCCCCAAAACCAGTCCGAACTATGCAACCGTGCACCTGTGCACCAAAACTGCAAGCTGAAACTGCAGCACAAGCAGTCAATACACTTGGAAAAGTAAACTGATTAAACTCAACCCCTTCGGCGTGCATTTCTCGGAAACACTTGATTGCTCTAGACCCATCGTTGTTTTTAGAGTATCCAGTTATCATGGAAGTCCACATAACGTGGTTTTTCCGGCCAGCCGTCCCTTCAAAAATATACTGCGCTTCTAAAATGCAGTTGCACTTAGCATACATGTCAACAAGACCAGCATTAACAAAAGCATTCGAGTCAAAGTGAGTTTTTATGGCATGAGCATGAATCTGTTCCCCTCTTGACAGCGAGGCATTTGAAGAACAAATCCTGAGAAGACTGCCCAATGTGAACTGGCTGGGCCTGTGCCCCTCATCCTGCATTTGCAAAATCAAATAGAAAGCATCGGTTTCACACCCAAATCGACAATACCCCGAAATGAGGGACGACCACGCGATCGAACACTTCTTTGGGGTCTCATCAAAGAGTTGCTTAGCTTCAGTAAGCCTTCCCGAATGCGCATAAGCAGCAATCATTGTATTCCAAGAAAACTCGTCTCGATCAGACATTGCGTCGAACACCCGGCGGGCTTCATCAATTTGACCCGATTTCCATAACCCAGTCAGATGCTTATTCAAATCGTAAATCCGAGACACGTTGCCGAGTGAATTCAGATTGCTGTGGAAGTAATGGGACAATTTAATGTGCACGAAACGCAACAAATTCAGTTCTTGTAATCTAAATTTGTGCATAACCACTTGTTTTTCGCGTATTCGGGCTCTCCAATACTGAAAGATAGCATGAAAAGATTGTTCTATGCTAGCAGCAAGTATACAACTCTTGAATGAAGATGTAGCTATTGATCATAAGCAGCGGAAAGATTGATGGGTTTGGAGATACAACAGATGAAATTAACCATTCAGAATCTTAATATTGAAAAGGATAGTGCTATCGACCGTCTAAGATAAAAGTTCTTTAATATCAATACATTATTTTGCCTGAAATCTACCACTTTTATAAATATTAATATATTTTATATAAATATTTATATATTATATATATTTAATTCACTGTCCATTAAGCGGTTAGGCGGTGATTAATATTTTTTTTTTATTGAAAGTACCTTTATAGAGTGATTATTTGTTGCTTTCATAATATAATATCGCAAGTTTATGTGATACTTTTATCAAATGTGGTGATAATAAATTTTATAAATTAATTTATATTTGGTCTAAAAAGCTTAACGGATTTTTTGGAAGTTTTTATCTGGACTTTTTTTCTATAATTTTTTATTTTATTCATTTCTTGTTATGAGATAAATTTAAAAAATATATTTATTTGAATTAAATTTGAAAATTATTCACTAAAAATGAGAAAAAAGATACGAAAAAACTAAAAAGCTTGTTATGTCAATTTTTTTGTCTGATCTAAATTTCTTTTTAAAAATTGTCAATTTTTTTATTTTTTTATTTTTTATAAGAAAATTTTGAAAAGTACACTTATGTAGAGTAATATTGAAAGAAGTTAAATAAAGAAATCGAATAAAATTTTTTAAACCTAATGCAAGCTAAAAATAGTATAATTTTTTGGGAGGATAATGTATGAATAAATAATTTATTATTTATTTTACATTTTGAGATTAAATTTAATAATGTATAAAAATAATATTTTGAAATTTTAATAAAATTTCAAGGAAATGATAAGTTTAATATTAATCCACAACATGCCTATAGGTTGCATACTGTCCACTCGCAAACTTAATTTTAGTCCCAAAATTAAAAAATTTAAAAATACAAATTTCACTTGTAAGCGAGCTAACAGAAAAAAGCAACGAAACAGTATTAAGGATATGTTTGGCTTAGTTTTTTTAATGATTTTTTTTGGTTTAAAAGTCTCTTATAAAACGCACTTATTTAGTCTTTTGTTGTAATTAATTAATTTTTTTCACTTCTTTTCATGTTTACTTTTTTATTAGAAAAAAGTCAAAAAACTAAAAAACCTAAAAAAAACTAGGCCAATTAAATTGGTTTTTTGATTCATTAGCTTTTTTGTCAAAAAATATATGTAAGAAATATAAAAAAAAAGTCCATTAGTTAGGGTAAGAGACTAAACAAGTGAGCTTTTAAGAGGCTTTTAATTATTTTATTTTTTTAATTCCTCTCATTTTATTTAGAAAATAAATTTTTTATCAAAATTAAAAACTTAAAAATAAAAATAAATTAATAAATTAAATTTTATGTTACTTATTTTTGTATTTAGTAATTTTTTGCTTTTTAATTAGAAATTTTTAATTTTTATTTATCCCATCAAGAGAATTTTTAAAAAATAAGATTTTGTAGTTAAAAAAAAATTTAAAAATTAAAAAAAACTGTTTCAACAGTAATGTATAGTGATTTTTGCTTGAAAAGTTAATAAAAGTTAACTTTTAAACCTAAGTATTACAAAAATAAAAATATAAGAGAGTACAGTGATATTTTAAAAAATAGAAAAAGTGTTAGTGTTATGACCCTTAAATACAATGAGTATATGTGTAATTTACCCAATTAAAAACTCTACTCAAATATTAGCAAAGATCTTTTTTCCTAGCAATTAAAAAGTTTTTAGTTTTTTCATATAGATTTCCTTTATTTTAATCCAAGAGACTGAAATTAATTTATCTTAACCTTCAATTTTACCTTATTAGTCTTATTACTACTAAGGGAATGAGATTTATAAATGGACCCCTTTAGAGGAGTTACAAGAATGATTTTTTTTGCATTTCGTTCTTCTTTTAAGTTATCCTATTCAAAATTTATTAAAAAAATAAACATGAAATACAAAAAAAAATGAGATAAAAAAAATATTAGAATCCACAAATTCTTCGATCCACTTACAATCAGTCAACGATTCATATTTCTTCTTTATATATCTTAAACAAACAAGCCCATGGGACGACTCCAGTGTATTGGAGATGAGGTCAATTGACTCTATCAATTTAAAAAATTAATTAAATATATTATGTATTTATAAATTTTTTTTTATAGAATTTCACTCATGCCCTCATTAATCTTAATAAATATGTATCCAAAATTAAAGATTTTGGGGTTAAACTAATTTTTTTGCTTATCACTTTAAGTTAATTCACTAAACAAACTAAAATTTATAAATTAGAGTTTGAGTTTTATGAAATTAGGAAAAATAAATTTAATTTAAAAATAAATAATTTTATTTTAATTCTGTTTAGTAGAGTTTTTACTTGATTTTATTCACCTTGTAAAACACATATATGACCCAATATGATAAAATTTTAGAGTCGCCGCTAACAAGTCTCAAGGTAATAAATGAGCCGTGTGCAGGTAAATCGATATAATTTTTATTTTATTTTTTTATCATACTTTTGCAAAATATGAACTATATTTTTTATTATATAAATAATATTATCTATAATCCCTTAATATATCTAAAAAAACATATAAACCCAATATTAATAATCTATTATATTATATTCAATTCTATTCAGAATAGCTAAACAAGTTCTAATACTTATACATATAAATGTTGAAAGCAAAAAAGTGTGTGAAATTAATATCACCCACAAACCTATAAAATTACTGGTTATTGTGCCTATGGGTTATGCGTAGATCACGTGAAAATTATAGAATAATTGAAAGCTTATTGTAGTTATTTTTACTTTTTATAGCTTCTTAACTTGGTTAAAAGAGAAACAAAAAATGAAAATATTAAATTATTTTTTATTTTTTTAATAAATAAAAATTATCAACAAATTTCGTAAAATGTCTTTTTATTATAATGGTTTTGTTTGACAACCGATTTTAAGTTAATTTTTTTGCTTAAAACTAAAAAAATTAAAAATTCTCATTTGAAAACTCGAAGACTTCTAATTGATAATTTAAAAGTATGAATATTTTGAAAAAATTAAAAAAAATTTACTAAATACGAAAAGAAGCACATAAACCCTTAAATTTTCTTTTTTCGTCTGAGCTGAACTATTTGTTATTTTTTGGTCAATTTTTTTAGCTTTTTAATTTCTTTTAACAAAATTTTTTTTAAAAGTGTAATCATTTGAAGTAACATAAAAAATGAAAAAAACTATCTAAAAAAAAGTAGTCTTACCTTTTTTGCATGAAATAGTTTTATATATTTTTTAAAAATATCATAATTTTTATTATACAAATTTATTTTTTTTATAAAAAATCATATTTTTAAATTTTATCAAACAAGTTCCATATTTAATATAAAATTGTGGACAAATAAATTTTTAAAAATTATAATAATTTTTTCTAACTTAAATTTTTTTTTTTACTTAAAATCATTTTAAACTAAGTTTTTTTGAATTATTGTTTTGTGACTTGAAATCACATCTATAATTCACTAAATAAATAATTTATTTATTTAACTTAAAATAATTTTAAATTAAAAACATATTTTAAAGCCAAGTTGCCAAAAGTAACCACTAAATGATTCGTTTGGCAACCGGCTCTAAGCTAATTTTTTTATTTAAAATTATTTTAAGTTAAAAAATTAAAAAATTTATTTGGTTGAAATATGTGTAAATTTTAAGTCAAACGCTTAAAGTGATTTTAAGTCAAAAAGTAAAAATTTTTAGTTGAAGTTGTGATAATTTTTTAAAAATTATTTTTAAATAAATTTATATTTAATATGGATATTATTTGATAAATTTTGACGAGTAAATTTTAAAAAAAATAATTTTTATAAAAAATAAATATATATAATAAAAATTATAATATTTTTAAAAAATATAAAAAAATTATGTAAAAAACAAAAGAAAAGTAAAAACTTTTGAATTGGAAAACAATTTTTTTTAATTTCTTAATTTTTAATTTAAAAAATAAAAAACCAACTTTAAATCGTTGACAAACAAGGGCAAAATAATGTTCCAACTAAAATGACGTTCTGTGTCTCATTTTCAACTGAAGCGTTTTACCTCAGCAGACAGGGAAAATTATCCTCTGTATTCAGGTACACAGACCTCACAAAATCCACACGATAAGATTCAAACATCTCCACAATCCGTCCGACCAAAACTAGGGTTTGGTTTTTCCGAACGATGGACTAAACAGGTCTCGAATCTGGATCGTCACTTGGTAGACAACACAAGCAAATACGCCGCCTCGGACGATGTCCACGGCGAGATCGTCTCGTTCTCCGATCGACGACGACAGCAACAACGGAAACAACGGCGTTGATACGACAACGCCACTGCTCGCGGACCAGATCTTACGGGGCAGGCGGTTCCCCCGGCGCCCGCCGAGTCTCCGAGGTGCCGCGCGGTTTCTCCGCCGCGCCAGCAGTCGGCGCATGATGCGCGAGCCGTCGATGCGGGTGCGTGAGGCGGCGGCGGAACAGCTCGAGGAGCGGCAGAGTGATTGGGCGTACTCGCGTCCGATCGTGATCCTCGATCTCATATGGAACCTCGCGTTCGTCGCCGTCGCTGTCACGGTGATGGTGATGAGCCGGAAGGAGACGCCGACGATGCCGTTGAGGCTCTGGATTGTTGGTTATGCCCTGCAGTGTGTGCTTCATATGATGTGCGTGGCCTTTGAGTACAAGCGGCGACAGCAGCAGCGGCGTACTTCAGCTGATAGTTTGCGGTCGCGGGGTGGTTGGTGGAGCAGAACGAATTCGAATTCGAATTCGAGCTCGGAGGGTGAGGGAGAAAGCCCTGGTGATTATCTCCCAGAGCAGACTCAGAGGGAAGATGAAAACAGGTAGAATCGCTATGCTCTCCTGTTCCCCTTATTTCATTATTCGTGCTTCTGATTATGTTTTCGTATCATTCTATGATATACTATAACAGGTGAAGAAATTAAGATTTTAGTTTAATGCCAGTGTGTCATTTTATGTTGGTTTAGATTTGGAGAAAGATGGGTATTAACAATCTAGATTACTATAATACATGGTTGCAATTGATAGAAATGAAACTATGCTGATTAAAGATAACTTTCTGCCGGAAGACTTAGCTCAGCGAGAGTGTCAATGCATTAAAAATCGGAATTTTGAGCCTGCAAACATATCTTTTTGTGAATTTATTCTCTTTATTCCTTTTTCGGAGGGAGGGGTTTGATGCCAATAGGGGATGAGGTTGCCAAAGAAGCAAGATTACTAGGAAGTAGGAGTGTCAAAAAAACCCATGGCCCGTGGGCAGCCCGAGGTCAAGGCCCGAACTTGGCCCGAGCCCGTAGCCTCCAACTCTAAGCCTGGGCCTCCTCCTGAACCCATGGGCCGGCCCAAAACCCAAGCTCAAACCCGCCCACTTTGGCCCATCCCAAGCCTGTCCAAAAAAACTAGCCGTTAGGCTCGCCTCCAACAGTCACAAATTTCAAACGGACGACCCAAATCATTATTATTTGAAAATGAAGGGTAGAGATTAAGTGTAAGTTGAGGCTAGCCCGAGCCCGAGCACGACACAACGTCTAGTTTTTGTTTTTTTTGTTTTAAAAAAAAATTATATATATATATATATATATATATATATTTTTTATAAATAGAGCATTTTCTCTCTCTAATTTCATTTACAAATCTCTCTACTCTCTCTACTCTTTCTACTCTTTACTCTTTAATTAATCAGTGAATTGGTGATATTCGGGTTCGGTAATAATCGAATTCGGTGCAACTGTTGGCGAATCTAATTGTGAAGATCAAGAATCAAGATCAAGATCAAAATACAAATCGATCGAGATCAAGATTAAAGATCGGAATTCTTTAATTCAGTTTACTTTATTTTTTGCAATTTAATTTATTTTTATAATATTTAATTTATTTGAATACATTTTTTAATTCTAATTAACTTCTTTAATAAATTAAATTTTATTTCAATTTAAAATTTTAATTCTAATTTATTTTTTTCTACTCTCTCTACTCTTTATTCTCTAATTTTATTCCGCTTTAAAAAATTATAATTTTTTATTTTATTTATGGATCCAAATATATTTTTTGTTGATGAAGAAGAAGACATTTTCACCTAGTTGTTCTAATCTTACTCTCCCTACTCTTATTCCTAATTTACCCACATTTTCATCTAGTGGTTCCAATCTCACTCCCGCTACTTTTATTCATAATTTACCTACTGGTTCATCAACATCTGCTGTTGCATCTGTATTTGTCGGTTTATTTCACAAAAAGGTTTCAAATGTGTAAATTTTTTTTGAAAAAATACTGATGGCACCGTAATTATTAAAGCAAAATGTAAAATTTGTAATAAATTTCTTTCGGATAACACATCGAGTGGCACTAGCTACTTACGTAGACATTTTGATAGTCACCTAAAAAATGCACCTTTTAATCTTTCCACACAAATGCAGATAAGTAGGGGTTCAACCGATAATATTACTAATTTTTTCTATGATGCTACCCGCACGCAAAATTATGTTATTGATTATATAATAGAACAAAAACAACCATTTTCAATGAGCGAACATTCTGCATTTGAATATATGATATAAGGTGTATTTTTTTTCTCAATTTTAACATTTTTTCTAGAAATAGAATTTTACAAAGATTTGATAAAATTTAAACCGAGTTAATAAATTTATTTACAAATCTAAAAGAAAAAATTTGTTTAACTTTTGATTTATAGACTGCTAAAAATACTAATAAAATGCATTATAAACTTATCAAGTAAAACTAATAAAATATAATATAATAATAATAATAATAAGTAAACTTATAGAATAATCAATTTATATAACTAATACTATATAACAAATTAAATAGAAAAAAAAATTCAAAAGCTTGAATGGCCCACCCGTTAGGCCCGAGTCCGAGGCAAGGACCCCTAGGGCCTGGGCTGACTTCCGGACAAAAAACTCGGCCCGGCCCGAAGATTTAGCGCGAGCCCATTGGCTCCGGGCCGGGCTTGGCCAACTTGAGCCACGGCTGGGCCGAGCCGGGCCGGGCCAAAATTACACCATTGCTGGGAGGAAAGTGCATCAGACACTTGCAATTGTTGTTAAAAAACAATGTAAATCGAATCGAATCCCAAATTGTACAATTAGGCAACGCACCTTAAAATGGATAGAAAAACTTTTGTAAACATCTAAAAATCACAATCCATTATTAATGTGAACGGTTAAACATGCATTAATGTAAATTTGTCGTCAATAGCAATCTCATGGTGTATAAGTTTAATGCATTACATCCAAGTCAAGAGATGCAGGCTTTAAGTCTCATCATAATTACATATATGAACCCTTTACTTGAAAGATCTACATTTCACTATCCATCATTTAAGAAGTTAAAAGAGCCAAATTTCAACATGAGATATAGTTAACAAAATTTGCATAAGAATTATAAATGCGTTACAGGTTCCAAACTTATTAATTATTTGAAGTAATTTATTATTTGTATAAGACCTAAGCCTCCGTTTGGATTAGCTTTTTTTTTTCAAGCTTTTTGGCTTAAAAGCAAAAAAAAGGCCAACTGGTTTGGGCTAGCTAGGCTTTTTTCCACATTTTTTCACTTTTTCTACATGATTTGACATATACTTTTTTACAAAAAAGTCTAAAAGCCACTAAAAAAAGCTAGTCCAAACACAGGCTAAATTATGATCCCATTTAAGTGCATTTGACTTGTTCTGTCCTCTGTTCCTAATAGCAATTGTTCTCAACAAAGTACGTGAACCAAGCAAACTTTAATTTCAAATGGTAATAATTTAATTTACTTGAGTCACTTCAAATGGACCAAATTACCCGAACCACCAAACTTTTGAAGCCTTCCAATGAATACCTCCAAAATGTTCATTTCCCCTTCTTTTATTGTCTTATGGCAGTTTTTACATGTCTGTACCTCATGATGAATGGCTGTCCTAACCATCTATTGTGGCAGTGTTGCTAAGCATCTGGAATCTGCAAATACAATGTTTTCATTTATTTGGTGGATCATTGGATTCTATTGGGTATCGGCTGGTGGCGAAACTTTGACACAGGACTCGCCTCAACTTTACTGGTTTGTCAGAGCATGTTTTCCTCCAATTAGGTTTTGAATTCAAGATTTTTCCCCATTGTCTTTCAGAATATTTATGTGAGGTCATGTTTTGCAGGCTTTGCATAACATTTTTGGCATTTGATGTGTTCTTTGTTGTTATCTGTGTTGCCGTGGCATGTGTCATTGGTATTGCTGTTTGCTGCTGTCTGCCATGTATCATTGCTATCTTATATGCAGTAGCTGATCAGGTAACTTCCTATGCTATATACTACTTTGCTCCTGTTGATGCCCACGATCGAATATTACATTTCTAGGCTTAATTTTGCAATTGAAAATAGTTGTGTGCAAGGAAAAGAGCTGTAGCAGCTGGTTTAAAACTTCTTGTGCTAGTAATTGTTTCGTTTGATGAATTATTCTATTTCCTTTCAAATCAGAACTGAAAATTCGTTGAACTCCAGCATTGGAGTGAACTCTAGGTTCTACAACTTACTAGATTTTTCTTAAGGATAAAATATAAGTGCGAAGATTAAACACCAATTAAACTTTATTTTTTGAAATATATTTCTGAAGTGGGATTTGTTAATTACATAATATTAAGTTTAATGAAGACGCATTAACCTTAATAGGGTACGCAACTGTTTATTTATAAAACAACGAAATCACGTAATAAGATATGGTGTGCCCAACCACACCAGATAATAATAATTATTATTATAATAAAGCTAACACACCCCTCAAGTTGGTGCATATATATCTAATATGTCCATTTTGTTACATATGTATCGAACCTGAGGACATGGAACAGACTTAGTAAAGATATCTGCCAACTGCTCTCCAGTACAAACCGCACCGAACACGATCACACCATTCTGATACTCATGCCGAATAAAATGGCAGTCTACCTCGATATGTTTAGTACGCTCGTGGAACACCAGATTCGTGGCAATATACACTGCAGATTTATTATCGCACCAAAGTTTCGTTGGGCCATTGCAGGGATCGCCCAACTCACTAAGCAATTGACGAAGCCACATAATCTCAGATGT
>JAOTRH010000024.1:13169910-13226096 GCA_034768845.1 Heliamphora exappendiculata | reverse complement strand
ATGAACATGTATCTAAATCGACTTTCACAAGCCCCGACAAGCTAACTCATGCAATCCATACACTACGCCCAACACCCTATGAGCAACACACGCAACACATATCTCTCCAAGGCATTGTTTTCGTCCCTCAGATTCACACGCACTGTCTTCAGGATCACGTTTCCATCCTTAAAACTATGCATATCATCCTAACAGCTATCATGCCACAGTTAAGAAAAAGCAGTAAAAACACAATAAATGTAACAACTATAGACTCCTACACATTACCCTAGTCTTGAACCACTTAAGGCTTGCTAGGTAATAACAAGTTCTATACGGAGCTACAACAATAAAGCCACTCATGGGGCAACAGACTTAGTTTATGGGTTCACAACCCGATATCGTCAGAACCACATTCCCGTCCTTCAGATACCCACATGCATCCACACAACACAAGGATCTTCTCGAGCTTTTACCAAAGGGCCACTGTCCCATCTAACATTTCTCGGGCTTTCACCGAATGACCACTGCCCCAACTATCATTTCTCAGGCTTTCACAAAAGGATCACCGTCCCAACTAACATTTCTTGGGCTTTCACTGAAGGATCTCAATCCCATCTAATGCATGCCACCCATGCAACTCAATGCACGCAACCCGTGCAACAAACGTAACGCACACAACCCGTGCAACATGCACCACATGCATCCGCTTCTCAGAGCCCACATATGCATGCCTATAAAGCATAAACCACCTAACTCCCTTACGTAATCCGTACATAAATAAACAGTTATAAATGCACATAATCATATATAACTTCACATCATGACACCACCTGCCATATACTCAACACGACATTGCATGCTACGCACCCATCATCCGTTAGCCCGAACGACTCGTCCACACACCGGGATAACCAACCTCAACTAATCCTAGCCTGGAGGCAAACACCAAAACCATAAAACCCCAATTTTCACAAACAAACGTCTTTTTCCCAAAAGACCCACAGGCCCTGAACATGTCCAACACGACCATCGCAAAACCCACGATGACCACACGCTCCCAACACAAACCTGACGGTGAATAAATGCCATGCACCTAATCGTGCACCAACACCCACGTTTAACCATGCACGTCACCCAAGGACGGCACTTAAACCAACACCCGAGGCCACTATACGACCCCCAAAACCACAACACGATCAATCGAACCTCGAAACTCAACCATCGAACCATAAACACATAACCCAGCACCTCAGTCGACTCGACCCCAACCCCCAGTCGACTAAAAACACACTGGAAAAGCCAAAAATGCCCAGGAGCACTGTCCAGTCGATCGAACCTCAAGAACTATGATCCAGTCGACTGATCCCCACGGTCCAATTGATCGAACCTCAAGAACTATGATCCAGTCAACTGATTCCCACGGTATAATCGATCGAACCTCAAGAACTATGATCCAGTCGACAGACCCCACAGCCCCAGTCGATCAAACCTCAAGAACTATGATCCAGTCGACTGATCCCCACGGTCCAATCGATCGAACCTCAAGAACTATGATCTAGTCGATGGATCCCCATGGTTCAGTCGATCGAACCTCAAGAACTATGATCTAGTCGACTGACCCCACGTCCAGTCGACTGGGTTGAGGCAAAAACCATTTTTGAGCTACGGGTTTGGCTCTCCAAACCTCGAATCGACGCTTCTAAACACCCATTCAACACCCTCAGACATCCACACGCCCAAGCCTAACACCAAAACCATGAAAGAAACCTCCGACACCCGATTCCATCCATCGAAATCGCCAAAAAATGGTTTTGACCCAAAAATCCAACTTTTAAACAAAATCAGATCTACAATAATCTAACCATTAAAAACACACATGATTACATGTAGCACCCTTATATGACATGAGAGTCTAGGAGCCTATCTCGATGAGTTAAAAACTCGACGTCTCGATCCACGTGAAAAATTGAGCTTCACCGAAATGGAATTATGTCTGGATGAACGCGTAGCCCACCGTGCTAATGACAAGGATGCGCTGTTAGATCGTCAAAAACTGAGCCTCAGGCCCCCGAGAAGTTAGAGAGAAGGTAGAGAGAATGTTGAGGAAACTTACTAGAGAAATTTTGAAAATATCTAACTCCAGATATTTATAAGCCTCCAAAATATTTTTTTTCTAATTTTTGAAATTCGCACCACAACGCCCCACGGCCCCAGAAACTTGCCGTGCATTCATATCTAACCCCGATCATGCATAAAAAGCATATAAACACATGCTATCACATAAACACGAAATGCACGTCGAAAAATGCCGAAAAAGAAAACAATCAGGGTCTCACAACTCTACCCCCCTTAAAGGAAATTTACCCCCCAAATTCAACTCAAGGTCAAAACAACGATCTGTCGATCGCAATAGACACAGGCATACAAGATGGTTAGCCAAATCATTCCTAGGATATAGTCAAACAAGGTCAAGCATCCTAAACAATGGCTAACTATCTCAAAGACATGGGAACTACAACTCACCCCAACCTCACATCATTACCAACCACTGCCTTGACGCAACACATCATCCACGGAGTCCATCACCAACTCCCAGACAGATACAAATGAAGAACTGGCCCAAAGCCTGCATACTCAGAAAGTACCTCTGCTCGCTGAAGGCATATCTGCATCATCTTGCACAACTGATGCCCTAAAAGAATTGGGAGCTATAAGTGCATACGCTCGTGGCAATATCGCTATGCCCTGTCCACCATAGCCTGGCGCTACTAGCTATCGTACCGACTGAACTGAAGTTCCTCTATCTGTCGCTTGGGAAGACTGACCTATAGGATGCTGCTGTCGATCCTGCACAACTGAACCCTCTGGCGTGCCCACTGTACTCGATGCACTCTCCCTCTGGGGACAATCCCTACGAATATGTCCATGCTGGCCACATCCATAACAAATTTGTGACTCCCTCCCCTGTGACTGAATCGATACTGAACCCTGGGACTGCTTTTGCTAAGGGCAATCCATTACACAATGTCCGGGTTACCTGCATCGGAAGCAACAGAACTCATACTGCTCTGACCTTCCTATTGAGACTACGAGAGGTGAAGATGCTAAAAACTGTGGCTGATACAACCCCACTGGATACGAACTTGGATCAGACGTCTGTTGATGCTTATCATTGCATCCCCAAGACTATGAACTTCCACCATCTTGATGACTCCTACTATCTCTGTCTCTGTGCATCTCGTTCAGAGTTTCTTCCACCTTCTTGGCTGTCTCCACCAACTCTAAAAAAACGTGCATCCTGAATGCTGCCACTCGATCTCTAATAGCGGGCCTCAAACCCCTCTCAAACCTCTTTGCTCAAAATTTGTCAGTTGGCACAATCTCCTGTGCATATCGATAAACTAGTAAACTCAGCCTCATACTCGACTACTGTCATCGTCCCCTGAGTCAAGAAAAGGAAGTCCTCTCTGTATCGATCCCTCAAAGTTACAGGAAAGTACTTCTCCAGAAATACCTTCGTGAATGCCTCCCAAGTGCCTCCGACTGTATTCCTGGCAAACCTCCACCACATGTGAGCACTCCCCCTTAGCTGGAAGGTAGTAAAAGAAACCCACAACTCGTCCTCCTCAATCTGCAACGTGTCCAAGATCCCGGTGACCAGCTCCAGCCATTCAGTGGCTATCGTGGGATTGTGATCCCCAGAAAAGGTAGGAGGGTCCAGATGTCGAAACTTGCGTATGGAAACTGTTGCCCTCGGCTCAGGTACACTCTCTCTCCCTATAGAGGCCTCAGCCAGCTACCGGATGGAGTCGACCATTTAACGCAATGAATCTCCGTCAATAGGTCCTTGGGGTGCATTAGCATCCCCAATATCTGGGATTGGAATGTCCCTTCGGCCAAAATCACGGCCATGGCCTCGTCCTCCCTGCGTGGACATCATATCTATAGGAAACAGACAGAACAGAAGATGCAACACATAGCATGAACATAAACACCAACCACATAAGCATGCTAACACATAGCCACATAGGTTCATGCTAAACGAAACCCCACATACCGAGGAGAACTGACAAGAATGACGCGTCAATCTGGATAACCTACTCATATTTTTTGCTTGAAATCACGCCAGCTAAACGCGTTTCTAACTTGGCTCTCAATTTTGTTAATCCAAGCACCCAAAGACAGGACTAATCAATCCCACAGTTCAACCCCCACGCTCACATATACACATCATTCACGTATAACCTGTATGCTATCACGTTCATGTTATCAAAACATCTAAACACATGCAGTCAAGCACCCGCAATCAACCTCACACGGGATACACCCTCTTCCTAAGGCTCTTAGGTATTCGAACCCAGAGCTCTGATACCAAGCTATCACGCCCTAAACTCCGGGTCACGTGAAACACTGACAAACAACCAAATATAATTCCCAACCCGAGAATTTACTCTCAAAATAGACCATACATGCATTATACGTAATCGCCAAACGAATTACAATACACCTCAACACCGAAAAATATGTTATAGCATACATGTTCAAAGCTAGCAAAAATGAAGACTATAGCTCTCCCACACCGTAAGCCAAAGCTCAGCAGAAACTAGACAGCACATGCAATATAAGCTAAACATGCTAAAAAAATGAGGTGCAGTTTTAGACTCTCTTTCAAGCCTTAAAATAGTTTGAAAACACGACAAACACGAGCCCCAAAGATAACATATATATATGTAATACATGAACATATGTCTAAACCGACTTTCACGAGCCCCGACAAGCTAACTCATGCAATCCATGCACTACGCCCAACACCCTATGAGCAACACACGCAACACATATCTCTCCAGGACCTTATTTTCGTCCCTCAGATTCACACGCATTGTCATTAGGATCACGTTTCCATCCTTAAAACTATGCATATCATCCTAACAGATATCATGCAACAGTTAAGAAAAAGCAGAAAAAACACAGATAAAGGTAACAACTATAAACTCCTACCCACTACCCTAGTCCTGAACCACTTAAGGCCTGCTAGGTAATAACAAATTCTATACAGAGCTATAACAACAAAGCCACTCACGGGACAACAGACTTAGTTTACGGGTTCACAACCCGAGAGCCTTAAGCACCCATACAAGCTAGCATCATCAGGACCATGTTCCCGTCCTTCAGATACCCACATGCATCCACACAACACAAGGATCTTCTCGAGCTTTCACCGAAGGGCCACTGCCCCATCTAACATTTCTCGGGCTTTCACCGAAGGACCACTGCCCCAACTATCATTTCTCAGGCTTTCACCGAAGGATCACCGTCCTAACAAACATTTCTCGGGTTTTTACCGAAGGATCTCAATCCCATCTAAAGCATGCCACCCATGCAACTCAACGCATGCAACCCGTACAAGACACGCAACGCACACAACCCGTGCAACATGCACCACATGCATCTGCTCCTCAGAGCCCACATATATATGCCTATAAAGCATAAACCACGTAACTCCCTTACGTAACCTGTACATAAATAGATAGTTATAAATGCACATAACCATATATAACTTCACATCATGACGCCACCCGCCATATACTCAACACGACATTACATGCCACGCATCCGTCATCCGTTAACCCAAACGACTCATCCACACACCGGGACAACCACCCTAAAAGTTAAGCCGAGCGTAGAGGCCAACAGCAAAACCATAAAACCCTAATTTTCACAAACCAACGTCTTTTTCCTAAAAGACCCACGAGCCCTAAACACGCCCAACACGACCATCGCAAAACCCACGATGACCACACACGCCCAACACAAACCCGACGGTGAATAAAAACCACGCACCTAATCGTGCACCAACACCCACGTCTAACCATGCACGTCACCCAAGGACGGCACTTAAACTAACACCCGAGGCCACACACAACCCCTAAAACCACAACACGTTCAACCAAACCCCAAAACTCAACCACTGAGCCACAAACACAGAACCCAGCACCTCAGTCAATTGGACCCCTACCCCAATCGACTAAAAACACACTTAAAAAGCCAAAAATGCACAGGAGGACTGTCCAATTGACTGATCCCCACTGTCCAGTCGACTAAACCTCAAGAACTATGTTCCAGTTAATTGACCCCATAGTCCAGTCGACTGGGCTGAGGCAGAAACCATTTTCAAGCTATGGGTTTGGCTCTCTAAACCTCGAATCGACGCCTCCAAACACCCACCCAACACCCTCAGACAACCACACGCCCGAGCCTAACACCAAAACCATAAAAGAAACATCCAACACCCGATTCCATCCACCAAAATCGCCGAAAATGATTTTTAACCCAAAAACCTAACTTTTAAACAAAATTAGATCTACAGCAATCTAACTGTTAAAAATATACACGATTACATGTGGCACCCTTGTATGACATGAGAGTCTAGGATCCTACCTCAATGAGTTAAAAACTCGACGTCTCGATCCACGTGAAAAATCGAGCTTTGCTAAAATAGAATTTTGTCTGGATGAACGCGTAGCCCACTGTGCCAATGACAAGGATCCGTTGTTGGATCATCGAAAACTGAACCCTGGGCCCCCAAGAAGTTAGAGAGAATGCAGAGAGAACATGAAGGAAACTTACTAGAGAAGTTTTAAAAATATTTTCTGAAAATATCTAACTCCAGATATTTACAGGCCTCCAAAATATCTTTTTTTTATTTTCAAATTTAGCACCACAACGCCCCACGACCCCGGGAACCTTCCTTGCATGCATATCTAACCCCGATCATGCATCAAAAGCATATAAACACATGCTATCACATAAACACGAAACACGGGTCGAAAAATGCGAAAAAAGAAAACGGGTCAGAGTCTCACACTTTATCATAAATTTCATTTGCAACATTCGATATGTAATTTTAAAAAGAATAATAAAAAATAGACATAACGAGAGAAAACAAGTCAAGAATAGTAACTAAAAGACAGAAATAGAAACTTTGAAAGATATAAACAATTTGAGTCGAGCCCAACGTATGACATAAAAGTAATCTTTTTTTATCGACAGATACACATGCAACCCAACTCCCACAACTTCAGGAGATAAACGATCAGAGTCGAACACAACTTCGCAAAGTTTGTGTTACGATAAGAAAACATAAATCATGTAGTCAAAATTGTTGTTTGAGTAGTAGAGAAAATTACAAAAAAAAAAAAGAGAAGAAAGAAAAGAAAGCACACCTTTACTCCAGCATTCTGTATGGCCTGTAGGTTTTCAAAACATCCCTTAATAAGAAAATTCTGCAGATGATTAGAAACAAAAAAGAACTTTTAAGATTTATATCTACCAATATCAACACAATTCCATAAAACCAAGCATCCACAAAGTTAATGGAGGACTAGAAAACTGAAATGTTTACTTAAAGACCAGATAAACTCTGCCCATTTACAGTTGTCACTGGCACTATTTGAACAATTGCCTGTGTTATCCACCCTATAAAATGCTGGTACAAGAATTTGTCAACACACAAAGAAAATGTTAATATGAAAAGAAATCCATCAATTATGTGAAGACTCAACTATGAGAAGACTCGTAGAAGCACAAGTGAACAAAAAAACTAGCGTAATTTTAATCAATCAATAATGAATAATAAATAGGCTATGAAAGAGAACAAGATAACTAAAGCTTAAACTTAGAAAAAAGATTAAGAATTTTATACATCACCAAAAAACATAAATTGTTAAAACCACAAAATATTTTGAAGCTCAAACGTTAGCAACAACCAATTACTCCTTATATTACACCATTTTCAAATCTATATCACATACCTCAAACCATATTTCATCCTTTCTCATTTTGATAATATAAATTCTACATAATGTTTCATATTTGCATACCAACGACCAACAAACCATACCACTTTAGCAAGTACGATTAAATATGTCATAAACTTTTTGACTTTCTTCATTTAAAATGTCAAATCAACTCACTCATTCCAAACGGATTAATCATGGAGCTCTAACAATACTTTAATGAATCAAATATAATTATCTCATTCATATATTCTAACTTTATCCATCCATTTCATGAATCAAGACTAAACATCATAAGCTAAGTTTCTAAAGGTTTAGAGTTACAATGATTAGCCATCAATCCATAACCTAAGTTTCTAGGTTCGAAACACAGTCCTGTTATAAATTGATCCTCAACTTACTCGCCTTTTATATAAATTTAACATTAAGCTCATAATTCATTACATCACAAGGTTTGAACAATTATTCACCAATTTCCAAGCTTTACATCTCATCCAGTTATAAAGATCCAAATTCGTCTTCTAAGAATCAAGTTTGTAAGCTATGAAATTTGTTAGTGTCTTTACAATTATCCAAAGTCTTACTTGAATTATCAATTTAACACGCAATTCATATATCAATAATGTCACGCTCCAAACACCAGGGTCACGCGAAAGCCCACTAAAACACTGTTTAAGAAAATAAGATTTGTAGTTGGAAAACCATCAACTTAAAATATACAACATTTGGATAAAAGAGTATCCAAGGTTCATCTCTCATAAACAATAAACATACAGTTCTATACATGCATAAGTATATCGCCTCAAGGCGTACAAAACTCACTTTTAGAAACAAGCATCACATGTAAAACTACATGTCTCGAAAATAGGGAAAACTACAGTAAGTCTTCTGCCACCACGGGCATCTAGGTTAATTCCTCATGTCCACCTGAAAATGGTTTTATAATAAAATTTTACAACGTGAGCCGAATCCCAATAGAAATAGACAGTAAAGCTGTAAAGCAGGTTATGCAATCATAAGCATAAAGACTCAACTATAAGATCCAAAAAGGTTTTCCTCCCAAAAATCACAAGTTTTTCATCCTTAAAACCATACATATCATTAAAGAAAATATCATACCACAGTTAAGAGAAAATAGTAATAAAATAGTATGTTCTACTCGGGCCACACAACCGAGGAGAAAGTGATAAAATGAAATCCTATGTACCAACTCTATCACACATACAGACAAAGACAACAACTATAGACTCATACCCATTACCCTAGTCCCGAACCACTTAAGACCTGCTAGGTAATGAAAAATTCTATACGAAATTACAACAATGACGCCATTAACAGAGGCAACTGACTCTTTACGGATTTTAACGACCGATGGAAGTAGCATCCAAACCACGTTTACGGGGATTAACCCAAAGGACCGTAGCGAACCTACTTTATGCATGTTTTTGGACTTCTACTAAGGAGCAATAAAAGCCCAACTCAACACATCCACTGTCACGGTACATATATGGAAAATATTTCAAAACTACCCATAGCTCAACTATGCAAAACCGATAAAATAGTTATACATTCACATGTATAAAAAGAGATCCAATCCATCCACATAGAGATCTAATAGCATGTAAAAACATACTCTCAACAAAACATTTTAAAAGCTGAGGCTCAATTCGAAGGATTAGCTCCAAACCTCTAAATCGTCCGTTTTCAAACCACCTTTTGAAAACTATGATCATCCACAAGTCATATTATGTAATAAACCAAGAAAAGCACAAAACATGCTTTTTATCCCAAACAAACAAGGTTTATACATAAAATATAACATTTGGCCAAAAACAGATGAAAAATAATTAAGAAATTTTGACATACATCACTTGTGGTCATAACTTTTTCTATAGAAAGAATTTTATTGTGAGAGAGGTGTCATTGGAAAAAAGACTTCTGGGGCTTCGATTTAAGTACAAAAATGATCCAATTTTGAGTCCAAATGAGGGAGATATAATCAAAATAAAAAGGCTTAGAAATGGCCCAGCTGCCACAGCGCTCGCTAGGCGCTTGAGCGCCTCTCCAACAGTGAGCAGCGCTCGCTCAGTGCCCGCTTGGCCCTTGAGCGCCCTTCAGCGTGCACTGACACTCCAGACGTTCCCTGTTTCGAATTTCAAGCCCCAAAACTCTCAAACACTCACTATGATGCTTCAAGACACATATAAACCTACCAACCGACATATTTTAACACCCACGGACATACACGAGCTCAAACCATCAAAAACCACCGAACGAAAAGCCTCAAAACCCGGCTCATCCAATCGAAAACGATTTTGAACCCAAACCCGACTTTTCAAAACATAAACTAACTTTTCATGCATTTCAAGACGGTAAAAATGCATATGATTACACGTAGCACCATTTAACAACTATACAGACTAGGATCCTACATTGGTGAGTTAAAAACTTAACATCTCGATCCACGTGAAAAACTAAACTTCGGTGGAATGAAATTTTATCCGAATGAATGCGTAGACCACCGTGCCAATAATAAGGATCAGCAGTTGGATCGCCAAAAATCAAACCCCGGGCTCTCGAGAAGTTAGAGAGAAGTTAGAGAAAAAAGGAGGAAACTTAGCGAGTAAGTTTTGAAAAATATCTTTTGAAAATATCTAACACCAGATATTTATAGGTCTCCAAAATATTTTTCTTTTGAATTTTTGAAATTAGAACCGCAACTCCCAACAGCCCCGGGAACCAACCCAACATGCATATTTAAACTCGATCATGCATCAAAACGCTTATAAACATGCTAAAGAAAAAATTCCAAAATGTGCGTCAAACATATATATAACTCAAAATTGAAATGGAACAGGGTCTCACAACTCTCCCCCCTTAAAGAATTTTTCCCCCGAAATTCACTACAAGGTCACGAGGTAAACAACTTCGGGTATCTAGCACGAACCCCAGGCTTAAGCTCCCACGTTGCTTCTTCAACCCCGTGATGAAGCCATAAGACCTTGACATAAGCAATTATTCTCCCTCTCAACACTTGCTCCTTTGTATCCAGAATCTTCACCAGGCGCTCCTCATATGTGACATCCCCATCAACCTGCAGCTCGACCCAATCTAACACGTGTGAAAGGTCAGGCTCATACCTCCGAAGCATAAAAACATGGAATACGTTGTGCACCGATGCTAACTGAGGTGGAAAGGCCAAACGGTATGCTACCATGCCAATCCGTTCCAAGATCTCAAAAGGCCTAATAAAATGCGATGATAGCTTCCCGCTGCGACCAAACCTCATCAAGCCTCTACATGACGAGACCTTCAGAAACACATGATCTCCCACCGTAAACTCCAAAGGTCTTCCCCTCTGATCTGCATAACTCTTTTGGCGGCTCTATACTGTTATAAGGCGTTGGCAAATCACGGTAACCTTCTCTGTCGTCTCCCGTATTAAGTCGGGTCCCAAGACTGTGGTCTCTCCCATGTTTATCCAACACACAGGTGATCTGCATGACCTACCATACAAAGCCTCATACGGTGCCATTCTAATACTGTACTGATAGCTATTGTTGTATGAAAACTCTACCAACGGTAGATGATCCTCCTAAGAACATCTGAAATCAAGGATACAAGCCCTCAGCATATCCTCTAGAATCTGTATGGTCTTCTCAGACTAACCATCCATCTGGGGGTGAAAAGCAATACTGAACATTAAGTTTGTCCCCAAAGCCTCCTAAAGACTCTGTCAAAAGCGCAAGGTGAAGCGCGAGTCTTGGTCAGAAAGAATAGACACCGGCACACTGTGTAACCGGACTATCTCTCTAACATACAACCGACTCAGTCTATCCACCAAATCCTTCACACGGATGGAGAGAAAGTGTGTAGACTTCGTTAACCTATCAACCACAACCCATACGACATTGTGTCCCTTAGGTGATCGAGGAAGTCCCGATATAAAGTCTATCATGACGTTCTCCCACCTCCACTCTAATATAAGCAATGGTTGTAACAATCCTGCCGGTCTCTGGTGTTTCGCCTTTACCTTCTGACAAGTAAGGCACCGAGAAACAAACTGAAGAACATCCTTCTTCATTCCTGTCCAATAGAACTGACGGCGTAGATCATGATACATCTTCGTGTCTCCTGGATGCACTGCAATATCAGAATGATGACACTCATGTAGTATATCAGCGCGGCATGACTCCGGTACAAATAACCTCCCAGCTAATCTCAAACCCTGATCTAAACTCACAACCCATCTAGCTATGTCCTCTCCACTAGCAGCATGATCTCGTTTCATCTATGCTTCCTAATTCGTCTGCTGGACCACTAGCACACGTGCAATCAACGTAGGTCGTGAAACAATCAAAAACAAGGTGGCACCTGTCACTGTCTCCCCGAGACACAGATCAAACTCCTCAATCTCTCCAAGCATGTCCCACTCACGTATAGCCACAGAAGCTAACGACTCATGAGATCTCCTACTGAGAGCGTCAGCCACAACATTGGCCTTCCCAGGATGATACTGCAAGTCAAAATCATAATCTTCCAACAACTCCATCCATTGTCAATGGCGCAAGTTCAGGTCCTTATGCAAAAATAAGTATTTCATACTCTTATGTTTAGAGAAAATCTCAAAGTGCTCACCATAAAGATAGTGACGCCATGTCTTTAAGGCAAAGACCATGGCTGCCAACTTCAGATCGTGTGTCGAGTAGTTCTTCTCATGCGTCTTCAACTGCCGAGAACCATAGGCTACAACCTTACCTCTCTACATCCGAACATAGCCTAAACCGTCATGTGATGCATCACAGTACACTGTATACCCCAAGCCTCACTTTGGAATAATCAACACTGGCGCGCTAGTTAACCTCGTCTTCAACTCTTGGAACGCCGACTCACCAGACTCACTCCAAACAAACATAACTCCCTTCCGCGTCAGACGCGACATAGGCGTGGCAAGTTTCTCAAAATCCTTCACGAACCGTCGATAGTAACCTGCTAAACCCAGAAAACTACAGATCTCGAAGAAATTCTTTGGTTGCTTCCAACCTGTCACAAGATCAGTCTTCGATGAATCCGCTGCTACTCCGTCTGTCGACACTACGTGTCCAAGAAATCTCACCTCAGACATCCAGAACTTGCACTTCTCGAACTTCGCATACAAGCGATGCTCTCTCAGAGTCTGTAGAATGATACGCAAGTGGTCCTCATGTGCCTCCCTAGTGGGTGAGTAGATGTGAATATCATCCACAAACACCATCACAAAACTGTCTAAATAAGGATGAAAGATCTGATTCATCAAACTCATAAATGTAGCAGGAGCGTTCGTCAGACCAAACGGCATGGCCAAAAACTCATAGTGACCATAATGAGTTCGAAAGGCGGTCTTCGCTATGTCCTCGTCCCTAATCCTCAACTTGTGGTATCCTGATCTCAAATCAATCTTTGTGAAACAACTTAACCCCTTCAAATCATCTATCCTCGGCATAGGGTACTTATTCTTCACAGTTACCTGATCAGGTTCCAGTAGTCAATACACAATCACAAGGATCCATCCTTCTTCTTAGCAAAAAGAGCAAGAGCTCCCCACGGCGAAGTACTCGGGCGTACAAACCCCCTATCTAGTAACTCCTGAAGCTGTACCTTGAGTTCACGCAACTCAGCTGGTGCAAAACGATAGACGACATAGATATGAGAGCAGCTCTTAGAATCAGATCAATAGAAAACTCTACCTCGCGGCTCGGTGGCAACTCGAACAAATCGTCAGGAAAGACATCTGGATAGTCGCAAACCACTGGAGGTAACTCTCCCCGAACCCTATCCATCTCATCCAACATGAGAGCTAAAAAGAGGAAACCCAGGTTGCCCTAGTTCCACACATCACCGGGCATAGACATCAAACCCTCATCCCGGTCGCCCACAAAACAAAAATATCTCTCGCGGGTGTACAAATCGTTACCCTCCGTCGATCGCAATTGATAAAGGCACGATAGGTGGTCAACTAATTCATTCCTAGGATGGCATCAAATGTGGTCATGTCTATAATGATAAAATCAAACTTTAAACAGCGACCGACGACCTCCAACTCACAGGATCTACAAACGCAACTCAACATCACATTCCCACTGACTAGGATCTCCACGCTCAAAGCACTACCCAATAAGTCAATTTTTAACCCTAATGCCGATGCAAAAGCAGAAGACATAAATGAATGTGATGCTCCCGTGTCGATAAGAACACTGGCCCATGATCTATAGACTAGAAGAGTACCTTTGATCATGGATGTGGTAGCAGGAGCATCGGGTACGACTGGTGCTCTAGATGAACTGGGGTCTGCAAGAACATATGCTCTGGCCTCCCCACTGTGACCCTGAACTGTCGACTATCTGCCCGACTGTACTGAGGCGCCCCTTCTACAAATTTAGATGGCTGGCGTCCCTGGGTGGATGGGGTAACAGGTGCTCCAGCTGTACTCTGTATACTCTCTCCTCTGGGTAATTCCTATGGATGTGCCCAAATTGACCGCACTCAAAACATACCACTGGCTCCCTCCCCTGCGCCTGCGACTGTAATTGCGCCTGAACAGGCGCTGGACTCCAGCATTCTGCCGCACGATGCCTTGGCCGTCTACATTTATAACAAATAAGCTCTCTCTGCTCTGACCTTCTCGTTGAGACTATGGGAGGGGTGGATGCAGAAAACTGTGGCTGGTACGACCCCACTAGATAAGAATTCAAACCAGATGTTCATTGACGCTTGTCCTTGCATCCCCGGGACTGTGCACGTCCCCCATCCTACTAACTCCTATTGCCCTGTCCCTGCGTGTCTCGTTCAGAGTGTCTTCCACCTTCATGGCGGTCTCCACTAACTCCATAAAAACATGTATCCTGAATGCCGCCACTCAATCTCTAATAGCTAGCCTCAAACCCCTCTCGAACCTTTTAGCCCAAAATTCATCAATTAGCATAATCTCCTATGCAAATAGAGATAAGCTAGTAAACTCAGCCTCATACTCGACCACTGTCATCGTCCCCTGAGTCAGAAAGAGGAAGTCCTCTCTGTAGCGATCCCTCAAAGTCACCAAAAAGTATTTCTCCATAAATACGTTCGTGAATGCCTCCCAAGTGTTTCCAACTGTAATCCTGGAAAACTTCCACCACATATGAGCACTCCCTTTCAGCTGGAAGGCAGCAAAAGTAACCCTCAGATCATCTTCCTTTATCTAAAGCGTGTACAAAATCCTGGTGACCAGCTCCAGCCATTCAGTGGCTACCGTGGGGTTGGCATCCCCAGAAAGGTGGGAGGGTCCAAACAGCAAAACTCACGCATCGCAACGGTCACCCTCGGCTCAGGTATGCTCTCTCTTCCCCTAGAGGCCTCTGCTAGCTGTCGAATTGAGCCTACCATCTCACGCAAAATACCTACTCCGTCAACAGGTCCTTTGGGTGCATTAGCATCCCTAATATCTGGGACTAGAACATCTCTTCGGCCAGAACCACGGCCACAGCCTCGACTAAGGCCAGGTCCTCCCTGCATGGACATAACTCTATACGAAAGCAGCATAACAAGATAAGCTTCCCCACAACATGTTATTGCTAACGTAAAAGACATATACACATAAGCATGCTAACATATAGCCACTTAAGATCATGTCAACACATCTCACATACCGAGGAGAACCAACAAGAATGACGCATCACTTTGGATAACCTACTTAGATTCTGTGCTAGAAATCACGCCCGCAAAATGCGTCTCTAACTTGGCTGCCAAGTTTTTTAATCCAAATGTCCGAAAGCAAGACTAATC
This sequence comes from Heliamphora exappendiculata, assembly GCA_034768845.1. NCBI lineage: Eukaryota > Viridiplantae > Streptophyta > Magnoliopsida > Ericales > Sarraceniaceae > Heliamphora > Heliamphora exappendiculata. Next base: position 13,210,518 of record JAOTRH010000024.1, on the reverse strand, counting down.
AATCCTAAGGTCTAACCTCCATACTCACGTATACACAACCGTCATGCTACACAGGCTATCATGCTTATGTTAGAAAATGCTTAAACACATGCAATGAGCACACGCACATCCTCACAAGGTGATGTACCCTATTTTTCATGGCTCTTAGCTATTCGAACCTAGAGCTCTAATACCAAGTTGTCACGCCCCAAACACCAGGGTCACGCAAAAGCACAAATACCATTTAAGAAAATAAGATTTATAGTTGAAAAACCATCAACTCAAAATGTACAACATTTGGATAAAAGAGTACCCAAGATTCATCTCTCATAAACAATAAACATACAGTTCCATACATATATCAGTATATCGCCTCAAGGCGTACAAAACTCGCCTTCAGAAGCAGGCATCGCATGTAAAACTACATGTCTTGAAAACAGGAAAAACTACAGCAAGTCTTTCGCCACCACGGGCATCTAGGTCAACTCTTCATGTTCACCTGAAAATGGTTTTATAACAAAATTCCACAACGTGAGTCGCAGCCCAATAAAAATAGACAGTAAAGCTGTAAAGCAGGTTATGCAGTCATAAGCATAAATACTTAACCACATGAGCCAAAAAGGTTTTTCTCCCAAAAATCATAAGTTTTCCATCCTTAAAACCATGCATATCATCAAAGCAGATATCATGCCACAATTAAGGAAAAACAGTAATAAAATAGTATGCTCGACTTGGGCCACACAGCCGAGGAGAAAGAGATAAAATGAAATCCTATGTACCGACTCTGCCACACAGACAAACAAAGGCAACAACTATAGACTCATGCCTATTACCTTAGTCCTGAACCACTTAAGGCCTGCTAGATAATAAAAAGTTTTATACGGAGTTACAACAACGCGTATTCATAGAGGCAACTGACGCCATTCATAGAGGAAACCAACTCTTTAAGAATTTTCACGACCGATGGAAGAAGCATCCAAACCACATTTATGGAGATTAACCCGAAGGACTGTAGCGAACCTACTTTGCGCACTTTTTTGGACTTTCACCAAGGAGCAATAGAAGCCCAACTCAACACATCCACTGTCACGATACATCTATGAAAAATATTTCAAAACCAATCGTAGCCCAACTATGCAAAACCCATAAAATAGTTATACATTCACATGTACAAAAAGAGATCCAATCCACCCACATGGAGATCTACTAACATATAAAAACACATTCTCAACAAAACATTTTAAAAGGTGAAACTCAATCCCAAGGATTAGCTCTAAACCTCCAAACCCTCTGTTTTCAAACCACCTTTTGAAAACTATGAACATTCACAAGTCATATCATGTAACAAACCAAGAAAAGCGCAAAACATGCTTTTTACCCCAAACAAACAAGGTTTACACATAAAATATAGCATTTAGCCAAAAACGAATGAAAAATGATTAAGATATTTTGACATACCCTCACTCTTTTGGGTATAACTTTTTCTACAAAAAGGAATTTTATTGTGAGAGAGGTGTCATTGGAAAGAAGACTTACGAGGCTTCGATTTGAGTACAAAAATCACCCAATTCTGAGTCCGAATGAGGGACATATGATCAAAAGAAAAAGGCTCAAAAATAGCCTTGCTACCACAGCGCTCGCTAGGCGCTTGAGCAGCTCTCCAACAGTGAGCAGCGCTCGCTCAGCGCCTGCTTGGCGCTTGAGCGCCCTTCAACGTGCATTTACAGTCCAAATGTTCCCTATTTTGAATTCCAAGCCCCAAAACTCTCAAACACTCACTGCTTCAGGACACTTATAAACCTACCAGCCCACATATTTTAACACCCACGGACATACACGAACTGAAACCATCAAAAACCACCGAACGAAAAGCCTCAAAACCCGGCTCACCCAACCAAAAACGATTTTGAAGCCAAACCCGACTTTTGAAAACATAAACTAACTTTTCATGCATTTCAAGAAGGTAAAAACGCATATGATTATATGTTGCACCCTTAAACAACTATACAGTTTAGGATCCTATCTTAGTGAGTTAAAAACTCAACGTCTCGATCCACGTGCAGAACCAAACTTTACCAAAATAAAATTCTATCCGGATGAATGCATAGACCACTGTGCTAATAACAAGAATCGGCAGTTGGATCGCCAAAAACCAAACCCCGTGCCCCCAAGAAGTTAGAGAGAAGGTAGAGACAAAAAGGAGAAAACTTAGCGAGTAAGTTTTAAAAAATATCTTTTGAAAATATCTAACGCCAGATATTTATAGGCCTCCAAAATATTTTTTTTTGAATTTTTAAAATTTGAACCGCAACTCCCGATAGCCCCGGAAACCAACCCAGTATGCATATTTAAACTCAATCATGCATCAAAACGCTTATAAATATGCTAAAGAAAAAATGTCAAAATGCGCGTCAAACATATATATAACTCAAAATTGAAACGGAACAAGGTCTCACAAATATGTTAAATTATCTAGTTCTGATAACCCTTTCTAAAACCCAAGTTAACTTCATTTTCTCAGATGACCTATCAACTCACGAATTTAAGGTAGGTTTAAATTAAAACTCATAATATAATCTTTTGGTGATTCAATCTCAGTGTAGACAAAACATTCTCTTCAATTTTCTCATGATTTAAGTCTACTAGGTTTCTAGTCTTATTTCTTACTCATGAGTTCAATTTGAAAACCAAACCTTAAGTCAAATACAATACCCAATCATTAAATCCTCAATTCCCAAGTTATCCCAAACTCACCAACTTAATATTTTGTGAATACATATTCAACATGTTTTAACATGGCTCACATTCTTCTTAAGTCACTCCAATTTCATCCATTTTGTGAAATTAGCAAAAGACTAAATCAACTGTTCCAAATTAATTTAGGATTTGTAAATCATCCAACTCTCCCCATTAAAATCCAATTTTAGTTCCCAAATCACCATTAGATATGACTTAGATTATCACTTTCAACATCAATGAATTAATTTTTTGAATTAACCTTATTCTATGGTTCTCTCTATCACAAGTAAACTATACATTATTTATATGCATTCCAACCCACCATTTTAAACTCAATTTTTGTGAATCTCATGTTCTAATCTCATGACTTAAAAGTTTATCACACACCATCTTCCCAAATCTCATATCTTAGCCAAACATTAAATGTCTCAACTTCATAATAGAACTTAAAACCCATAAAACCAAACCAACAAATTCAAAAACTTAAGTAGACTATTCATTTATCAATCAAATGCTTAGGGTTGTAATAAAATTTCAAAGAATTCAAAACAAACCATAGCAAATCGCCATAATTAATCTAAATCCTACCTGTTGAAGAACCAAATTTTAGAATTTAGCCAAAACTTCCCAACCCTAGGTTCGGCTTGTGAGAAAATTTGGGATTCCCGGTTGCTTTGTTTCACAATTTCTAATCTTGAACAACTTGAATCTCTTAAGGGTTGCTCCAATTTGATTATATTGACCTCCAATTTTAGAGGAAAACAATGATTAACTCAATCTTCATGAAAACAATTGAGAAAAGAAAAGGAAAGTAAGAGAAGAAGTAACCGACAGTGGGGAAAAAGAGAAAGGTGTCGCAGTGGTGGTGGCGGTCACCATTTCTCATTCTTCTTCCCAAAACTTCCCTTCATCTCCTAGAACTTGATTTACTAAATCGGAGAGAGGGAGAAGACGACAGAAGGAAGAGAGGGGAAAACCGAAGGAAAGAGAGGGGAAGACCAAAGGAACAGTCGATGAGGGCGATGGCGCCGGCGTCGGCGACAGTGGGTGACGTCGGCGGCGGTGTGTGGGCGGCAGGGCGAAGGTGCAGCGAAGTCCGATCCCGCATCCGCGCGCCACTTGATTCTTCTCCTCTCTCTGTTTTCCTTATTCTCAGCTTCGGCAGAGATGAGGTTTAATTTTTTTTTCCTTTCTCAAATATTCTAGAACTTACCAAATTCTTAAACTAACAGTTAATATAATATATGTGTATATACACATTATATAAAAGCTTACCTTATATTATTCTTCCAAATTAATTTTGATTAACTTCAAATAACATAATTAGAAATTAATTTTAACACCACATAATTAATTACAAATTAATATCTTGAGACCTTTCTCGTGCCAACCACATACAATGTTCCATATTAATCATCAAATATCATTTTTGATAATTTTAATTACATCAAAGACATTAATTTATTAATAAAAAAAATAAAACGTATCGGGTCGCTACATTTAATTTAGGTAAATTTTAAATTTTTGTTTTCTATCTTTTTTTTATAGAATTTTGCAATTTTTTAAATTTTTTCTTAATAAAAGATATTAAAAAGATAAATTTTTAATGAATAAAATAAAAAATATTTAAAATAAATAAATAATATAAAATAAACAAATCATAACCATTATTCAGACCGTCATAAAAATACACAAATACATCAGTGTATTTTTAACCAAATTTTTTATGACGGCAAAAATCATCTCAAATGACTACTTTTTAGCATTCATTTACTTGCAACGGTAAAATACCATCTCAAAAGATTCATTTTTGTATCTAACTTTTAACGACGGTAAAAACCGTCTCAAAAAATTCATTTTTTGCGACTAGTTTTTGCATCGGTAAACAAACCGTCGCAAATGCTCTATTTTTGCGACTATCTTATTACGCCATGAAGCAATCGTCTCAAATAGCAAATGAAAGAGGAAATGAAATAGCGCATCCAAGGAATTCTAGAAAGAGTCTATCTTTCAGAAAAGACTCTTTCTTTCAGAGAGGCATAACCCATTATTATGACCATTTTTTTTCACGACGCTAAAAAATCCCGTCTCAAATGACCATTTTTTGTGACCAATTTTTACGACGGTCAAAGGCCGTCTCAAATGACCTAGTTTTTTAGATGGCAATTTACAATCGTCGCAAAAAGTACTATTTGAGACAACTATGATCGCCGACACAAAAAGTTTTGACGCAAAAAGTGTTTTTTCTTGTAATGTTAGCTCTTTGAGTTTGAAAGTCTTAATTCCAATTTTTTAGAAATTTGAATTTTTAAATAAATATATGTGTGCCAATTTGATTGGTTCTATCCATAAATTTTTATTTTCTAAAATTGTTTTTATATTATTTCTTAATTGTTTCCTAATTTGGTTTAAAGATAATTGACAATAAGTTCAAATTTAAAATAATTCTAAATATATATTAAGATTGGATTAAGAATAGTTTTTGCTGGGAACTAATTAAAGAATGTATAAAAATTCAAATTTAAAATAATTCTAATACATACCATAATAGTTTTCAACAAAAATCATTCTTAATATATTTCGAATATATATATTTATATATAGCATGTACTTTTATATTATATATTACAACATTTTATAAGTTCATTAACCTCCAAAATTCTAATTTATTTTTATTAATTTTTAAAATTCTAAAATAAATAAATGCACATGTCAAATACTTATTGATTTTTCTTATTGAGTTTGAATTGTATGCATTAATTAAATTCTTTTTGAAATAAAAGTTTATTTGGCTATTGTTTTTATATTTTTCATTCACCCTTCAATTTTTATGTTGGAGCATTTACTATATATAAATATTCATATCATATATTCTTTTTATATTTCTTTACAAAATGTGGTATGCCACATAAAAGATTATTGAGCATTAATTAAATATCTCAAGTTCTTTAATTAAAGTTTTCTATTTTGCTTTGGGAATCATGTACTGTTACATATATTGCTTGCTCCTGGAAATATGTTTTGTAAGCCTTGAGGCGATTACATTATGCATGTATGAAATATTTATTTTGAGCAAAAACTCTTGGGTTGACGGTAATCATTGTTCCCGTTGGGGTTTTTGCCTTCAAAGCTTCATTTTCAAAATTGAGAAGTGGTTTCTTTATCAAATGACGGTTTTATTTTCTAAAATTTGTTTATTTAAAAACCTGTTCAGAGACCATGTTTTTAGGTGTGTTTTTGAGACTTGAGAAGATTTTCTAGTTTCTAGCTGGAAAAACTCTTAGGCGTCTCACCGCTCGAGCGAGCCTCTAGGCGCTCGAGTAGACAGCTGCTGTGACCAAAAGTTGGTTTTTGTTTCGGAAGGAGGTTTTGGCAGGAAAAGCTTGGGTTTATACCTTTTGATACAAAATGGCATATTTTGTTAATTGTTTTATAAATAAAATCTCGTTTTCGTTTCGATCTTTGACTAGTTTGTGTCCAGGCAATTTTGGTGGATCGTGGTATCCTAAAAAGGATGGTTCGGTGGCTTTTTTACGTGTCCCCGGGTTTTGGGGTGTGATAACTTGGTATCAAAGTTCTGGGTTCGAATACCTAAGAGCCATGGAAAGAAGGTGCATCACCTTATATGAATGATTACGTGTGCTTGATTGCATGTGTTTAAATGTTTTTATAACATGAGCATGAGGATGTTGTGTATACGAGAGTATGGAGGTTGGACCTTAGGATTGATTGGTCTTGCCTTTGGGCGTTTGGATTAACAAACTTGGAAGCCAAGTCAGAAATGCATTTGGCCGACGTATTTTCTGATAAGAAATCTAAGTAGGTTATCTAAGTTGACGCGTCACTCTTATCGGTTCTTCTCGATATGTGATATGTGTTTACATGATCTTGAATGGCTATGTGTTAGCATGATTATGTGTTTTATGTTAGTAATAACATGATGGATGAAAGCTTATGTTGTTACGTTCCTTTCATATAGAAATTATGTTCGCGTGGGGAGGACGAGGCCATGATCGAGGTCGTGACCGTGGTTTAGGCCGAGGGAATGTGCCAATCCCTAATGCTGAGGATGCTAATGCTCTCCAAGGACTGGTAAACGGGGTAGACTTGCTACGTGAGATGGTAGGCTCCATCTGTCAGCTAGGGGGGAGAGAGTACCTGAACCGAGGGCAACTGTCGCAATGCACGAGTTTCAATGCCTTAACTCTCCTACCTTTGTTAGGGATCCCAATCCCAAGGTGGGCACAGAATGGTTGGAGCTTGTGACCAAGATTCTGGATACGCTACAGATAGTGGAATCTAAGAGTTGCATTCGTTGCATTCCAGCTGAGGGGGGATGCCTATGAGTGGTGGAAGTTTTCCAGAACTACAGTGGGAGGCACATGGGATACTTTTACAAAGGTATTTCTGGAGAAGTACTTTCCCGAGTCCTCGAGAGATCTTTATCGAGAGGAGTTCCTTTCTCTTACCCAGGAGGTAATAATTGTGGTTCAGTACGAGGTGGAGTTAGTTTATCCCATTTTGCATAGGAGATTTAGCCACATATGAGTTGCATAGAAAAAGGTTTAAAAGGGGTTTGAGGCCCGTGATTCGAGATCGAGTGGCGGCATTCAGAATGCGTGTCTTTACAGAGTTGGAAAAAATAGCCATTACTGTGCAAAATACCCTAAATGAGACACGCAGGGCTAGAGAGGGTAGAAGCCAGCAGGACGGAGGGGGTGCGCAATTTCAGGGGTGTAGGAACAAGCGCCAGAGATCGTCTGGTCCGAGTTCTCATCCTACGGGATCATATCATCAGTAGTTTTCTATAGCAGCAGCCTTAGTGGCATCAACGGGAAGGCTGGAAAAAAGAGAGCTCATTTATTATCGATGCAGACAGCCAAGGCATCGTACGTCGAAGTGCCTGTAAAGGAGGCAGTTTCAAAGTTCAGTGCCTATTCAGTCACAGGGGAGAGAGCCACCAGTCTATTTTGGGTGTAGCCAGTCGGGGCACATTCGTAGGAATTGTCCTCGAGGAGGGAGTGTACAGAGTACGATAGGAGCACCAGTTGTTCCGCCCACACAGGGATGACAGACTTATCAGCAACCTATGGCTCAGACATCTAGGGTTACAGATGGGGGTGCATTAGTACAGTCGGTGCGACAGTCTACAGTCCAAGGCCACGGTGGACAGACTAGAGCACCACAGGGCAGAGTATATGTGTCATGCCCCAAACTCTGAGTCACGTGAAACACCCATAAACAACCACACATACACCCAACCAGAGAATACACTCTCAACGTAAAACATACATGCATTTAATATCAACGCCAAATGGCTTACATTACACAGTTCCAACACCAGAAAACATGTTATAACATACATGGTTCAAAAGAACAAAAAGGAAGACAAAAGATCTTCCTCCTCAACCGGCAACGACGAATCAAGCCGCGTGACCGGTACCTGAAAAATATTTCAAATCCCACACCGTGAGCTAAAGTCACCAAAAACTAGACAAGCATGTAATATAAACAAAATATGCTCAGAAAAAGAGGTTCAATTTTTGGCTCAGAAGAGCCAAAAAAATGATTTTATATCAGAACTTCCAAGAGTCTCAAAGAAAACAATTTTGAAAATGATTTTGTATCACGGCTCATCAGAGCCCAAAAAATAATTTAATAGATATAGTACAATACTTCACCAGCAAAAATAAACTCCCATGAGCCCCACATGCAACACAGAACCGACTCTCACAAGCCTTGATAATCAGTCCTAACACAGAGATGACGATCCCTACTCAAACACACATCTACGGGATTAAACCATATGCCACGAGGTAAAATCGTAGACCACGAGATAATATCGCACACCACGAGATAATACCGCACGCCACAGGATAACACTGAATACTATGGGATAACACCGAATACTATAAGATAACACTAAATACTACAGGATAACACCGAATCAACATATGCATTTACAAAACCAAAGCCTTAAATGCTTCAAGACCACATAAGAACACGTAGGACCACATACCCATCCTACAACATGCAATAATAAAACTAACCATAGTTCTATAAGCACAGAAATACATATAACCACGACGTTCCACATAATGACACCATATAACCCGATAAGACATCACAAGCCACCCACCCATCATCCGTTCACCCGAACGACCCATCCACACACTAGGACAACCAACGATGCAGAAACCACCACGCACACAACCATGCCCCAACACCCCGCATGACGTGACCATCACCCTCTCCGTGACTTCAATTGACAGGACCCTATAATCCAATCAACTGAAAAATCACGAGAGGAGAGCAGTCGATCGAGCCCCATAACCTAATCGACTGAAAGGCTACCACACGACCACAAAAACAACAAACGCCCTACGGAACAAGAAATTTGACAAAAAGTTCCAATACGGATGAAAAATAACCTTTTCCAAAGCATACGGTCAAAAACGAGTGAAAACGATTAAGAAATTTTGACATACCCTCGCTCTTTTGGTCATACCTTTTTCTACAAAAATAATTTTACTGTGAGAGAGGTTTCATTGGAAAGAAGACTTTCGGGGCTTCAATTTGAGTACACAAACGACCCAATTTTGAGTCCGGATGAGAGAGATATGATCCAAAAAAAATGGCCATGCGCAGCCAGTCTGGTCGAGCAGACAAACAAGTGCTTGAGCGCCCATACGCCCGAGAACAGCCCAAATTTTCCCTTATTTTATGTTCTAAGCCCCAAAACTCTCAAACACTCACTATGATGTTTCAAAACACACATAAACTTACCAATTCACATATTTTTGATACCCACGGACAAACACGAACTCAAACCATCAAGAACCACCAACAAAAAGCCTCAAAACCCGGTTCACCCAACCGAAACAACATAAAACCCCTTTTTAAACCAAAATCCAATTTTTTTGAAATATAAATCGATTTTTCATGCATTTTTTACTGGTAAAAATACACACGATTACACGTAGCACCCTTATGAGACATGAGAGTCTAGGATCCTATCTTGTTGAGTCAAAAACTCGACACCTCGATCTGCGTGCAAAATCAAACTTCGTCAGAATAAAATCTCATCTGGATGAACGCGTAGTGCACCATGCCAATAGCAAGGATATCCACTGTTGGATCATCAAAAATCAAGCCCCGGGCACCCGAGAAGTTATAGAGAAGACAGAGAGAAAAAAAAAAGGGAACTTAGCTTGTTTGTTTTGAAAGTATCTTTTGAAAATATCTAACGCGAGATATTTATAGGCCACGAAAATATTTTCTTTTTTTAAAGCCCGCATCACAATGCTCAACGGCCCTAGGAATTGACCCCACATGCATATCTAAACCCGAACATGTATCAAAATGCATACAAACATGTTACAATGAAAACGGTAAACACGCATCAAAAAATGCCAAAAAAAAATGGGTCAGGGTCACATAACTCTACCCCCTTAAAGGAATTTCATCCTTGAAATTTAGCACAAGGTCGAAAGAAAATAAACCGTCAATCACAATCGACACAGGCAAGAGAGATAGTCAGTCAAACCATTCCTATAATATAGTCAAACAAGGTCAAGCATCCTAAACAACGGCAAATATTTCAAAGATACGGGATCTACAACTCAACCCAGCCTCACATCCTCACCAGCCGCTGTCTCAACACAGCAGAACACCAATGAAGTCCATCACCAACCCCCAACATATGATATGTAAAAACTGGCCCAAAGCCTGCATACTCAGAAAGTACCTCTGCTCGCTGGAGTAATAGCTGCATCATCATCAAGCACAACCGGTGCCCTGGAAGAACTGGGACCTACAAGGGCATGCACTTGGCCCTACGTCATCCTGGCCTGTCCGCCATAACTCGGCACTGTCGGCTGCCGCACCGACTCAACTGAAGTACCCCCATCTACAATTTGGGAAGTCTAAACTGCATAATGCTGTTGTCGATCCTGCACAAATGAACCCTCTTGTGAGCCTACTGTGATCAACACACTCTCTCTCTGGGGACACGTCCTACAAATATGTCTAGTCTGACCACATCTATAGCAAATCGACAGCTCCCTCCCCTGTGACTCATCCGGTACGAAACTCTGGGACTGCCTCAACTGTGGATCCCGGTACTGCCTCAGCTACAGGTAATCTGGCACACGATGCCCAAGCTGTCCACACCGATAACATCTAACCTCCCTTTGCTTTGGCCTCCCCGACGAAGCCACCAATGGTGCTGGTGCAGAGAACTGATGTGGTAATCCGGATGGATGAAAACTAAAGCCAGAGGACTTCGATTTCTTGCCAGGGCGCCCACCTATCTGTGCCTCTATCCCACCCTATGGTGTTCTGGCCTCCCTAGAAACTCCAATCTCTGCCAAGGTATTCTCAATCCTTGCTGCTACCCCCACCAGCTCTGTAAACACACACAGCCCCATGTCGGCCACTCTCTCTCTGATCGTGGGCCTCAAACTGCACTCAAACAACCTCGACCTCAACTCGTCGGTCACCACTAACTTCGGTGCAAAACGAGACAGGCTTGTAAACTTGGCCTCATACTGCATAACACCCATCGCTCCCTGGGTGAGAGTATAGAATTCCTCTCTATGCAAGTCTCTGGATGAAGCAAGAAAGTATTTCTCTAAAAAGACTCCAGTGAATGCTGCTCATATGACCTCCACAGTAGTTTTGGCATATTTTCACCACTCGTGAGCATCACCCCTCAGCTGAAATCTAGCAAAAGAAACTCGCAACTCATCCTCAACTATCTGCATCGTGTTAAGGATCCGAGTCATTAGCTCTAACCACTCCGTAGCCACTGTAGGATCAGGGTCACCAGCAAAAGTAGGAGGATCCATACATCTGAACCCTCGCATCACCACTATAGCCCTCGACTAAGGCACTCTCTCTTTAACGGTCTCACCTCTAGCTTCCTCAACCAACTGCTGGATTGAACCAACCAGCACACGCAGCAACTCAGTCACGTCCATCGGTCTTTGGGGAACATTTGCATCCCCAACATCAAAGATAGGCACGTCCTCTTGGCCTCGACCACGGCCTCGCCCTCTCCACACAGACATCACATCTGCATGAAAGAAACACAGAACATAAGATGCAACATATAAGCACAAACCACATAAGCATGCTAACACGTAATCACAGAGGTTAACAAACCCCATATACCGAGGAGAGCCGACAAGAGTGACGCGTCAATTCTACTCAGATTCCCTCCTAGAAATCACATCAGCTAAATACATTTCTAACTTGGCTCCTAAATTTATTAATCCAAATGCTCAAAGGCAAGACTAATCAATCCAAATGTTCAACTCCCATGCCCACATATACACAGCATTCACACACTATCATGCTATCATGCTAGTACTATCAAAACATCTAAACACATGCAATCAAGCACACGCAATCAACCTCACACGGTGATGCACCCTCTTTCCACGGCTCTTAGGTATTCGAACCCAGAGCTCTGATACTATTCTGTCACGCCCCAAACTTTGAGTCACGTGAAACACCCATAAACAACCATACATACACCTAACCCGAGAATACACTCTCAACATAAGATATACATGCATTTAATATCAACACCAACTGGCTTACATTACATGGTTCTCACACAGGAAAACATGTTATAACATACATGGCTCAAAAGAACAAAAAGGAAGACAACAGATCTTCTGCCTCAACCGGTAACCCCGGATCAACCAGCGTAACTAGTACCTGAAAAATATTTTAAATCCCACAACGTGAAACAAAGCTCAGTAAAAACTAGAAGAGCATGCTATATAAACAAAACATGCTCGAAAAATGAGGTGCAATTTTCGGCTCACACGAGCCATAAAAATGGTTTTATATCTGAACTCATACGAGCTCCAGAAGAAAATAGTTGAGAAATGATTTTATACAAGAACTTTCAAGAGTCTCAAAGAAAACAGTTTTGAAAACAATTTTGTATCACGACTCATCAGAACCTAGAAAATAATTTAATTTATATAGTACAATTCTTCAACAGAAAAGATAGACTCCTACGAGCCAAGACTCCCATAAGCCCCACATGCAACACAGAACCGACTCTCACAAGCCTTAGTAACAGTCCTAACACATAGATGACAATCCCTACTCAAATACACATCCACGGGGTAAAACTGTGTACCACGGGATAAAATTGTAGACCACGGGACAGTACCGCACACCACGGGATAACACCGCAGACCACAGGATAATACCGCACACCATAGGATAACACCGCACACCACGGGATAAAATCGAATACTACAGGATAACACTAAATACTATAAGATAACACCGAATACTACAGGATAACACTAAATACTATGGGATAACATTGAATACTACGGGATGACACTGAATCAACATATGAATTTACAAAACCAAAACCTTAAATACTTCAAGACCACATAAGATCACATTGGACCACATACCAGTCCTACAACATGTATGAATAAAACTAACCATAGTTCTATAAGCACAGAAACACGTATAACCACGACGTATAACATAACCCGCCAAGGCATCACAAGCCACCCACCCATCATCCGTTCACCCGACGTTCACTCACTGGGACAACCAACGATGCAAAAACCACCACGCACATAACTGTGCCCCAACACCCCACATGACGTGGCCATCACCCTCTCCGTGACTTCAATTAAAAGGACCCCATAATCCAATCAACTAAAACATCACTAGAGGAGAGCAGTCGATCGAGCCCCATAACCCAATCGACTGAAAGGCCACCACACGACCACAAAAACAAAAAATGCCCCAAGGAACAAGAGATTTGATAAAAGTTCCAATAAGAGTGAAAAATAACATTTTCCAAAGCATTTGTCCAAAAACAAGTGAAAAATAGTTAAAAAATTTTGACGTACCCTCACTCTTTTGGTCATAACGTTTTCTATCAAATGAATTTTATTGTGAGAGAGGTGTCATTGGAAAGACGACTTTCGATGCTTCAATTTGAGTACAAGAACGACCCAATTTCAAGTCCAGATGAGAGAGATATGATCAAAAGAATACGACCTAGCGCAACTAGTCCGCTCGAGCGGACAGACGGGCGCTTGAGCGCCTAGACGCCCGAGAACAGCCCAGATTTTCCCTTATTTTATGTTTTAAGGCCCAAAACTCTCAAACACTCACAATGATGTTTCAAAACATAGATAAACTTACCATTTTACATATTTTCGATACCCACGGACAAATACAAACTCAAACCATCATGAACCACCAACAAAAAGCCTCAAAACCCAGTTCACCCAACCGAAACAACACAAAACCCCTTTTTAAACCAAAATCCAATTTTTTTGAAAAATAAATCGATTTTTCATGCATTTTTAACCAGTAAAAACATACATGATTACACGTAGAACCCTTATAAGACATGAGAGACTAGGATCCTACATTGTTGAGTCAAAAACTCAATGCCTCGATCCATGTGCAAATTTGAACTTTGTCAAAATAAAATTTTGTCTGGATGAACGCATAGTCCACCATGCCAATAGCAAGGATCCGCTATTAGATTGTCGAAAAATGAGCCCCGAGCCCCCGAGAAGTTAGAGAGAAGACAGAGAGAAAAAAATAAAACGTAATTTATATGTTTTGAAAATATCTAACGCGAGATATTTATAGACCACGAAAATATTTTCTTTTTTTTTTAAATTGCATCATAGCGCTCAACGGTCCCGGGAACCAACCCCGCATGCATATCTAAACCCAAACATGCACAAAAATGCATACAAACATGCGGTAACGAAAACGGTAAACACGCATCGAAAAACGCCGAAAAAGAAAATGGGACAGGGTCTCACAACTCTGCCCTCGTTAAAGGAATTTCGTCCCCGAAATTTAGCACAAAGTCGAAAGAAAATAAACCGTCGATCACAATCGACACAGGTAAGAGAGATGGTCAGCCAAACTATTCCTAGGATATATTCAAACAAGGTCAAGCATCCTAAATAACGGCAAATATTTCAAAGACACGATATCTACAACTCAACCCAGCCTCACATCCTCACCAACCGCTGTCTCAACACAGCAGAACACCGACAGAGTCCATCACCGACCCCCAACAGATGAAATGTAGAAACTAGCCCAAAGCTTTCATACTCATAAAGTACCTCTGCTCGCTGGAGTAATAGCTGCATCATCATCAAGCACAACTGGTGCCCTGAAAGAACTAGGACCTACAAAGGCATACACTCAGCCCTGCGTCATCCTGGCCTGTCCACCATAACCCGACATTATCAGCTACAGCACCGACTAAACTGAAGTACCCCCACCTGCAGTCCAAAAAGTCTGAACTGCAGGATGCTGCTGTCGATCCTGCACAAATGAACCCTCTAGTGTGCCTACTGTGCTCGACACACTCTCTCTCTAAGGACAGGTCCTGCGAATATGTCTAGTCTAACCTAGCAAATCGACAGCTCCCACCCTTGTGACTGATCTGGTACGAAACTCTGGGACTGCCTTAACTGTGGATCCCAGTACTGCCTCAGCTACGGGCAATCTACCACACAATGCCCCAGCTATCCACACCGATAACATCTAACCTCCCTCTGCTTTCGACTCCCCGACGAAGCCACCGATGGTGCTGGTGCGAAGAACTGCTGTGGTAATCAGAATGGATGAAAACTAAGGCGAGAGGACTTCTACTTCTTACCAAAGCGCCCACCTATCTATGCCTCTATCCCACCCTGTGGTGTCCTGACCTCCCTGGAGACTCGAATCTCCGCCAAGGTATTCTCAACTCTCGTAGTTGCCTCCACCTGCTCTATAAACACACGCCGCGCGATGTTGGCCACTCTCTATCTGATCGCGGGCCTCAAACTGCACTCAAATTGCCTCAACCTTAGCTCGTCGGTCACCACCAACTCCGGTGCAAAAAGAGACAGGCTTGTAAACCTGGCCTCATACTGCATAACACCCATTGCACTATGCGTGAGAGTATAGAATTCCTCTCTATACAAGTCTCTAGATGAAGCAGGAAAGTATTTCTCTAGAAAAACTCCAGTGAATGCTGCCCACGTGACCCCCACAGTATTTTTGGCATATTTCCACCACTCGTGAGCGTCACCCCTCAGCTGAAATGTGGCAAAAGAAACCCGTAACTCATCCTCAACTATCTGCAGCGTGTCAAGGATCTGAGTTTTTAGCTCTAACCACTCTGTAGCGACTATAGGATTAGGGTCGCCAATAAAAGTAGGAAAATCCATACATTTGAACTCTTACCTCACCACTGTTGCCATCGACTCAGGCACTCCCTCTCTAATGATCACACCTCTAGCTTCCTCAATCAACTGCTGGATAGAACCAACCAACACATGCAGCAACTCAGTCGCATCCATCAGTCTCTTGCGAGCATTTGCATCCCCAACATCAGGGATAGACACATCCCCTTGGCCAAAACCACGGCCACGGCCTCGACCACAGCCTCACCATCTCCGCACAGACATCACGTCTACATGAAAGAAACACAGAACATAAGATGCAACGTATAAGCACGAACCACATAAGCATGCTAACACGTAGTCACGTAGGTTAACAAACCTCACATACCGAGGGGAACCGATAAGAGTGACGCATCAATTTGGATAACCTACTCAGATTCCCTGCTAGAAATCACGTCAGCTAAATGCGTTTCTAACTTGGCTCCTATGTTTGTTAATCCAAGCACCCAAAGGCCAGACTAATCAATCCTAAGGTTCAACTCCCATGCTCACATATACACAGCATTCACACACTATCATGCTATCATGCTAGTACTATCAAAACATCTAAACACATGCAATCAAGCACTCACAATCAACCTCACTCGGTGATGCACCCTCTTCCCACGGCTCTTAGGTATTCGAACCCAGTGCTCTGATACCATTCTTTCATGCCCCAAACTTCGAGTCACGTGAAATACCAATAAACAACTATATATACACCGAACTCAAGAATATACTTTCAACATAAAACATACATGCATTTAATATCAACTCCACCTGGCTTACATTACATGGTTCACACACAGGAAAACATGTTATAACATACATGATTCAAAAGAACAAAAAGGAAGACAACAAATCTTCTGCCTCAACCGGTAACCCCCCTAAAAAATATTTCAAATCCCACACCGTGAGCCAAAACTCAGCAGAAACTAGACAATCATGCAATATAAACAAAACATACTCGAAAAATAAGGTGCAATTTTTGGCTCACACGAGCCAGAAAAATGGTCTTATATCTGAACTCATACGATCTCCAGAAGAAAACAGTTGAAAAAAGATTTTATACGTGAACTTTCAAGAGTCTCAAAGAAAACAGTTTTGAAAACAATTTTGTATCATGACTCATCAGAGCCTAAAAAATAATTTAATATATATAGTACAATGCTTCACCAACAAATATAGAATCCTACGAGCCAAAACTCCCGCGAGCCCCATATTCAACACAGAATCGACTCTCATAAGCCTTAATAACAGTACTAACACAGAGGTGACGATCCCTACTCAAACACACATCCACGGGATAAAACCATATACCACGGGGTAAAATCGTAGACCACAGGATAATACCGCACACCACGGGATAACACTGCAGTCTACGGGATAACACCACACACCACGGGATAATACCGCACACCACAGGATAACACCACATACTACGGGATAACACCGAATACTACAGGATAACACTGAATACTACAAGATAACACTGAATACTACAGGATAACACTAAATACCATGGGATAACATTGAATACTATGGGATAACACTGAATCAACACGTGCATTTACAAAACTGAGGCCTTAAATACTTCAAGACCACATAAGATCACATAAGACCACTTACCCGTCCTACAACATGCAAGAATAAAACTAACCATAGTTTTATAAGCACAGAAACACGTATAACCATGACGTATCTCATAACCCGACAAGACATCATAAGCTACCCACCTGTCATCTGTTCACCCGAACGAGCCTTCCACTCACTAGGACAACCAACGATGCAGAAACCACCACGCACACAACCATACCAAGCACCCTGCATGACGTGACCATCACCCTCTTCGTGACTTCAATTAACAGGACCCCATAATCCAATCAACTAAAAAATCACTAGAAGAGAGCAATCGATCAAGCCCCATAACCTAATCGACTGAAGGGCCACCACACGACCATAAAAACAACAAACGCCCCATGGAACGAGAAATTCAATAGGAAGTTCCAATAAGGATGAAAAATAACCTTTTCCAAAGCATTTGGCCAAAAACGAGTGAAAAATCATTAAAAATTTTTGACATACCCTCCCTCTTTTGGTCATAACTTTTTCTACAAAAAGATTTTTATTGTGAGAGATGTGTCATTAGAAAGACGTTCGGGGCTTCAATTTGAGTATAAGAACGACCCAATTTTGAGTCCAAATAAGAGAGATATGATAAAAAAATAGCCTTGCGCAGCCAGTCCACTCGAGCGGACAGACGGGCACTCGAACAGCCAGACGCCCAAGAATAGCCCAGATTTTCCCTTATTTTATGTTCTAAGCCCCAAAACTCTCAAACACTCACTATGATATTTCAAAACACACATAAACTTATCAATTCACAAATTTTTGATACCCACAGACAAAAACAAACTCAAAGCAACAAGAACCACCAACGAAAAGTCTCAAAACCCGGTTCACCCAACGAAACTACACAAAACCCCTTTTTAAACCAAAACCCAATTTTTTTGAAACATAAATTGATTTTTCATGCATTTTTAACCGGTAAAAACACACACGATTTCACGTAGCACCCTTATAAGACATGAAAGTCTACGATCTTGCCTCGTTGAGTCAAAAACTCGACGTCTCAATCCACGTGCAAAATTGAACTTAGCCAGAATAAAATTTCGTCTGGATGAACGTGAATTCTACCATGCCAATAGCAAGGATCCGCTGTTGGATCGTTGAAAATCGAGTCCCGGTCTCCTGAGAAGTCAGAGAGAAGACAGAGAGAAAAAAACGAAACTTAGCTTGTAAGCTTTAGAAATATCTTTTGAAAATATCTAACGTGATATATTTATAGGCCACGAAAATATCTTTTTATTTTTAAAAAATAGGCATCACAGCGCTCAACGGCCCCGGGAACCAACCCTGCATGCATATTTAAACCCGAACATGCATAAAAACGCATACAAACATGCTGCAGCGAAAACAGTAAACACGCATAAAAAATGCTAAAAAAGAATATGGGTCAGAGTCTCACAACTTCACCTCCCCTAAAGAAATTTTGTCCCTGAAATTTAACAAAAGGTCGAAAGAAAACAAACCATCGATCGCAATCAACACAGGCAAGAGAGATGGTCAGCCAAACCATTCCTAGGATATAGTCAAACAAGGTCAAGCATCCTAAACAACGGCAAATATTTCAAAGATACGGGAACTACAACTCAACCCATCCTCACATCCTCACTAACCGCTGTCCCAACACAGCAAAACACCAATGGAGTCCATCACCAACCCCCAATAGATGAAATGTAGAAACTAGCCCAAAGCCTGCATACTCAGAAAGTACCTCTGCTTGCTTGAGAAATAGCTGCATCATCATCCAGCACAACCGGTGCCCTGGAAGAACTAGGACCTATAAAGGCATACACTAGGCCCTACGTCATTCTGGCTTGTCCGCCAAAACCCGGCACTATCGGCTGCCGCACCAACTGAATTGAAGTACCCCCACCTACAATCTAGGAAGTCTAAACTACAGGATGCTACTGTCGATCCTACATAAATGAAACCTCTAGTATGCCTATTGTGCTCGGCATACTCTCTCTCTGGGGACAAGTCCTACGAATATGTCTAGTCTGACCACATCTATAGCAAATCGGCAGCTCCCTCCCCTGTGACTGATTCGGTACGAAACTCTGGGACTACCTCAACTGTGGATCTCGGTGCTACCTTAGCTACGGGCAATCTGGCACATGATGCCCCAACTGTCCACACTGATAACATCTAACCCCCCTCAACTTTGGCCTCACCGACAAAGCCACCGATGGTGCTGGTGCAGAGAACTGCTGTGGTAGTCCGGATGGATGAAAACTAAGGCCAGAGGACTTCTACTTATTGTCAGAGTGCCCACCTGTCTGTGCTTCTGTCCCACCCTGTGGTGTCCTAGCCTCCCTGGAAACTCGAATCTCTGCCAAGGTATTCCCAATCCTCGTTGCTACCTCCGCCAGCTCTATAAACGCACGCAGCCCCATGTTGACAACTCTCTCTCAGATCACAGGCCTCAAACCGCACCCAAACTGCTTCGACCTTAGCTCGTCGGTCGCCACCAACTTTGGTGTAAAATGAGATAGGCTTGTAAACCTGGCCTCATACTGTATAACACCCATCGCTCCCTGGGTGAGAGTATAGAATTCCTCTCTATACAAGTCTCTAGATGATGTAGGAAAGTATTTCTCTAGAAAAACTCCAGTGAATGCTTCCCATGTAACCCCCACAGTATTTTTGGCATATTTCCACCACTCGTGAGCATCACCCCTCAGCAAAAATGTGGCAAAAAAAATCCACAACTCATCCTCAACTATCTACAGTGTGTCAAGGATCCAAATCATTAGCTCTAACCACTCCGTAGCCACCGTGGGACTAAGGTTCCCAGGAAAAGTAGGAGGATCTATACGTCTGAGCTCCCACATCACCACTGTAGCCCTCAACTCAGGCACTCTCTCTCTAACGGTCTCACCTCTAGCTGCCTCATTCTGTTATGACCCAAACTTTGAGTCACGTTAAACACCCATAAACAACCATACATACACCTAACCCGAGAATACACTCTCAATGTAAAACATACATGCATTTAATATCAACGCCAACTAACTTACATTACACGGTTCTCACACAGGAAAACATGTTATAACATACATGGTTCAAAAGAATAAAAATGAAGACAGCAGATCTTTTGCCTCAACCGGTAATCCCGAATCAACCTACGTGACCAATACCTTAAAAACATTTTAAATCCAATACTGTGAGCAAAAGCTGAGCAGAAACTAGACAAGCATGCAATATAAACAAAACATGCTCGGAAAATGAGGTGCAAATTTTAGCTCACACAAGCCATAGAAACGATTTTATATCTGAACTCTTACGAGCCCCAGAGGACAACAGTTGAAAAACGATTTTATACGAGAACTTTTAAGAGTCTCAAAGAAAATAATTTTGAAAACGATTTTGTATCACGACTCATCAGAGCCTCAAAAATAATTTAATATATATAGTACAATGCTTCACCAGCAAATATAGACTCCTACGAGCCAAGACTTCCACGAACCCCACATGTAACACAGAACCGACTCTCACAAGCCTTAATAACTGTCCTAACACATAGATGGCAATCCCTACTCAAACACACACAGACGGGATAAAATCGTATACCACAGGGTAAAATCGTAGACCACGGGATAATACCGCAGACCACGGGATAACACCGCAGACCACGGGATATTACCACACACCACGGGATAACACTGCACACCACGGGATAACACCACAAACTACCGGATAACACCGAATTCTACAGGATAACACTGAATACTACGAGATAACACCGAATACTATAGGATAACACTAAACACTACGGGATAACAATGAATACTACGGGATAACACTCAATCAGCATATGCATTTACAAAACCAAAGCCTTAAATACTTCAAGACCACATAAGATCACATATAACCACATACCCGTCCTATAACATGCAAGAATAAAACTAACCATAGTTCTATAAGCACTGAAACACGTATAACCACGACGTATCAGATAACCCGACAAGACATCACAAGCCACCCACCCATCATCCGTTCACCCGAACGACCCGACCACTCACTGGGATAACCAACGATGCAGAAACCACCACGCACACAACCGTACCCCAACACCCCGCATGACGTGACCAACACCCTCTCTCAATTGACAGGTCCCCATAATTCAATCAACTAAAAAATTACTAGAAGAGAGCAGTCAATTGAGCCCCATAACCCAATCGACTGAAAGGCCACTACATAACCACAAAAACAACAAACGCCCCAAGGAACAAGAAATTTGATAAAAAGTTTCAATAACGATAGAAAATAACCTTTTCCAAAGCATTCGGCCAAAACAAGTGAAAAACGGTTAAGAAACTTTGGCATATCCTCACTCTTTTGGTCATAACTTTTTCTACAAAAAACTATTTATTGTGGGAGAGGTGTCATTGGAAAAACAACTTTTGGGGCTTCAATTTGAGTACAAGAACAACCAAATTTTGAGTTTGGATGGGATAGATATGATCAAAGAAAACAACTCTGCGCAGCTAGTTTGCTCGAGCGGATAGACGGGAGCTCGAGCGCCCAGACGCCCGAGAATAGCCCAGATTTTCCCTTATTTTATGTTCTAAGCCCCAAAACTCTTAAACACTCACTCTGATGTTTCAAAACACACATAGACTTACCAATTCACATATTTTTGATACCCACGGATAAACACGAACTCAAACCATCAAGAATCACCAACGAAAAGCCTCAAAACCCTATTCACCCAATCGAAACAACACAAAACCCCTTTTTAAACTAAAACCTAATTTTTTTGAAACATAAATCAATTTTTCATGCCTTTTTAACTGGTAAAAACACACGCGATTACACGTAGCACCCTTATAAGACATGAGAGTCTAGGATCCTACCTCGTTGGGTAAAAAACTCACTGAACGCGTAGCCCACCGTGCCAATAGCAGGGATCCACTGTTGGATCGTCGAAAACCGATCCCCGATCCCCCGAAAAGTTATAGAGAAGGCATAGAGAAAAAAAGCAAACTTAGCTTGTAAGTTTTGAAAATATCTTTTGAAAATATCTAACGGACATATTTATAGGCCACAAAAATATCTTTTTTTTTAAACCCGCATCACAATGCTCAACGACCCTGAGAATCAACCCTGTATACATATCCAAACCCGAACATGCATAAAAATGAATACAAACATCCTGTAACAAAAACGGTAAACACTCCTCGAAAAATGCCGAAAAAGAAAATGAGTCAGGGTCTCACAATATGCCCTTACTGATCCCAATTTTTCTAAGGCACCGATCGTGCCTGATGTCGCAGCTACTACATCAGTGATCAGAGGTACTCTCTCAGTATATAGATCATGGGTTAGTGTTCTTATCGACATGGGAGCATCCCATTTCTTTATTTCATCTACTTTTACATCTGCATTAGGGTTGGAGATGGACTTGTTGGGTAGTACACTGTGTGTAGAGACCCCGATCGGTGGAAATGTGGTGTTAGGTCGAGTTTGTAGATCCTGTGAGTTGGAGGTCGTTGGTCGCTTTTTAGAGATTTCATCATTCTAGACATGACCACGTTTGCTATCATCCTAAGGATGGACTAGTTGACCACCTATTATGCCTTTATCGATTGCGATCGACGGAGTGTATTGATTTGCACGCCTGAGGGTGATTGCTTTTATTTTGTGGGCGATCGGGACGAGGGTTTGGCGTCTATGCCCGGTGTTGTTTGGAACTAGGAAAAATTAGGCTTTCTCTTTTTTTCTCTCCTGCTGGATGAGGTAGTTGGGGTTCGAGGGAAGTTTTTTCATATGGTTTGTGACTATCCAGATGTCTTTCTTGACGATCTGTTTGAGTTGCTACCGAGTCGTAAAGTAGAGTTTTCTATCGATCTTGTTTCGAGAGCTGCTCCTATATCGATGCCATCTTATCATTTTGCACCAGCTGAGTTATGAGAACTCAAGGTATAGCTTCTGGAGTTGCTTGATAAGGGGTTTGTAAGTCTGAGTACATCATCATGGAAGAGCTCCATCTTTATTTGCTAAAAAGAAATCTGGATCCTTGAGGTTGTGTATTGACTACCAAAAGTTGAATCAAGTAACGGTGAAAAATAAGTATCCTATGTCGAGAATTGATGACTTGTTTGATCAACTGAAGGGTTTGAGTTGCTTTTCGAAGATTGATTTGAGATCAGGGTACCATCAGTTGAGGATTAGAGACGAAGACATAACGAAGACCGCCGTTCGGACTCGTTATGGTCACAATGAGTTTTTGGTTATACCGTTTGGTTTGACGAATTCTCCAGCGACATTCATGGGTTTGATGAGCTGTATATTTCATCCGTATCTGGACAGTTTTGTGGTTGTGTTCATGGATGATATTTATATCTACTCACCCACGAGGGAGATGCATGAGGAACACCTACGTATTATTCCACAGCTTTTAAGAGAGCATCATTTGTATGCGAAATTTGAGAAGTGCAAATTTTAGATGTTTAAGATGAGGTTTCTTGTACATGTGGTATTGAGAGATGGGCTATCAGTGGATTCTTCAAAGACTGATGCAGTGATGGATTGAGAACGACCGATGAATGTATTTGAGATCCGCAGCTTTTTGGGTTTGGCAAGTTACTATCGGTGATTCATGAAAAAATTTTCTAGACTTGTCGCGCCGATGACGCGTCTTATGCGAAAGGGAATCAAGTTCGTTTGGAGCGAGTCCTATGAGTTGGCATTTTATGAGTTAAAGAAGAGGTTGACTAGAGCACATGTGTTAGTTATTCCACAACAAGGTTTGGATTACACAGTCTATTGTGCTGCGTCACATGATGGTTTGGGTTGTGTTCTGATACAGGAAGGTAAGGTTGTGGCGTACGGATCTCGACAGTTGAAGACTCATGAGAAGACTTATCCGACACATGATTTAGAGTTGCAGCCGTGGTCTTTGCCTGGAAGGCATGGCGGCACTATCTTTATGGTGAGGATTTTGAGGTTTTCTCCGATCACAAGAATTTGAAATACTTATTTTCACAAAAGGACTTGAATCTACACCAGCGACGGTGGATGGAGTTTAAAAAAGATTATGACTTTGAACTACAGTACCATCCGGGGAAGGCCAGTGTTGTGGTCGACGTCTCAGTAGGAGATCTCATAGTCTGTTAGCTTCCATTACCTTACGAGGGTGGGACATGCTTGGAGAGGTAGGTGAATTTAATCTATGTCTTAAGGAAACATAGAAGGGTACGACCTTGTTTTCAGTGGTTTCACGACCTATGTTGGTTGCTCATGTGCTGAAGACTCAACAGACAAATCAAGAGGCTTAGATATCACAGGATCGTATTGCTAGCGGGAAGGACACCACGGGATGGGTTGTTAGTCCGGATCAGAGTTTGAGATTGGCATGGGAACTGTTGGTACTAGAGTCGTGCCATGTTAATGTACTGTATGATTTTCATCATTCTCATCTTATAGTGCACCCGAGAGGCACCAAGATGTATCATGATCTGCACCGTCAATTCTGGTGGAAGGGAATGAAGAAAGATGTGGTTCAGTTTATTTCTCGATGCCTTACTTGTCAGTTGGCAAAGGAGGAACATCAGGGACTAAGAGGGTTGTTACAGCCATTGCTTTATCATGGAGTTAAGGAAGTGATGTGGGAGCTTGAGTCTGGAGTTCGTGCTAGATATCTGAAGTTGTTTGCTTCGTGACCTTGTAGCGAATTTTGGGTGCGAAATTCCTTAAGGGAGGAGAATTGTGAGACCCGATTCCTTTTTATTTTCACATGTATATTTGATGTGTTAGTTATCGCTTTAATCATTGTATAGAATAACATGTTCATATATTTGTGTTATTCATGTGGGGATTTAGTTTCGTTTCTTTGTTCAATTTTTCACCCAGCAATGGCCGCTCGAGTGGTGGTCGGTCCGCTCGAGTAGGCTTGTGGCAGAGAGTTATGTCGATAGGGACCACTCGAGTGGTGTCCTGTCCGCTCGAGCAGTGACAACCTGGCATAAAAATCTATAAAGACAACTCATGTCTTGATTTTTGGACCGAAGCTTGTTCTACATGCTTCTTCTCTCTTTACACAAACCTCTACCTTCTCTCTAGCTTTTTGGTGGGCCCGAGCATAGTTTTTAGCTATCAAATAATGAATTGTTGTTATCCTTGCTAAGGGCTTCACATCCATTCAGACAAAATCTCATTTTGATGACATTTATTTTTCGTCAGGGTTCAAAGCTTCGAGTTTTTAACTCGCCGAGGTAGGATCCTAGACTATCTTACGGTTAAAGGGTGCTATATGCGATTATATGCTTTTTAATTGTTTGAAAATGCTATAAATATTGATTTTTGTGTATAAACCATGTTTATTTGAGTAAAAGTATGTTTGACGTTTTCTTATGGTTTATAACATGTTGGTGGACGTGTGAATGTTCGTGGTTTTCAAAAAGCTAGTTTTAAAAATTGAGGAATTTATATAAAGTTATAAAAATCTAACCTTTTGAGGTTTGGGGCTAACCCTCGGGGTTGAGTCGTGATTTTAAAACATTTCGATAGAAACGGTTGAAACATTTTGAAAATGTTGGTCGGTCTCCATGGTTGAATGGATGACGTGGTGGATGGCCGTTGAATGTTTTGTACATGATTAATGTATGATTTTAAATGTTTTTGTAGTCATGCTACTTGTTTATTTTTAATGATTCAATAAATGTGCCGTGATAGTGCGTGTGTATTTGGGCCACCAATGCTCCTTAGTGAAAGTCTAAAAATTTTGCGCAAGTAGGTGCTTCGCTCCTTTGGAATAATCCCCATAAATGAAGTGGTTGCCCCAGTGGGATGCGCGCATTGTTGTGACTCTGTATAAAAATTGTCATTACCTAGCGAGTCTTTGTATGGCTTGGGTCTAGGGTAATAGGCAAGAGTCTATAGTTGTTATCTTTGTCCCGGGTGTAACAGAGTCGGTACATAGGGATCTTTGTCGATTATGTGAATCGAGCAAAAAATAACGTTTTGTTACTATTTTTCTTTAACTGTTGGACGTTATTTGCATCGTATGAAAATGCATGATTTTGAGGATGAAAAATCGTTTTGAGGCCCGTGAAGTTGAGTCGATTTTATGCTATGTGATTGCATATCCTTCTTTACTGCATTATAGTCTATTTCTATTGGGCTTCGGCTCACGTTGTGAGATTTGTGAAAATCTTTTTCAGGTGACTGTGATCACGAGTGTTGATCTAATGGAGCCTCGGAGGCGGAAGACTTTTATTTAAGTTTTCTATTTTGCTATGAGAATCAAGTACTGTTACATATATTGCTTGCTCCTGGAAGCATGTTTTGAAAGCCTTGAGGCGATTACATTATGCAAGTATGAAATGTTTGTTTTGAGTGGGAACCCTTGGGTTGACGGTAGTCGTTGTTCTAGTTGGGATTTATACCTTCAAAGCTTCATTTTCAAAGTTAAAAAGTGATTTTTTTATCAAGTGACATTTTTATTTCCTAAAATTTGTTTATTTAAAACCATGTTCGGAGACCATGTTTCTAGGTGTGTTTTTGAGACTTGAGAAGATTTTTTGATTTTTGGCTAGAAAAACTCTTGGGAGTCTCACCACTCAAGCGGACAGCCGCTGTGACCAAAAGTTGGTTTTTATTTCAAAATGAGATTTTGGCGGGAAAAGCTTGGGTCTATACCTTTTGATACAAAATGGCATATTTTGTTAATTATTTTACAAATAAAATCTCATTTTTATCTCGATCTTTGACCCGTTTGTGTTCGGGTGGTTTTGTTGGATTGTGGTATCCTAAAAGGGTGGTTCGGTGGGCTTTTTATGTGTCCTCAGGTTTTAGGGCGTGACACGGCTGTCCACTCGAGTAGATCCTCCACCGCTCGAGCGGTTCCCCACCAACCCAACCCTCAACCACCTGTCCGCTCGAGCAAATAAAGATCCCCTCCAGTGGCCCCACTATCAGCCACCTGTCTACTCGAGTAAACAGAGCACCGCTCGAGCAACCACCGCTGGGTGAAAATCTAAACAAAAGAAGCAGCTCCAAACCCACGCATGCATGACACATAAAAACATACTGTTCTATAACGATTAAAACAATAACCAACACATCTAATAAACATTATGAAAATAAAATGGAATCGGGTCTCACAGTTCATTTTATTGCTAGGGTTCGTTGAAGAACAACACGATGATGTTGTGCGAGACTTTTCTAGCGGCGAGGTGCGAAGGGCAGCGAGGGTTGACAAGAGTGGAGCAAAAAGAGTGAGAACAGGTTTAGAGGTTAGGGCATATTTGTTTAAGTAATCAATAAATTTTAAAAAATAGGACCTAATGGAATATTTAAAAAGTAATCTATACTCTATATTATTGTAAAATATTATTAGCTCTTTGAGTTTGAAAGTCTTAATTTTATTTTTATTTTTTTTTGAATTTTTTCAAAAAATAAATATATGTGTGCCAATTTGATTGGTTCTATCCATACATCTTTATTTTCTAAAATTATTTTTGTACTATTTCTTAATTGTTTCTGTGAGACCCAGACCCATTTCTTTTAGAATGATTCAAATGTTTAAGGTATTAGAATTACCCTTTTGACCTTGGTGATGTTTTAGAGACATGTTTGGCTTGGTTTGAGGCTATAAAACATGTTCCGTAATCAAAAACAGTTTGAAAAAAAAATTCCAGTAAGGATTCAGTCGACTGAGGGGGTGAGTTTAGTCGACTGAGTGGACTTTTTGGTGGTTCAGTCGACTGGCCTAGAGGGTCCAGTCATCTGACCTTTGTCGGTGAAAAGTTTTGGATTTTTCAGAAGCTTTTCAATCTACTGACTAGGGAGATTCAGTCGACTGACCTGAGATATTTTTGGACGTGGCTTATAAATATACGTGTTTGGAGATATTTTAGGTTATTTTGGGATATTTTCATCTCAGATCTGATTTTCTCTATGTCTTCTCTCTAGATTTCTAAGGGCCCGGGGCTCGATTTTCAGCGATCAAACTACGAATTCTTGGTGTTGGTGCCAAGGGCTTTGCATCTATTTGGATAAAATCTCATTTCGTCGAGATTCGGTTTTTGAGATGTCGAACTTTTGGTTCAACGAGGTAGGTTCTAGACCCTACTATTGTTAAAGGGTGTTTCGTGCAATTATATGTGTTTTCACTCAGTAGAAAATACATTAAATGTGATTTTCATGTTTAAACCTTGGTTTCAGGATAAAAAGTGGGTTTTATGCCTTTCTCGATTTATTTTATGATTCGGACGTGTTGATATCTGTGGTTTCCAAAAGGAGGTTTGAAAACAGGATGTTTTATAAAAATTGTGGAAAAACGTGTTTTTTTAGAGATTTGGAGTTAACCCTTGGGGTTGAGTCTCAACTTTTAAAACGTTTGTTGGATATATGTTGTTACATGCTTGTGGATCTCCATGTGGATGGATTAAATCACTTTTATACATGTGATGTAGAACTATTTTGCAGGTTTTAAAATATTTTCCACATATGTACTATGGTAGTGGATGTGTTGAGTTGGGCTTCCATTGCTCCACGGTGAAAGTCTGAAAATGTGCGCAGAGTAGGTCTCTACGTGCCTTCGGGTTAATCCCCATAAACGAGATTGGTGAGTGCTTAGTTCTCTCGGGTTGTGAACCCGTAAACTAAGTGGTTGGTGGATGCTTAGGGCCCTCGGGTTGTGAACCCATAAACTAAGTCGGTTGCCTCTGTGAATGGCGTTGTTTACGTTGTCGTAACTCCGTATAAAACTTATCATTACTGAGCAGGCCTTAATTGGTGACTAGGGTAATGGACAAGAGTCTATAGTTGTTACTTTATTTTTGTGGTAGAGTCGGTACATAGGATTTCACTTTATCTTTTTCTCCTCGACTGTTTGACCCGAGTGGAGTATACTGTTTTATGACTACTTATCATTTTACTTTCCTCGATTGTGTATTCCGAGTGAAAAAATAACATTTTGGTCCCGATTGTGTGATCTGGGTGAACAAAATCAAGGTTTTGATTACTGCTTTTCCTTAACTGTGGCATGATATATGTCAGGATGATATGCATAGTTTTAAGGATGAAAAACTGATAGTTTTTTAGAGAAAAATCTTTTAGCTCCTGTGATTGAGCTTATGTGCTTATAATTGTATAACCTTCTTTACAGATTTATAATCTGTTCTTATTGAGCTTCGGCTCACAGTGTGGGATTTTGTCGTAAAATATTTTTTTCAGGTGAACGTGATCCTATAGGTTGACCTTGGGGTGCCCGAAGGTGGCTGTGGATAAGACTTCTATTTTGTTTTGATAGGTAGTTTATACCTTTCTATATATGTTTCATGTTTGGATATAACATGTTGTAATGCTTATATAACTCTTATGGATGTATGCATGTTTTAATGCTTTTGAGAGAACCATGTGTTTGTTGTATCACGGTTTACAAAAAGGGTTTTCAAATGATTTAGACTTCATTCAAAACTTTTGTACTTCGAGAGAGATTTTGAAAGGCCTAAGCTTCTTTTAAAAGGAAAAGATTTTCTCATCTCAAACTTGTGTTTTATTTTAAAGGTTTAGCTTTCGGGGCCAAAAATCGTAGTCTTTGGGCTACTCTTTTAAATTAAATAAACCCTTGGTAGTACACTTTTATAAAGGTTTTACCCTCATTTGGGCTTTGGGGTTTTCATTCCTTTTGTTTGGGCAATTTTGGTAGTTTTTTGGTGACTTTTCGCGTGACCCAGAGTTTGGGGCATGATAACTTAGTATCAGAGCTCTGGGTTCGAATGCCTATGAGTTGTGGGAAGAGGGTGTGTTACCTTGTGAGGAAAGCTGTGTGTGTGCTTGGTTGTTAGTGTTTTGAACATA
The DNA here is from genome assembly GCA_034768845.1 of Heliamphora exappendiculata. Classification (NCBI taxonomy): domain Eukaryota; kingdom Viridiplantae; phylum Streptophyta; class Magnoliopsida; order Ericales; family Sarraceniaceae; genus Heliamphora; species Heliamphora exappendiculata. Next base: position 13,180,132 of record JAOTRH010000024.1, on the reverse strand, counting down.
AGCATGTTGATGCCGTGTATATGTGAGTATGGAGGTTGGACCTTAGGATTAATTAGTCTTGCCTTCGAGCATTTGGATTAACGAACTTGGGAGCCAAGTTAGAAATGCATTTTGCAGACGTGATTTCTAGTAAGGAATCTAAGTAGGTTATCCAAAGTGATGAGTCATTCTTGTCGGTTCTCCTCAGTATCGGTGTTGTGTCTGCATAATCATTGTGGCTATGTGTTAGCATAATTATGTGATATGTGTTAGAAATAACATGATAGATCAACCTTAGATTATCGTGTTTTATGTTTTCTTTATATATATATCCTGTACACCCTTCGAGACGACGAGACCGTGGTTGGGTCTTAGATGTGCGACTCGATTGCTATCAGTTGCTGAGGTAAGGTTATGGGTTGAGTGTCGATCGCCTGGTATGTTGTGGAACTCGGTAGTGAGTTGAGTTCAACCGAGTGAGGTTGGCCTCAGTTGGTAAATTGTTAAGTGTTAGTATGGGCAGAGTTTTCTCGGGTGTAGTCGAAGCATGGTTGTTGGCTTCGGCTTTGGTAGATGGCTCCTCTTGTGCGTGTGCTAATGGGAGTTGTAGTTGTGTTATAGATGGCCTCATGAGTAGGGGCAAATGGGTGTCAGAGACCCTGGGAATCAGTGGTGTGGCTGGATTGGTGGACAGTCTGTGGATCGTGATAATCCCTTCCAGTTAGGGTTTGGTGTATATGATTTTGGCCGTATGACAAATTAGGTACGTCGTGAGCCATGCTATATCATGAGCCGTGTACTCACGATGGAGTATAAACAGGAACATAGTGGATGGGAGCGTAGTAATCTTTGGCCGAGTGTATGTAGAGATAGTATAGCGTAAGTCATTCTAGAGGTATTTCCTAGTAGTCTGGATGTTGATGGTGGTCGACAAGATGTTGACGATAGTCAGAGTAGCATTTGAGGATGTTGTTGGAAGTCAGAGTAATATCTGATGACTTGGACGACATTGTATACCTTTTGAGGTTTGAGACTTGAGTTTCGCATGAGTAAACACGAGGATGTAGGGTTAGGTTTGAGTTACAGATATGCTGGGAAGAGCATGGGTCGCGACTGTTAGAATGTGTAAAGGTTCAGGTTGTGATTCTAACATGCGACGAATAGCAGTTTTGTGGGAGTCCTATGAGAACGCAGGTGTGTGATCTGGTTGTTAACCTAGTGGTTAGGAGTTTGTGTTTGGGAATCATGCTGGGTGCGTGAGGTTCAAAGGGATCGTAGACGGGTTTGAGAATGTGGTTGTCTTGCGTTGAGACGATATATCACATGTGTGATATGTCTGGAGGTGGTTGTGTTCCACCTTAGGTTCAGAGGTGGGTATGTTGTTTGCCCATGAGAACGAAGTGTGGAGTAATAAGGCACATCAATGTGCCGTGTGGTTTGGCTAGCCTGGGATGATAAGTGAGAAATCGTGAGTACGATGCCTATGATCGATGTGTGCTTTGAGAGCGGAAGTGCGGAAGGTGTCTGCTTGGTTAAGAGAGTTCTTGGTAACTCTGGATGAAGGGTTTTAGGATTTGGTATCTTTTGTGTGGTGCCATGCACTTCCTATGTGAGATGCTTGGATAGTGGGCTCGAGGCCGTGACGTGGTTGTGATTTACCTAGTAGGAGTTAGGTGAGTAAGCGCAACCTTGGGGAGTGAGGATTTGGCGCGATGGGACTGTTGATGTGTCTTTCCGTGCACGCGTAGTGATGAGGTTGTAATCCTATGGGATGGGAGGTGTTGTGCAAGGTATGCAACTTGATGGTTTTCGTATGTGTGCGAATGATGCCGAAGAGTTGAGAGCTTGGTGTAGCGAATGGTCTGAGTACTGTAATCATGGTTGACAGCAGCTGTTTGACTGTAGTCGACATGGCTTCAAGGTAAGGCCTACAGGGTTCTTTGAGGACTAAGTGTTGATGAGTACTGGGAGTACGCCGGGTACTAGAAGTACGCTGAGGTTGGGCCATGGTTTCTTGTTGACTCTTTTCTTTCTTTTGGATGGAGAGAGAGCATTTCTTCATAGACGGTTGTTTGGTGTGAGTTGTTTCATCTCGGTTGGATAGAGATGCTGGGTTCTTGATTGGTTCTGAGTTGGTTATGTTTTGCGACTGTAGAATCTTTGTGGATTACATATTCGTGTTGTGATCCTTTGGGTGTGCCTCAGAAACTTGTATCGCTGTGATTTGGTAGTCGTGGAATTGATTCTTCGTGGTTTCGACGCGTGGTGCATGGATATGTACCTTCGTGCATGTTAAGCATCCATGTGTATGACCTAGGATCCGATTGCTCCTGCAGTTGGGGACCGTAAAGAATCGCATGATGGGGTTCGTATTATCCCGCGATGAAAGACCATAAAAGAGTACGTATGAGTGTGGTAACCTAGTTAGTGTGGCTCGTTTTGTATGATGGGTGAACCTGTTGGGTTATTATGTTCCCTGTGAGGTCGAGTTAGTATACCAGGAAAGTTTTTACTTGTTCTTGTTGACAAAAAAGTTGGTGTTGATACACAGTGTTCTTTTGTAGTGATTAGCAGACTCCTTAACCATTATGTGCGGCTTGTTCTGGGTTTTGTGTGTATGTTTGTCCTTCTAGCTCAAGGTAGAGCGAGAGATTTTGTCAGAACAATGCAACTGTGACATGGTGCATTTCTGATAGACTTTTGTGAGTCTGGCTTGGGTCCTGTTTAGGGCTTGGAGCTATTCAGAGTTCTTAGAGTCGAGAAATGGTTATCGATCGTGGTAAGTGTTGTGCATTGGCATAACTGTTGCTTGTTAGAATGGTGGTTCCAAGAATGTGGTAAGGTATGAGTTAGGAAGGAATCGATGTTTGAGAAGCCTTAGTTGGTGTGGCATGTTTGGGCCGACACGATGGTTTGGTTGGGAACGGAATGAAACGACCATAATAGGTTCTATGGATGAGGAAATTGCAAAGTCTAAGAGACAAGTCTTGGTTGGTTACTTGACGGATAAGTCTGGAGTTCGAATATTCTACTATTATGGACTCGGAGACTGATCTATGTGTTATGTGTTATGAGTGTGTGGTTTAATGTCAGATGACAGCCATTTGTTTGCCTTGACGGATGACGGTGATCATGCTTGACTTGAGGTTGGTCTGTAATCTATTACCTTGGTATTAGTAATCGAATAACGAGATGTTGTGATGTGTAATGATGTATGGTTGAATGGGAGACATGATTAGGTTTGTATAGGTTTTTGGATATCTATGAGGTGATCTATTTATATGACGTGTTTGGTTAAGTGACTCGTTTGGGTCAGGTGACTTTATAGCTGTGATGTTGGATTAGTCTTTGGTTATGTGGAACCTTATCTGGAACAATGGTGTAGCACCTAGTATTTCTCTCAGGTGAGAATTGTGATCCGTGATAGAAGATCGAATAAAGGACAAAGGTTTGGATGTGATTCATTCTTTGGTGTTCCAGGTGAGTAAGTGAGCTTTTCTCTGGAGTCGGGTGTTTGTGCTGTGGCTCGTGGATGGGTGTCATGTCATCTTCGTGGTGGCGTTGTTAGCATCAACAGGGTGATGATGTGGTATCAAAGTTGGTGGTCCTTTGGTGTAAAGTTTGTGCGCGGTGTACGTGACTTCAAGTGATCGATGTCAGGGTTTGACGTTGTGTGTTTGGATGAGTTAGTCCTTGGTGTGCATGGTGAGAACGAGGTGGTAGTCTCTATGTTCGGGCGTAAAGAGTGTTGAGATTAAGTTCCATGGTGGATTGGTCCTATGTGGCGTGTTTATCGCTGGAGTGGTTTATGTTCCACAAAAGTTCTATTTCGAAGTTGGGCAGCGTGAGTTGGATCTCGATCCAAAGTTTGAAAGATGTTTCATGGATGACAGTAGTGTCAGTGGGACTTGCCATACGCACAGTCTGTATGGAGATTGATTCTTTAAGGATGTGTATACTTGATGTCAGCGTCATGACAACTTTTCGGGTTTCAGTTGCTGTGGTATTTTTGCTCTTACACAATGTTACTGGGTTTGCATCATAGGTTGTTGACAATTGATGGGCTGTGCTTGGCTTGAGATTCAATGGTGAATTTCGGGGACAAAATTCCTTTAAGGGGCGGAGAGTTGTGAAACCCAGACCCGTTTTTTTTTGAATGATTCAAGTGTTTAAGGTATTAGAATTACCCTTTTGACCTCGGTGATGTTTTAGAGACATGTTTGGCATGGTTCGGGACTCTAAAACATGTTCCTTCATCAAAAATAGTTTGAAAAAAAAATTCCAGTGAGGATTCAGTCGAATGAGGGGGTGAGTTCAGTCGACTGACCTGAGATATTTTTTGGCGTGGCTTATAAATATCAGTGTTTGGATATATTTTGGGATATTTTGGGATATTTTCATCTCAGATCTGGTTTTCTCTCTGTCTTCTCTCTAGATTTTTAAGGGCCCGGGCTCAGTTTTCAACATTCGAACTGCGAATTCTTCGTGTTGGTGCTGGGAGCTTCGCATCTATCTGGACAGAATCTTGTTTCGTCGATGTTTGATTTTCGAGACGTAAAGCTTTTAGCTCAACGAGGTAGGATTCTAGACCCTACTGTTGTTAAATGGTGTTTCGTGCAATTATATGTGTTTTCACTAGATAGAAAATACATTAAATGTGATTTTTATGTTTAAACCTTGGTTTTTGGGTAAAAAGTGGGTTTTATGCCTTTCTCGATTTATTTCATGGTTCGGACATGTTGATATTCGTGGTTTTCAAAAGAAGATTTGAAAATGGGGTTTTTTGTAAAATCTATGGAAAAATGTATTTTTTCGAGATTTGGAGCTAACCCTTAGGGTTGAGTCTCAGCTTTTAAAATGTTTGTTGGATATATGTCGTTACATGCTTGTAGATCTCCATGTGGATGGATTAGATCAATTTTATACATGCGATGCAGAACTGTTTTGTGGGTTTTAAAATGCTTTTCATAGATATATCGTGACAGTGGATGTGGTTAGTTGGGCTTCCATTGCTCCACGGTAAAAGTTTGAAAATGTGTGCAGAGTAGGTCCCTACGTGCTTTCAGGTTAATTCCCGTAAAAGAGGTTGGTGGGTGCTTAGTACCCTCGGGTTGTAAATCCGTAAACTAAGTGGTTGGTGGGTACTTAGGGCCCTCAGGTTGTGAACCCGTAAACTAAGTCGGTTGCCTCCGTGAATGGCGTTCTTTACGTTGTCATGACTCCATATAGAACTTGTCATTACCGAGCAGGCCTTAAGTGGTGACTATGGTAATGGACAGCAGTCTATAATTGTTACCTTTGTCTGTGTGGCAGAGTCAGTACATAGGATTTCATTTTATCTTTTTCTCCTCGGCTATGTGACCCGAGTGGAGCATACTGTTTTATGACTGCTTATCATTTTATTTTCCTAGAATGTGTGTTCCGAGTGGAAAAATAACGTTTTGGTCCCGGTTGTGTGATCCGGGTGAACAAAATAAAAGTTTTAATTACTGTTTTCCCTTAACTGTGACATGATAGCTCTTATGATAATACGTATTGTTTCAAGGATGGAAAACTGATGGTTTTTTAGAGAAAAATATTTTAGCTCCAATGGTTGAGCTTATGTGCTTATGATTGCATAACCTACTTTACTGCTTTATAGTCTGTTCCTATTGGGCTTCGGCTCACGATGTGGAATTTTGTCGTAAAATATTTTTTTTTGGTGAACGTGGTCCTGTAGATTGACCATGGGGTGCCCAGAGGTGGCTGTGGAAAAGACTTCTATTTTGTCTTAATAGATAGTTTATACATTTCTATATATGTTTCATGTTTAAATATAACATATTGTAATGCGTATATAACTCTTATGGATGTATGCATATTTTAATACTTTTGAGAGAACCATGGGTTTGTTATATCATGGTTTACAAAAAGGGTTTTCAAATGATTTAGACTTCATCAGAAACTTTTGTGCTTCGAGGGAGATTTTGAAAGACCTAAGCTTCTTTTAAAAGAAAAAGATTTTCTCATCTCAAACTTGTGTTTTGTTTTAAAAGTTTGGTTTCCGGGGCCAAAATCGTAGTCTTTGGGCTACTCTTTTAAATTACATAAACCTTCGATAGTACACTTTTATAAAGGTTTTAGCCTTGTTTGAGTTTTGGGGTTTTCAACCCTTTTGTTTGGGCAGCTTTGGTGGTCTTTCAGTGATTTTTCACGTGACCCGGAGTTTGGGGCGTAACAGTTTTCTAAAGGGTTTAAAGATAATTGACAATAAGTTCAAATTTAAAATAATTCTAAATATATATTGAGATTGGATTAAGAAAAGTTATTGCTAGGAACTAATTAAAGAATGTATAAAAATTCAAATTTAAAATAATTCTAATACATACCATAATAGTTTTCAACAAAAATCATTCTTAATATATTTCGAATATATATATTTATATATAGCATGTACTTTTATATTATATATTACAACATTTTATAAGTTCATTAACCTCCAAAATTCTAATTTATTTTTATTAATTTTTAAAATTCTAAAATAAATAAATGCACATGTCAAATACTTATTGATTTTTCTTGTTGAGTTTGAATTGTATGCATTAATTAAATTCTTTTTGAAATAAAAGTTTATTTGGCTATTGTTTTTAGATTTTTCATTCACCCTTCAATTTCTAAATTGGAGCATTTACTATATATAAATATTTATATCATATATTCTTTTTGTATTTCTTTACAAAATGTGGTATGGCATATAAAAAATTATTGGACATTAACTAAATATCTCAAGTTGTATCAATAAATTACAAATTCGACTATTAAGTTATGCCATATGAATTTACTAAATTTCTAAATATCATAACTTTTTTAGTAAATTAATAAAATCAAGAAAAATATGTTATAAATTCTTTACTTAATATGACCATATTATATATAATATATTTATTTGTAAACATTATTTAAAGATATATTAATTTTGTATCTTTTGCAACATACAAATTACAATTAACATTATAATAAAAATTTTAATTACTCTAAGCATTTTTATTTTGATAATTTGAAGTAAAATTAAATTTTTTTTAGTTTGACAATACATAGAATAATCATTTGTTATCATTTTACCAATATCGAATTATAAATTTTATCAAGTATTTTAAGTTGAATTAGTATTAAGTTAAGAAATTATTTATATTTAGTGTTCGTTTGGTAACCTGGTTTTAAGTCGGCTTTAAGTCAAAAAATCAAAAAAAATATTTAACTGAAAAATTTGTGACTTTCAAGCCACCAAAAAAGTCGAATAAGTCGGATGTAAAATTTTAAATATGCCCTTATATATAAAAAAAACAAAAGTGAAAAACAGCCAAAAAGCCAAAATGGTAAAATTAGAAATTGTTACGGAAAAGACAAAAAGCCTAAAAATAAATATGTTAAAAGTTGGGAATAGAAAACGAGGCTTTTTGACTTTCTAGGATTTAACACAAAAGACAAAAGTTGGCTTAAAACCGGTAGCCAGACAAAAGCTTATTTAGAAAAGAGGGAGTAAAACTAATTTATTATTAAAAAATAAAATAAATAAAATTTTAAGATTCATCACTTATTTTGGTGCTATAAAAAGACTCAAATAATATATTTTTATATTTATAATTTTTATCACGTGCATATCTCGGGTTAATTGCTAGTTAGGACTTAATAGAATACAAGTCCAACTTGAATTAATTTTCCCAATAAACAATTATAAAAAATGAAGCCTAAAACGATATTAATTCTTCTAGGGTAAATTACACTTACCTCCCCGGAGGGTAAATTACACTGACCTCCCCAGTCAGACTTATCTGTGGCGCCAGAATTTAGGAGGTTGTTTTGGAAAAAGTTTCAAAAATAAAAAAAATTCAAAAATATTTGCAAAATACTTTAACATCTTGAAAATTAAATTTTGAAAACTCTTTTTTATTGATAATAGAGTCGTCACTTAATTTTTGAGAAAAACTAAAAAAAATTTTAAAAAAATGGCGACTGGTCTTAAAGCGTAACTAGAGAAAAAGAATTCAGGGACTAAGGTACGAATCGGGAAATGTGTTAGGCACCCCGTTCACCCAACCATAAGGTTGGCCTCTACTAATCATTATCGGTTCTTTAATAAAATTTCTCAAATGCATACAAATAAAGAAAGTTAAGAAAAGAGAGGACATCCAAAATCAAATATGAAAAATACATAATATATGTACATAGAATTCCAAGCAAAACAAATATAAAAAAAATCTAAGTCCTACGGCATGTAATTTCTAACTAAATGATACATGGAGCACACCCGCATGCAATATTCACAAAAATAAACTAACTATCATGATTTGCATAAGTGAACAAAAAATATGCTAGAAAGTTTTAAAATTACCTAAACATGATTTGTTACAAAAGATAAACTAAACTATTTTAAACTTACTTTCAAATGAAGAAACTAAAACATGCAATAATATTAACATGATGGATAAAGAAACAAGAAATGTAAAATGAGAAATGCACAAAAGAGAAAATTCTTTATTAAAAGAAAGCTTACTTAACAAATAAATTTAAAATAGAATGATTTATAACAAAGGAGAATTGAAAGATTTAAAGGAAAAGAACTTTACAAAAGAAAAATTATGTTAAAATAAATAGGTTAGAAAATGTTATTAAACTATTGAGAAAAAAAACTTAACTATTTACACTTTGTATTTTAAAATAAACAAAAAAAATAAAAATAAAAGAAAAGAAAAGAGAGAAAATTTGCTATAATAAGAGGAAATTTATCTTAACATTTAAAGATGAAGATTAACTTAAGAGACTTTTTGTAATTTTTTGGGTTTAACAAAAGAAAAGAAAAGGAGAATAAGGAAAGCATTATAAAGAGAAAAGAAAAAGAAATGGAAAAGAAAGGAAGGAAATGGAATATTAAGAAAAAGAAAAAAAATAAAACTACATTACAAGGAAAAAAAACTACATTACATGGAAAAGGAAATGAAAAGAAATAAAATGCTAAAAAAATTACACTACTATGAAGAAAAGAAAAGAAAATGAAAAATAAATGAAGGAATATTAAACTAGTACTTAAAAGAAGAGGACATTAATATTATAAAAAATAAATAAAATAAAATAAAGAATGCTAGAAAAATAAGAGAATTAAATACAACTATTTAACTAAAATATGAAATGTAGTATTAATTACTACATTCACATAAATGTAAGTGCATTATTATAACAATTAACAATATTAACAAGTTGTAATTGCCTAAATATATTAGTACTACTTTGATGAATGAATTAAGAAAAAAGACAATGTGCTTAGTGTGAATGTGTAAACTAAGCAATTAATTAAAAAGATAAAACTAAATGAAGCAATTTAAACAATAAACAATGTTAATTATGTAAACAAAAGAAATGCATAGATTGAATTTGAAAGTTAACCCGATCACTCCAAGAAAGAGGAAATAGAGTTTAGAAGGATCGAGGATCCAAACGAATTACCTAGATTGTCGGGGAATCTTAAGTCGGGAATGCGCTTCAATGGCCCAATCCTTGGGGTGGTGATCCAAGCAAGGCTTCAATGTAGGCGTTGGAGGTTCGGACCTCGGTATCTTGGCAGGGCTTCGGCGTCGGGGTTTGGAATTGCTCGGCGACTCGGCATAACTTCTCTCTCAAAACCTCTCACTAATTTTCTGTCCTTGAAAACGTACCAGATATACGGTATTTATAGAGTTCATCAACCAATGAGGTGCTGCCACGTTTTAAGACATGTCAAGCCATTTGGAGATGGCGATTGCCAGGTTCACAATAGCGGTCGCCATGTTCAAAAGAAGTTCCACAGGGTTCTCTTGGCGGTCGCCATAATACAAGTTGGCGGTCGCCAGGTTTAAGGCAGCGGTCGCCACTTTTGGCTAGGATTTCCAAGAGGTTCTATTGGCAGTCGCCTTACTTGGACAGCAATTTTCAATGGTTCAACAAAATTTCATTGGTTTGAAAGTTTAGTGTTCAAATACCGAGCTTGGATCACTTCCCGAGGATCAAACTGAAGCACTATTCCACCTGTTTTCATCATCGAATTTGCCTAAGATTAGGCAGGGTCAAATTGGGGTGCCTACAGTTGCCCCTCTTTGATATAACTTTCGTAGCAATGCGTGGAGCAAGTTGTATCAAAGACCTAGAGACAACATCCATTTGACCGAGCCGTCAATCTTAGGCCACAAACACACAAGCATGCATATGATGTTGGTCGTACTCAAATTTTTAT
>JAOTRH010000024.1:13118741-13169810 GCA_034768845.1 Heliamphora exappendiculata | reverse complement strand
GTAACTCAAAATTAAAACAGAACAGGGTCTCACAACTCTCCCCTCTTAAGGAATTTTACCCCCGAAATTTACTACAAGGTCATGAGGTAAACAGATCCGGGTATTTAGCATGAACGCCAGACTCAAACTCCCACGTCGCTTCTTTAACCCCATGATGAAGCCATAGGACCTTGACATAAGCAATCATTCCTCCACTCAACACTTGCTCCTTGGTGTCTAGAATCTTCACTGGACGCTCCTTATAAGTAACATCCTCATCAACCCGCAGCTCGGCGCAATCCAACACATGTGAAGGGTCAGGCTCATACCTTCGAAGCATAGAAACATGAAACACGTTGTGCACATACGCCAACTGAGGTGGCAAGGCCAGATGGTATGCTACCTCCCCAACCCTGTCATGGATCTCAAAAGGTCCAATGAAACGCAGTGATAGCTTCCCGCTACAACCAAACCTCATTAAATCTCTACGTGACGAGACCTTTAGGAATACGTGATCCCCTACTGCAAGTCCAAAGGTCTTCTCCTCTAATCTGCATAACTCTTCTGGTGGCTTTGAGTTGTCATTAGGCGTTAACAAATCACGACAATCTTCTCGGTTGTCTCCCGCACCATGTCGGGTCCCATGACTGTGGTCTCTTCCACATCTGTCCAACACACTGGTGACCTACACGGCCTACCATACAAAGTCTCATACGGTGCCATTCTTATACTGGACTGATAGCTATTATTGTATGCAAACTCCGCCAATGGTAGATGATCCTCCCATGAACCCCTAAAATCAAGTACGCATGCCCTCAACATATCCTCCAGAATCTGTACAGTTCGCTCAGACTGGCCATCCGTCTGGGGGTGAAAAGTAGTACTGAACATCAAGTTCGTTCCCAAAGCCTCCTGAAGACTCGACCAAAAGCGCAATGTGAAACGCGGGTCTCGGTAAAAAATAATAGACCCCGGCACACCGTGCAATCGGACTATCTCTTTGGTATACAACCGACTCAGTCTATCCACCGAGTCCTTCACGCGGATGGGGAGAAAGTGTGTAGACTTTGTCAACCTATTGACCACAACCCAAACAGCATCATGTCTCTTAGGTGATCAAGGAAGTCCCGACACAAAGTCTATCGTGACATTCTCCCACTTTCACTCTGATATCGGCAATGGCTGTAACAATTCTGTTGGTCTTTGGTGTTCAGTCTTTACCTTCTGACAGGTAAGGCATCGAGAAATGAATTGAAGTACATCCTTCTTCATTCCTGTCCAACAGAACTGACGACGTAGATTATGATACATCTTTGTGCCTCATAGGTGCACTGTAAGACAAGAATGATGGCACTCACGTAGTATATCAGCGCGGCATGACTCTGGTACAAATAACCTCCCAGCCAATCTCAAACCCCGATATGCACTCACCACCCATCCCACTGTGTCCTCTCCACTAGCAACACTATCTCGTATCATCTGAGCCTTCTGGTTCGTCTGTTGGATCTCTAACACACATGCAAACAACGCTGGTCGTGAAACTATGGAGAACAAGGTGGCGTCCGTAGCTGTCTCTCTAAGACACAAATCAAACTCCCCAATCTCTCTAAGAATGTCTCACTCATATATAGCCACAGTAGCTAATGACCCGTGAGATCTCCTACTGAGAGCGTCAGTCACAACATTGGCCTTCGCTGGATGATACTGCAAGTCAAAATCATAGTCTTCCAACAACTTCATCCATCTTCGTTGGTGTAAGTTCAGGTCCTTCTGCAAAAATAAGTATTTTAAGCTCTTGTGATTGGAGAAAACCTCAAAGTGCTCACCATAAAGATAGTGACGCCATGTCTTCTAGGCAAAGACCACAACTGCCAACTCCAGATCGTGTGTCGGGTAGATCTTCTCATGCGTCTTCAACTGCTGAGAATCATAGGCTACAACCTTACCTCCCTACATCTGAACACAACTTAGAACGCCATGTGACGCATCAAAGTATACTGTATACCCTAAGCCTTACTCTAGGACAATCAACACTGGCTCGCTAGTCAACCTCGTCTTCAGCTCCTGGAATACCAACTCACAGGACTCACTCCCAACAAACACAACTCCCTTTCGCGTCAAACGCATCATCGGCGTGGCAAGTTTTGCAAAATCCTTCATAAACCGCCGATAGTAACCTGCCAAACCCAGAAAACTACAGATCTCGAAGACATTCTTCGGTTGCTCCCAACCCATCACAGCATTAGTCTTCAACGTGTCCACTGCTACTCCGTTTGTCGACACTATGTGTCCAAGAAATCTCACCACAGACATCCAAAACTCGCACTTCTCGAACTTTGCATACAAGCGATGCTCTCTCAGAGTCTGCAGAACGATATGTAGGTGATCCTCATGCGCCTCCCTTGTGGGTGAGTAGATAAGAATATCATCTACAAACACCACCCCAAAACTGTCCAAATAAGGATGGAAGATCCTATTCATCAAACTCATAAATGTGGCAGGAGCGTTCGTCAGACCGAACGGCATGATGAAAACTCATAGTGACCACAACGAGTTCGAAAGGCGGTCTTCGCTATGTGCTCGTCCCTAATCCTCAACTTGTGGTATCCTGATCTCAAGTCGATCTTCAAGAAGTAGCTCGACCCCTTCAACTGATCAAACAAATCATCTATTCTCAGCATATGATACTTATTCTTCACTGTCACCTGATTCAGCTTCCGGTAGCCAATACACAATCGTAAGGATCCATCATTCTTCTTAGCAAAAAGAGCAGGAACTCCCCACTGCGAAGTACTCGGGCGTACAAACCTCCTATCAAGTAACTCCTAAAGTTGTACCTTTAGTTCATGCAACTTTACTGGTGCAAAGCGATAAGACGGTACAGATATGGGAGCAACTCCTATAATCAAATTAATAGAGAACTCTACCTCACGGCTCGGTAATAACTCGAATAAATCGTCAGGAAAGACATCTGGATAGTCACAAACCATCGGAGGTAACTCTCCTTGAACCCTAACCACCTCTTCCAACATGAGAGCCAAAAAGAGGAAACCCAGGTTGCCTTGGTTTCACACGGCACCGGGCATAGACATCAAACCTTCATCCCGGTCACCCATAAAACAAAAGCAATCTCCCATCGGTGTACAAATCGTTACCCTTCGTTGATCGCAAGCAATAAAGGCACGATAGGTGGTCAGCCAATCCATCCTTAGGATGACATCAAACGTGGTCATGTATAGAATGATAAAGTCAAACTCTAAACAACGACCGGCGACCTCCAACACGCAGGATCTACAAACACGACTCAACATCACACTCCGACTGACTGGGGTCTCCACACTCAAAGCACTACCCAACAAGTCTATTTTCAACCCTAATAAAGATGTAAAAGTAGAAGACATAAATGAATACGATGCTCCCGTGTCGATAAGAAAACTGGCCTATGATCTATAGACTAGAAGAGTACCTCTGATCATGGAAGTGGTAGCATCAGCATCGGGCACGATCGATGCTCTGGATGAACTGGGATCTGCAAGCACATATGCTCTGGCCTATCCACTGTGGCCCTGAACTGTCGACTGTCTACCTGTCTGTACTGAAGCGTCCCTTTCTGCAAATCTAGATGGCGGGCATCCCCAGGCACATGGAGTAACTGATGCTCCAACTGTACTCTGCATATTCCCTCCTCTGGGGCAGTTTCTACGGATGTGCCCAAACTGGCCGCACTCAAAACATACTACTGGCTCCTTTCCCTGTGCCTACAAATGCGGCTGTGTCTGAACAAGTGTTGGACTCTAGCATTCTACTGCATGATGCCCTGACCGTTGACATCTACGATAAATAAGCTCTCTCTGATCCGACCTTCCTGTTGAGATCGCGGAAGGCGCAGGTGTAGAAAACTGCGACTGATATGACCTAGCTGGACAAGAACTCGAACCAGCCACCCTTCGGCGCTTGTTCTCCCTACGCCCCTAACCTTGTGCACGTCCCCCATCTTGTTGACTCCTACTATCTCTGTCTCTATGCGTCTCATTCAGGGCGTCCTCCACTTTCATAGTGGTCTCCACTAACTCTATAAAAATTTGCATCCTGAATGTCGTCACTCTATCTCGGATAGAGGACCTCTTGAATCTCTTCGCACGGAACTCATCAGTGGAGACAATCTCCTGTGCAAACCGGGATAGACTAGTAAACTCGGCCTCATACTCGACTACTGTCATCGTTCCTTGAGTCAGAAAAAGGAAGTCTTCTCTGTAACAATCCCTCAAAGTCGTTAGAAAGTATTTCTCCAGAAATACCTTGATGAACGCCTCCCAAGTGCCTGCCACAGTAGTCCTGGCGAATTTCCACCACATATGGGCGCTCCCCCTTAGTTGGAAGGCAACAAAAGTAACCCTCAGATCATCCTCCTCTATCTGAAGCGTGTCCAAGATCCTGGTAACTAGCTCTAGCCATTCAGTGGATACCGTGGGATTGGGATCCCTAAAAATGATAGGAGGGTCCAAATGTCGAAACTCGCCCATTACGACCATCGCCCTCGGTTCAGGTATGCTCTCTCTTCCTCTAGAGGCCTCAGCTAGCTGTCGGATAGAGCCTACCATCTCGCGCAACAGATCTACTCTGTTAACGGGTCCTTGGGGTGCAATAGCATCCCCAATATATGGGACTAAAACATCCCTTCAGCTAGAATCACGACCTCGTCCTCCTCGTGTGGACATAATTTTATACGATAGCAATATAACAGGGTAAGCATCCATACAACATGTTATTGCTAACGTAAAAGACATAACACACATAAGCATGCTAACACATAGCCACTTAAGATCATGTCAACACATCTCACATACCGAGGAGAACCGATAAGAATGACGCGTCACTTTGAATAACCTACTTAGAATTCTTGCTAGAAATCACGTCCGCGAAACGCGTCTCTAACTTGGCTCCCAAGTTTGTTAATCCAAACGCCCGAAGGCAAGACTAACCAATCCTAAGGTCTAACCTCCATACCCACGTATACACCACAAGCTATCATGCTTATGTTAACAAAACTTTAAAACACATGCAATCAAGCACACGTACATCCTCACAAGGTGATTTACCCTCTTTTTCATGGCTCTTAGGTATTCGAACCCAGAGTCTTGATACCAAGTTGTCACGCCCCAAATACCAAGGTCACGTGAAGCTCACCAAAATTCCGTTTATGAAAATAGGATTTGTAGTTGGAAAACCATCAACTCAAAACATACAGCATTTAGATAAGAGAGTCCCCCAAAGTTCATCTCTCATAAATAGTAAACATGCAGTTTCATACATGAATAAGTATATCGCCTTACGGCATACAAAACTCGCCTTCAGAAACATGCATCGCATGTAAGACTACATGTCTCAAAAATAGAGAAAACTACAGCAAGCCTTCTGCTACCATGGGCATCTAGGTCAACTCCATATGTTCACTTGTAAAAGTTTTGCAAAAAAATCCCACACCGTGAACCGAAGCCTAATAGGAATAGATTATAAAGCTCTAAAATAGGTTATGCAATCATAAGCATAATGACTCGACCACATGAGCCAAAAAGATTTTTCCTCTCAAAATCACAAGTTTTTCATTCTTAAAACTGTGCATATCATCACTGCAGATATCATTCCACAGTTAAGGAAAAATAGTAATAAAATAGTATTTTCAACTCGGGCCACACAGCCGAAGAAAATAAGATAAAATAAAATCCTATGTACCGACTCTGCCACACACACGAACAAAGGTAACAACTATAGACTCATGCCCATTATCTTAGTCCTGAACCACTTAAGGCCTGCTAGGTAATAACAAGTTTTAAACGGAGTCACAACAACGTAACTGCTTAATTTACGGGCTCAAAACCCGAGGGTACAAAGCACCCACTGCTTAATTTACGGAGATTAACCCAAAGGTACAAAGCACCTATGCTGCGCACATTTTCGAACTTCCACCGAGGAGCAATTGAAACCCAACTCAACACACCCACTGTCATAGTACATCTATAGAAATCATTTAAAACCCGCCATAACTGAACTATGCAAAATCCGTAAAACAGTGATACATCAACATGTATAGAAGAGATCCAATCCATCAACATGGAGATCTATCGGCATGCAAAATCATACTTCTAGGAAACGTTTTAAAAACTGAGACTCAATCCCAAGGGTTAACTCTAAACCTCCAAAAAACACGTTTCTCACAATTTTCACAAAACATCTCATTTTCAAACCTCTTTTTGAAAATCACGGATACTAACACATTCGAATCATGTATAAAACCAAGAAAGGCCTAAAACCTACTTTTTACCCAAAAAAACCAAGGCTTAAACATGAAAACCACATTTACTATACTTTTTACCCGGTGAAAACGTATATAATTAAGCGTAGCACCCTTTAACAACAGTAGGGTCTAGAATCCTACCTCGGTGAGTCAAAACTTGAAGTCTCAAAAATTAAATCTCGTCAGAACGAGAATCTGTCCGGTTGGATACGAAGCTAGTAGCGTGAATAGCAAGGATCCACAAGTTGATCGTCGAAAACTAGGCTCGGGCAACCCAAAAATGTAGAGAGAAGGCAGAGAGAAGGGAAGAAAATGAGTTTTCCTAAACAAAATAGCCCCTGAAATATATATAGACTCAGCAAAAAGGTTGCCCAGTCGACTGATACGGTCGACTGAAGGGTCCAACTCAGTGGACTAAAGGTATTCTGAAACACTAGAACTCTTCCACCGCGACACCTCAATCGACTGGATGCCTCAATCCAGTCGACCAAACCCAAGAACAGATGATCCAATCGAATGGATACACCAGTCCAGTCGAATGAACTGCTGGACAAACTATTTTTCAATCCCAAACAGGTTTTTCAACGCTGGGACCAACCAAACAGGCCTTAGGTATAAAAAATAGCAACAAAATAGATCTGAAAAATAGCAAAAAATCAGCACAAAACAGCCTCGGCGGCGGCACCTCCGGTGGAGGCAGTCCTTCTGACGGCGACGGTCCGGGCCGTTTTTACTATTTTTTAAGATTTTTTTGAAACTATTCATGAGTGGTTTTTTACTCATAAAATAGTAGCAAAATAGGGTTGAAAAATAGTCCAAAAGTGGGAGAAAAACAACCGCAAAAAGCGGCACAAGGGGCGGCGATGGGTGGCGGCACCGAGGCTGTTTTGGGGGCTATTTTTGATGCTTTTTGGGACTATTTTTAGAGCATTCTTCTGGGCTTATGTGTCTGTATATCAATGTTAAAAACAGTAGGAAATGGGAGTCAAAATGATCACAGGACAAGAGAGAAACGACAATGGCAGCGGCAACGGCGACGCTCTGGGCAACAGTGGCACAGCTCGTTCGGGGCTTTTTGAAAGCTGTTTTTGAGGCTATTTTTTATCTAATTTTTTGACAAAAAAATGATATTTTTTGTAATTTATTTTTTAGAAAAAATCAGAACAAAAATAGACTTCGGAGGAGGCGGCAAAAGCTGGAGAAGCAGTAGCGAGCGGCAGCGCCGACATGGCCAACGATGGCTACTGGTTTTGGGCAAGTGTTGGCTGGCTGTTTTGTTGATATGGCTTTGGACGATAATGTATTTGTATAACACTGTTTTTCGAGGAATTCGGATAGGATTTGGATGTCGCATGCTGATTCTGATAAGGATTGGAAGATTAGGAGTTTATCTTTAAAGAGGAGACTGAAACTGAATAAAATTTCTGTTTAATCATAAAATCGGAATATATACATATCTTGTATTTATATTTATTTAAACTGTGTGAATGATATATATCTATTTTATTTATTCATGTGAATTTTAATTAGTTCGAAAAATTTGATTTTAATTAAATTTGGTAAAAGAAAAATAAAATTAAGTTTTTTTAATTAACAAGTTTTATTTAAAAAGAAAAAATTTAGATATTTTATTTTTTTACAAAATAAAACGTTTAAGATGAATTTTTAATAAATTAGATATCTTGGATAAATGTAAAAATTAATTTTAAATTTTGAATTAATTAAAAAAAGTTTAATTTTAATAAATTATTATTTTTTGAAAAAATATGTAACTGAAAAATAAAATTAAATTCTTGATTTTTTATTTAAAATTAATTTTTTAAACAAATAAGAATTTTGGAATATTTTATTTGTTATACATTAAAACACGAAAAGATAATTTGAAAAAAATAAAATCTTTTGGATCGTGTGTTTTTTGAAATTAATAAATTTATTTTAATTAAATAATTTTTTATAATCCTCAATATTTTTTAAAAAAACTAAGTGAGAGAGAAAATTTATTCACAGATAAATTTTGCGATCTCTTTCATTAGTTCGTAGGTGATTTAATTAATTTTGCGTGTTGGTGTGGCGTTGAGATTTTGGGAGTTGTTTTTGAAAAATGTTTCAAAAATAAAGGAATTCAAAGATGTTTGAAAAATATTTTTAACACCTTGAAAATTAAATTTTAAAAACTCATTTTTGTTGAAAATAAAGTCGCCACTTAGTTTAAAAAAAAACTAAAGAAAACAAAAATAGCTACTGATCTTTAAAGCGTTTAACCAGATAAAAATTATTCGGGGGTTAAGGTACGAATCGGAGAAAGTGTTAGGCACTCCGTTCACCCAACTGTAAGGTTGGCATCTGCTAATCATCATTGGTTCTTTAATAGAATTTCTCAAGTGCATGCAAGTAAAGAAAGTGGAAGCAAAGAGAGAACATCCAAAATTAAATATGAAAAATATATAACATATATACATAGCACTCTAATCAAAACAAATAAAGGGACAAAATTTTAAATTTTATGGCATGCAATTTCTAACTAAATGATACATCGAACACTCTCGTATACAATATCAAAAATAACATAATCTATCATGATTTAAATACAAGAACAAAAGCATGCTAGGAATTGCTAAAATCGCCTAAACATGGATTGCTACAAAATATGATAAACTATTCTAAATAAAATTTTAAAGAAAGTAACTAAAATATGCGCATTGCCAAAACAAGCTAAGTTAGTATTAACATGATAAAAATGTACTAAATAAAAGATACATAAAAATTCTATTTTAAAAGAAAGTTTACTAACGAAGAAAACAAAAATAAGGGTGTTACGACAAAAGTGAGTTTGAGAATTTAGAGAAAAATTTTGTAAAAGAAAATGATGCTAAATGAAAAGATTAGAAAATGTTTAAATTACTAAAAAAAAAACCTAACTATTCATATTTTAAATTTTAAAAGGGAGACAAAAGAAAAGAAATAAAAAAGAAAAGAGAATAAAAGAGAAGAAAGTTGCATTTTTAGAAAATATAACTTAAGAACCTTTTTATACTTTTTGGGTTTAACAAAGTAAAAGAGAATAAATAATAAAAATGGAAAAAGAAAAAGTACTATAAAAAGAAAATAAAGTTATAGAAAAAGAAAAAATAAAAATAAAACTTCAAAAAAAAAAGTAAAGCTAATAAAATAAAATGCTACATTACCAAGCTTGTAAAAAAATAGTGTTAGAAAAGAACATTACACTAATATTAAAAGAGAAGAAATTAAATTAACGCTAAGAAAATAAAATGACATTAATATTACAAAAAAAAAAAAAAAAGAAAATGGTACATTGAAAAAAAAAGTCTACATTACAATCAAAAGAAAAAGAAATTAAAAAAATATAGGACATTAAACTAATGCTGAAAATAAAGGGATATTAAAATAATAACTAATAAAAAAAAGAAATAAAAAGAAAATAAGCACTCAAATATTTTAATTGGAAGATATGAATGCAATATTGACAATTATATTCATATAATGTAAGTGCTTTTTATAACAACTAACAACATCAATAAGTTGTAGTTGCCAAAAATATTTGTACTATTTAATGAATTAATGAAAGAAAGAAAATAATAAATGTGTTAAGTGTGAATGTGAAGAAACGAATAACTAAACAATTAAAGAAAATAACCAAATTACATTAAGCAAATAGGATTGACTATGTAAATGAAAGGAAACATGATGCAAATGCTAACAAATGCTAACGTAATGCAAATACTGGTATAAACATTGATATGATTTGAACAAATCCTAGAGATCGGATCGGGATCTAAAGGAAGCATGAACAGATGAGTTAAAGATTGAGTTAAGATTTAAGAACTCGACTGGGGATAAAATAATTAAAAGGATCGAGTTAAGATCCAAGAAATTATCTTAATCGGAAAAATAATTGATCGGTTGAGTTAAGACCTCGTAATTTCAAGATGAAAACAGAATAAAATAATTAAAAGCCCAGTTACTGCTTAAAATTAAATTTATCGGGGTTAAAGCTGCAAATTAATAGGTCGAGTTAAGACCTAAAAATTCAGGACAAGACACAGGATAAAAATGATTAAAAACCAAGTTACAATTCAAAATTAAATTTATCAGGAAGAAGACCATGAATTAATAGGTCGAGTTAAGACCAAAAAATTCAGGACAAGGCGCGAGAGACTACACATAAGAATTTTTTTGAAATATTTTTGGAGAACATGTACACACAAAATCATTTTTGAAAAGCTCTCAAAGTCATTTTTAGAAGAAAATATTCACACAAAAATAAAAAATTTAAGGAAAAAAAATTTAAAGATTTTAAATTTTCTAAAAATCATTTTTGCTAATAAAATAAAGAGAAAATAATTTATAACAAACACACTTAACAAAATAGACACACACAAAAGAAATAAAATAAATGCATACAAAATAAAAGACTCTCAAACAGCCCTCCTAAAAAAAACCTAAAATCTCATGATGGCAAACTGGCACAAGGCCGCCAACTTCAAAGTTGGCGGTCGCTATGATAGGAATGACGTCATGGTTGGCAAGTTGGCGGCTGCCTAGACAGAATCCTTCTGACATGGCGACCGCCAAATATAAATCCCTTGAACCTAGCGGTCGCCTTGTGACCTTTGACATACATGGCAGTCGCTCACATTGGAGTTTGCGATTGCCAACTCCGTATGCCTATAAGGTTTCTAGGGTCGCGCGGGTGAGGCTTATTCTCTCATTCCATCCTCTCTCTCTAGCGCTTCTACTCTCCCAAGACTCTCTCAAGCTCTTCTCTTGTTTCTTTTGCTTCCACACCTTCTCTTATGATGTTTACCTTATTATTTGTGATCCCTTTTCTCTTTATGGAGGGCCAGGGCCAGGGAGACGACGACCTGGGAGCACGACAAGGTGCCTCCTCTATTGGGAGTTCTTCTATGGGGATTCTTGGAGGTACAACCTCCAGTCTTCCTGCCAGCGGGGTCACCTCCGCGCAGCCCATTGCTGCGATGGACGCCCTCGTACTTGAGGGGAAGCGTGCCTCCCACTGGGTTGCTGAGGAGGCATGAGCAGCTGTTGAGGCACAGGCGGCTGCAGATGCAGTTGCTGAGGCTGCGATAGCCAACTTCTTGGACCCTGATGTTGGAGAGGGTCATCCAGCACCCTTCGACCCGCATACTTACGCTCCAGTACCCTATCGCATGGCTCTACGTAGGATGAGACGCTACGAGCCTCCCACCGATGCTGTTGCTGCCGACGTTCTTCTATGGTAGCCTGACCACCACATTTCTTGCTGGCGACCTTCGGTATGTACCCTATCCTTACTTATTTTAATACCAAAGCATGATATATCAAACGTAGACGCATGCCTAGGATCTCCTAGATGATATGATAATGTGTTTTGATATGATGGTGAATGATGATGAATGATGATAAATGATGATTTATTTTGATGATGGTGTGATTAATGATTGGGATTTGAACTTAACTTAGGTAACTATGCAATAGAGATTAAAACAGTAGGGATACTAGGATTTGAACAAACAATGAAAGGAGCAATTATTTTAGTGAAAAGCACAAAATAAAAGGTTTGAAATTTTTTATTTTTAGAGAAAAAAAAACATAAAAATTAAGGGGGTTGGATTTTTGTTTTTGTTTTTGGGACGTGAAAATAGAATGGGTAAAAATTAGAGGCAATTTTGTCAAAACATTTCTAAAAATTTAGTGTAAATTTTCAAAAATCACAAACTCTAGAAATCTAAGGGGTACTTCAAATTTTTGGAAATCCTTAGAAAAGTTTTGGCAAAATCTTAGAAAAATGAGGTAAATTTTTAGAAGAATCCTAGAAATTTTTAAAAAATCCTAGAAAATTAAGAAAAATTTAAGATTTTTTTTTAAAAAAAGATCCTAGAAAATTAAGGCCAAAATGTTAAAAATTTAGAAAATCAGGGCAAAGTGGGGCAAAACACAAATATCTGAGAGAGTTTTTTTTTTGAAGAAGATTCGCCTGGCGTACTAGGGCTTAGGGTTCCTAGTCTTTTACTAGGATGTGCAAAAATCAAAAGATCGTCACTTACACACGAACCTAGGGTTAGAGTGCCTAGTTTTCTAGGGCTTGAAAGAACCGAAGGGTCGTCACTTACACACGAACTTGGGGTTAGGGTGCCTAGTTTTTTAGGGCTTGAAAGAACCGAAGGGTCGTTACTTATACACGAAACCTAGGGTTTGAAAGAACGGAAGGGTTATCACTTACACTCGTCACTTACACACGAACCTAGGGTTAGGGGTCATCCCTTACACATGAACCTAGGGTTAGGGTGCCGAAGGGTCGTCACTTACACACGAACCTAGGATTTTTATTGCCTTTAGGTATTTTTTTGTACTTCAATTGTTTGTTCTGCTCTTTTATGCATCCTCTGTTTGTCTTCTTCTTCTTAGGCTGGTCACTACGTCAGAGACTTCGGAGGTTCTACCTCCGGGGAGGTGTTGGAGTGGTACGATGCCCTCGCTGTTCCTAGCCGGGCTTATATTGATGCCTCCAGTTTTGCTTGGTTCATATCCTTATTGGGTAGAACGAGCAATGACCGGGTATGGTTAACTGCTCTAGCAGAGTGGTGGTGGGATACCACCAACACCTTTCATTTTACCACTTTCGAGTCCACCTTGACGCCTCTCGACTTTGCTCTTATTACTGGCATTCGGGTTGGAGGACCCCCCATTCTGTTTGATCCATCCATAGCCTAGTCGACCGACGTGCTATTGTACTTCCTCGGGGCCATTTCAGCACAAATGGACAGAGACCGCGTCAGATATACGTGGTTCTTCGACCGTTTCAGACATTTTCACTGCACTGAACTCCGCCACTACGAGTGGGTCGCCCGAGGCTTCTTGATGTACATGTTCGGTACCTCCTTGTTTTCGAACAAGGAGAATACCGTTCATTTGCATTACTTGGGTGGCCTAGCTCGTCTTGATCGAGTTGCATCTTTTGACTGGGGAGGAGCTTCTCTCGTTACTCTCTACAGCTTTATGCCGACCTTGACCCGGTTCCCTCAGGAGCTCAGCATTGGGGGATACTGGAGGGTCTGGGAGGTATGGTTGAGTTTTTGCAGTTCTCCATTCATTTCTGTTATCTGTTATTATTTATTTGCTGACATCTTCCTCTTTGCAATTATGGACCTATGAGTTCCTCGGGCTTCATGTCTCGGTGAACTCTTCTACAGACCCTTCAATCATTCCCCGAGTAGCCCGATTATCCCGAGGGCAGAAAGGGAAGAAGGCTGGGGGAAGGACATCAATTGGTTCCGGGTGTCATTGGACTAGCTGACCCCTGACCAGGTATCATTTTTACTACTCTCTATACCATACTATACTTACTGTATTGCACTTTACTATTTTTGTTCTTTCCTGCTCTGTACACTGTATTCTGTTCACTGATCGTTATACTGCACTGCACTGCACTGCACGGTTCACTGTACTTTGTAGGTTCAGTGGGATGTCTGGCAGGGAGTAGAGGATCGGGCTAGCGCATATCTGATGCGCAGCCGGGATCCTGCTTCGAGATGGATCCTGCTGGAGGGTCCATTTGGACGGGAGTACTATCTAGGAGAACGAGTGGTTTGTCAGTCGCTCGGCCGGGATCATTTTTGGATCCCGGTGGTTCCTCCAGCCTGTATGCGCCGGACCGATCATCTGAGTCGGGTCAATCTTCTCCTAGAGCTGGTGGGGACTCCTGCTACTGAGCTGCTGGTGGCAGAGGGAGATTATACTGCCTGGGCCTGGGCACACCTGTTAGGACCATTAGGACCCGGCCCAGCTGGTGGTAGGAGGAGGCGAGCACCGAAGGCTGCTGATGCTGACACTGCTGATGCTGCTGCTGGAGCTGCGGATGAGGTCGCCAGAGGGATGAGGGTCCCAGAGACTCCCTGGGAGATTTAGACCATGGCATACGACTTTCCTATCCCTCTGCCAATTCCTATTCCACCGGCACCGGAGTTTAGGGCAGAGATCGGGCAGGTTTATCTTACACCTTTCCTTCAGTTACATCCTATTTTACCTGCCCAACCTTCTTGAATTGTTCCTTTTTGCTTTTTGCAGATTGATCAGGCTTGGTTGGACTGCACGATGCTGATGGTTACCGGCCTTAGAGCATTGGTCCAACAGATGGATGCCACTATCCGAGTAGCTGGCATTATTTTCACACCGGTGGCCATCGTAAGTATCTCATATTTTATTTTGGGTTTTCTGCACTTTCTTTTGTTCTGAGTCTTACTTATCTTTTGACAGCCTCCAGTACTGGCTACCAGCATAATACCACCTGTTCTGCCTCCAGCTCCGGCTCCAGTTCGAGGTCGTGGATCTTGTGCTGCCTCCTTTAGAGCTCGTTCCATAGGGTCCATTTCCTCTACCAGGAGCCACTCGAGAGTCGTGTCTTCCTCTTCTAGCTGTGATGATGGCGATGACTTTGACCGGCTCTTTGAGGACGACAGTTCAGAGGAGGCCGATCCTTTTTTCCGTCGAGTCCGCCCGAGGCGCGACTGAGAGAGAGAGAGAGCTCCCCCTCCCCAGTTTTACTTATCTTCATGACACATTCGGATACTTTTTGGTTTTGATGGGCCTACATGCCCCAGCTACGTATGGGCCTACGTGCCCCTGTTTTCACTCTATTGGGCCCGGGTGCCCCAGTTTACATTTTTGATACATTCTATGTATTTTTGTGCCATACTTTACATGTTTATCTGCTTGTAAGACTTTCTTTTATTTGCTGTTCAATCTGCTGTGGATGCACAATGTCAAAATTTATACAAATCTTTCAGACTGCAAACTGATACACACCCTTCATGTTCAAACATGACGGTCGCCATAACAAAACATGGCGGTTGCCATTTCCAAGGAGACTGACATGGCGGTTTCCATTTATAACTTGGCAGTTGCCTGCTCAAAGGGCTGATGTCACTGTACTATGCTTTTCAAAGTTGGCAGTCACTACCTCCAAAGTGGCGGTCGCCACATTGAATGTCCCTTTTGCCAAAATTTTGATTTTTTGCCCTTTCCTGCCTTATAAATACAGCCCTAGAGGCTCCATTTTCTGTTGTTCTGACCCAGATGGCTAATCCCCTTTCTTCGTGGATTGAGGCATTCTCTCATATCGAACGTTTAAACTTCACCCTTTCAGTATCAACTCTTTATTTCCTCTCATGGACATAAAGATTAACGGGCCTTTGCTGAAAGAAACTGCTCAGCTGTGGGACCCGCAATCCCACATCTTTCAATTCAGCCTTGAAGAGCTATGCCCCACTGTGGAGGAGTTTGCTGCCATTTTGGATTTGGCCCTTCGAAGCTCCGCTGTGGTTCCCACTTTTTTTCTTTTAACCCTTCAGTAGGTGATACAGCTTTGTGGTCTATTTACAATGGAGGCCTCTCTTCTGACACAGAATGACTGTCTTGACATACCCTGGATCATTGACAGATTCTGTCCTACTGGTGACCTTAGTGACCTCGACTTTCAGCTGCGGCGACGTTATGCTCTTTGCTTCTGTCTTCTTTCCCAGTATCTTCTTATTCCCTCTGACGGCCGAGTTAGCTGTGCATTGGTTGACATTGCTGGTCAGATGTGGATGGAAAAGGACTTTGTACCACTTGTCCTAGCTGAGACGTTGTTGGGCCTAGATGCTGTTCATCGTGGTGAGACCACTATTTTTGCCGACAGCCCCTTGCTCCTTTAAGTAGATTCAAACCTTTCTCTTTATCAGACTTGTGTCATACTGCAATGCTCTGCTCTCACTTATCTAACTTTTTGCTGTAGATTTGGCTGAAGGAGAAGGTTAATCTTGTACAAAAACCACCTACCGATAGACATAGTGTTACAGTTTTCCTTTACTGCCCTATTATCTGATATGCAGTACCGAGGCAGCCTGGCGACAGTACCTCTCATCCCTGACTTGCCGAGATATTACTTGGCAGTGCTCCTAGTAGCGGATCCCTGCTATGACCCTGACTACCATGGATCACCCTGGTGTTTTGCTCGTTGGTCTCTGTCAGACTACTTTCTATTACCCCCATCGAATCATGCGGCAGTTCGGTCACAGTCAGATCACCTTTCCTAGTATCCGAGGTTGTCTATTCTCATCTGCACTGTGGGCTCCATTTCTAACACTATATCAGGATGCTTGACCTTCTCGCTCACGTATGGAAATGCAGGAACAGCAATATCCCGAGCTTTCTGCTGAGTACAAGACATGGCTTATGCAAGATCGGGAAAAAAAGATAAAGAAGAAAGAAAGCAAGCAGCAAAAAGGAGGAGGATTTGAGGCCTCCTGCTTTGTTTCAAAGATTTCACAACTTTTCTTTTTTTGTTTGTAGAGTTTGGGACTTGCGTGCCCTTCGTTTTATTTTAAAAACGGAGTAATGAAAACTCCTGCTCTATGTTTAGGATGGTTCAAATTTATTCAAAGTCTTTTTTTAAAAAATTTTAAAAATTAATTTGCATTGGTCTTACTTAAATTCAAAGATGGTTAAAAACAAAGAATGTGGTCGGACTTCTTAAAGAAGCTGCCCACGTATCCCAAAAAGATTGAATCAGACCATGACGTAGTTCGGGCTCGGTTTGTTCTCGGGTATTGACACTCTCTTTTGTGATGCCTTAACTTTAGCTAAGGTCGTCCTTTCGAATTTTTGGCCTTACAGGCTGTTCTAACTTTTTCCTGCCTTTTTGGTTTTCAACTCAGCGAGCTTTTATTTTCTCTTTATTTTTACCTCAAGGATAGTACTTCTTGAGTTGATTGAGGTTAACTGGAGTGAAGAACACATTGCCATCAAAATCCATAATAATGATTGCACCACCGGTCATGATGGTTTTGATGAGAAACGGTTCGGACCAGTTTGGCTTGAACTTGCCTCTCGGGTCAAAGATAGGAGCTCTGATTTCCTTAAGAATCAAATCTCCTTCTCTAAGGTCCCGGGTCTTGACCTTCTTGTTGAACGCTCGAGCTATCCTCATCTGGTATTCTTGTACATGAAATAGAGCCTGCAGCCTTCTTTCATCAAACAAGAGCAACTCTTCCATCCGATTCCTTTGCCATTCTGCTCTTGAAATACTGGCCTCGGCCACTACTCTTAGTGAAGGAATTTCCACCTCGATGGGAATCACAGCTTCCATCTCGTACACTAAAGAGTATGGCGTAGTTCCAGTTGAAGTTTTGAACGACGTCTTGTATCCCCAAAGTGCAAATGGTAGATGTTCGGGCCAATCCTTATGTTAGTTAATCGTCTTTTGCAGGATTTTCTTGATGTTCTTATTTGTTGCCTCAACTGCTCCATTGGTCTGCGGTCGATATGGTGAGGACTTGTGAGCCACTATTCGGTATTCTTTAAAAAGATCCAAATCCTCTCCTTAAAAATACGAGCCATTATCTGAGATGACCTCATGGGGGACCCCGTACCGGCAAATGATATTTTGCTTGATGAACTTAGCAACATGAGAGGTTTTCAATACCGAGTAGAAGGCTGCTTCCACCTACTTGGTAAAGTAGTCAATGGCCACTAAGATGAACTCGTGCCCATTTGACGCCTTTGGTGTTACCTTACCAATCACATCAATGCCCCATACTGAGAAAGGCCATGGTGACGTCAGGTTATATAACTGAGATGGGAGAACGTGCATGAGATTTGCGTGAATCTGACATTTGTGGCACCTCCGCGCAAACTGTATTCAGTTTGTCTCCATTGTCATCCAAAAGTACCCTTGTCTTAGGATCTTTTTGGCTAACAAATTTCTGCTCATGTGTGGCCCACAAACTCCCGCATGGATTTCTTTCATAAATTCTTGACCTTCTTCATTGTTAATGCATAGTTTATTGACACCAGAATGCCCTCGTTTGTATAATCTTCCACTACAAATGACAAACTGTACAGATAATTGTCGTATTGCCCTTTTGTCCTTTTTACTGGCAAACTTTGGATATTCTCCTTTCTCCACGAAGTTATGAATGTCAAGGTACCATGAAAGGTCGTCAGTGCTTTCCTCAATTGCGACCGTCGTCTCGTATACTGATTTTCTCTTCTGTTTAATTATCAAATGCCTCATTCTGACTTCGGATGGTATGTCAATCATGGAAGCTAGGGTGGCCAGTGCGTCGGTGAACTTGTTCTGCAGTCTTGGCACATGGGTAAAGATCACTGATTCGAAACACTATATCAATTTCTCTAGCTCTTGATGATAGAGAATCAAGGTTAGGTCCCTGACCTTCCATTCTCCTCTCGCTTATGAAACCACCAGTGCTGATTCTCCAATGACTTCCAACTTTCTTGCCCTTAATTCCAAGGCTGCCTCTAAGCCAGCTAGACATGCTTCATATTCAGCCTCATTGTTGGTAACTTCAAAATTGAGCTTTAGAGACAAAGCAACGTGGGATTCGTCAGGAGTGACAAGAAGGACTCCTATTCCATAGCCATATTGATTGGATGCGCCATCAAAATATAGAGTCCACTTGTCATCCTGGACTTTCATCAGCTGTTCGTCATGAAATTGAAACTCTGTGTCTTCACCTCCTTCAACTAGTTGATCGGCCAACAATTCTGCCACTTCCCTACCCTTGACTGACTTCCAGGTGACATATTGAAGATCAAATTCAGATAATAACAACAGCCATCAAGCCAACCTTCCTGTCAGTGCCGATTTTTCAAACAGGTACTTCAACGAATCCATCCGGGAGATAATATTCACTATGAAAGATAACATGTAATGCCTCAGTTTTTGGAAAGCCCAAACCAAGGCCCAACATGTCTTTTCTAATGGTGTGTACCATATTTTTGACCCTATCATCCTCTTACTTAAGTAGTAGACTGCCTTTTCGATTCCAATTTCACCCTCTTGCACCAGCATACATCCCATAGCCGAGTCAGTCACTGACAGATAGAGAATCAGTAGCCTATCAAGTTCGGGAGGAGCTAGAACAGGTGGATTTTGCAGATACTATCGTACGGCGTCAAAGGCGTCTTGGAATTTCTAATCCCATTCAAACTCGACTCCTTCCTTAAGCAGACAAAAGAGCGGCTCACAGGTAGTTGTTAGTTTTGTGATGAATCGACTGATAAACTGTATTTTACCCAGAAAG
The DNA here is from genome assembly GCA_034768845.1 of Heliamphora exappendiculata. Lineage (NCBI taxonomy): Eukaryota > Viridiplantae > Streptophyta > Magnoliopsida > Ericales > Sarraceniaceae > Heliamphora > Heliamphora exappendiculata. The sequence goes on along the minus strand of JAOTRH010000024.1, from coordinate 13,150,433 downwards.
ACCCTGACTTTTCGCTCGGTCTTCAGAAGAAGCATTTCCAAAATTGCTTTAATCTTTGAAGGATCAACTTCAATGCCTCGTTGCGTGATCATAAACCCGAGCATCTTTCCTACAGTAAGTCCAAAGGCACATTTGTGTGAATTGAGCCGCATCTTTTATTTTCGAATCCTTTCAAAGAACTTTCGCTGTGCTGTGACGTGGCCATCCTAATCCTTAGATTTTACTATCATATCATCCACGTACACTTCGACCTCCTTATGTTTCATGTCATGCAGTAAAGTAGTGGCAGCCCTTTGATAGGTTGCCACTGCATTCTTCAAACCAAACGGAATTACACGATAACAATAGGTGCCCCATGGTGTAGTGAAGGTCTTCTTTTCTCAGTCCTCGGGATCCACGAGAATCTAGTTGTACCCAAAGAAGCCATCCATAAATGACAGCAAGGCGTGCCCCGCTGTACTGTCTACTAAGACGTCGATGTGTGGTAGTGGAAAATCATCTTTTGGGCTAGCCTTGTTGAGGTTCTAAAAATCCACGCAGACTCGGATACGTTCGTCCTTCTTTAAAATCGGCACGATGTTGGCTACCCATTTCGAATACTCAGTTACAATGAGGAATCCTACATTGATCTATTTGGAAACTTCTTCTTTGATCTTCAAAGCCCATTCTGACCAGATCCGTCTTAATTTTTATTTGATCGGTTTGGCATCAGGGAATAAGGGGATATGGTGTTGGACGATGTCAGGATCAACTCCGGGCATATCCTTGTAAGACCATGCGAATACATCCTTGAATTCTTTTAATAAAGTTATTAATTGTTCTTGTTCAACTAAGGATAAAGAAAAATCAATTTGAAAATTTTGCAGGTTATTTTCATTACCCAAACTTATTGACAAAGTTTCTTCAATTATAGGTTGGGCGCGCATTTCTTCCTCTCTTTTTATTAAAAGTTTTATTTTTTTGAGAATATTCCCGTTGAACTTAAAATCGTCAGAAAGCGTATGAAATTAATCAAACAAAGCAGAGTAATCAAAAATTTTGTTCATTTCATTGAAAGGAGAGAAAATTACAAACTCGAAAGCATAAACAGGGTGAGGTGCACAAACAGACGTGCCCTCAACCACAGACTCTGACTCGAACTTGGACTCAGAACAGGCAATATGTACATCAGAAGACTCGAAGGTCCAATTCTTCACTTCCTTTACAGTTGCATCAACAATGATCTTGGTGCAGTCGGCTGGTGCGCTGAAGCCCATCATGAAGCAGTCTGTGTCGATTACTTGCAGTTGTGCCATCTTTTCATTGAACAATGTTCCCATGCCAATTCCATCGAGCTTGTCGGCCCAATCTTCCTCTTGAATCTTCTCCTCTTCCTCTTTCCCTTTCACTTCCTCCTCTGTATCCGACAACTGATGGCCGAAAAAGATCTCCAGCCCTAGCAACTTTTGATTGGTTTCTTCATCGATCCATGGTTTCAAAAATTTGCAGTACAAGAAATCTTCCCCCTCTTTGACAAAGTACCCATTGAGAGTTCCTGAATAAATGACCTTCTGTCCCTTCTTAGGCCCTTCCAAATCTTCCTTCATAGGTTTGTATCCAAGAACAAAATAGCGAGAAGCTGGCAATACCTAAACAGGTTCGGGGATTCCTTGTTGTTTATGCCCTAGTCCCATGTCTGGAAAGTTGGACATTTGCCTCATCATCGTGATTGCCCTTGGGTTGATGTACCTTTCCTCCTCATTCATTAGCATCTGGACAGCCTATGCCTCATCAAATTGGAAACCACTGAGCGATACATCATTTTCACTATGCTGATCTTGCAACAAAGTTGAGCCCTCTCCTCCTCTTGGGGGAGGAATGCTGTCTTCTCCGTGAATAGTTATAACTGCCCCATTTCTTATCAGCTTCAGTTTCTGATGGAGAGTCGATGGTACTACCTGAACACTTGGGTCATGCAACCAGGGTTTACCCAATAACAAGTTCAAAGATGCCGGTACATCTAGTACATGGAACTCAATCGATGTTTCCAATGGCCCTACTGATATTGCGAACGATATAAGTCCTAGTACGTTCGTCCTCGTATTGTCATAGGCCCGGACTCCTTGATTGCTCGGTGTGAAGTGCTCCGTATTTAGTCCTAAATAGAGTGCTGTTCTCAGCGGACATACTTTTAATGCAGACTCGTTATCAATAAGAGTCACAAGGACCCATTTGTCCAGGCATTTAACGGTAATGTGTAGCGGCTTGCTATGATTCCTTCCCTCTACTGGCAGATCTTTATTGGAAAAAGAAATGACTTTCGGCTATACCGCCAGCAGAATAAGTCAAATCAGTTGCTCCGAGGCAGCATCTATCGAAATGCTGGCTTTATTCAGAGCCTTTAGCACAGCTTGTTTGTGTTTATGCAAGGCCATTAGTAGCCCCCAAATGCTAATATTAGCTTACGCCTTCTTTAACTGCTTCAGCACTGCATCCTCCTCTTCTTCTTGCTCTTTCTCCTTCCCTTTTTTTCTTGGTTGCCCTTTCTCCAGCTGGGCTGGCTTGAATTGCCGCCCAATTCTGGTCGAATGTTCTATTCCCTCCTCAGGATCCCACAATCCTGGTATTATACTCTCGGCCTGTCTTACTTTGTCTATGCATGAAGAGCTTTCAAATGCCCACAAATCATCTAACCCACCAACCATTGCTCTTCTTCTTCTTTCTTCATCATCCTCAGTAGCCCATGTATTATCAACTTCCTCCCAGATATTTTCTTCGATAAAATCCACCTGTTGTTCCTGAGCGGCCCAGAAATTGGTCTACTCTGCTCCATCTGATTTCAGCATGACTCTTACTAGCCAATAGAACTGCATCCCGTCGACATATATCTCTTCTTCAAAAAGTTAGGGAAGAGTGATGCCACCAAGCACGTGGCTGAACCCATAGGGCCAGGCTGGATAGTCCAATGGCCAGTCATCTTCCTCGTTATGCTCTTCTTTCTCCTATTAGATAACTGGGAATGTTGTATGATACCACCCCCAGGCACCATCATCCCATTCTTCCATCCCATCCCAACCATTTCTAACCATAATAAACGAGCATGCTGTCTGATCCTCAGTCGCTGAAACATGAGGACGCGGTAGGTATGCTGAACAGATATATCAGCTCAGATCTTCTGATTGTCCAAGAGTTAGACAATTCACCCCCAGCTGCTTAGCATGGTTTAGTACGGGATTAGTTGTGACGTTTGGTTTTAAAGCGGCGGAGAGCGATAGGATCACTTTATTGTCGATGAGGTTCTAGATCTCATGGCGCAGCCTCAGACACTTATCAGTTAAATACCCATAGCCTTAGTGGAAGGCGCAGTATTGGAAAGCATTAAACCTTGGCGGTAGGAGATCAGGTACAGGCATGGGATCCAGTGGCTTGATGAGCCCTTTTTCGACGAGTCGACTTAGGGCGGTGGATGAAGAAATGTTGAGGGCAGTGGACACCCTCCTTGGCCTTTGTTGCTGTTGACCATTGTCTGACTATTGGGTATTGTTAGATTATTGGGAAAAAGAAGACGGATTCAGCAGGTTTACCTCGTTCAAGCGAGACACGAGATTGGTTTTAATTGGTTGTAGGGAATATCCTCCTTGGTTTCTGGCTAGGTTCGACTTTCTCGATATCCCCAGACTGAATGGCATCTTCAATCTATACTCCTGCGTCAAATAATTGTTCAAAGGTAGAAAGCAGCTGAGTGATAAGATACCATTTCAGTGGAGATTATAGATTCTGAACCACGATCCTCACTTGTTCCTTCTCAATGGATTGATTTGTCATCTTAGTGGCTTTATCCCTCCACCGAGTCAAGAAATCAACAAAAGACTCTCGGCTCTCCTGTCGAGTGGTTTTGAGCTCTCTAGTAGTGACGTTCAGTTGGATATTATAGCTGTACTGACTGAAAAAAGTCGTGGCTATGTCCTCCCAAGTTCTAGTTTTGGCCACCTCTAAAGAAAGAAACCACCTTTGTGCATCCCAAGAGAGTGATCGATGGAAAAGTTAGGCTTTGAGCTGATCATCAATTTCCATGGGGGAGAGAGTTCCAATGTACATCCTCAGATGAATCCGGGGGTCACCAGTACCATCAAATTTCTCCATCTCTGGCATTTTAAAATTTTTAGGCAGTTTTGCATCTGGGAATAGGCACAAACCGCCTGCATCTAGTATGTACTATTCTACTCATTTAGCCTTTCTCAGCACCTTCTCCATTCAATCTATCTTTTTTTACCAGTGCGGACTCCCTAGACTAGGCAGTATTTTCTTCTTCTACCACCACCGGGTAGGGAACTCGAGGTGCCACAGCGACTTGCGGTACCTCCGATCCTTGGTTATCATTCCAGAAGTCTTTGCTGTTCTCATTTATGTCATCCAGCTATCCATTCACAACAGGCATGCAGGCCTGAATCACCCAAATTTGTGCCTGACATTGGTTTTGAGCTTGGGTCTGTTGCTCCACAACTCTTTGTATCTCAATAATTGCTCTTATTAGAGCTGTCAAGTTTACCTCATTCTCTGCCATTTTAGCTAGCATAGTTGGCTGTTCAAATACCCTACAGAGTCTGCCCGTCACTGATCTTTTCCATATACGTGTCGACTGTGCTATTCTCGGCTCAATGTTCTAGACCTGAAGAAAACCTGGATCCCAAAAGAAGAATAACCAGTATCAAACATTTCCCGATCAAGAACTCTGATGACAGATAGCAAATATCCTAGTTATCCGAAACAGTAAACCACAAGCAGATAATCACGAAAGCTATGACAATGCACCTGTTGGGCACATAACAACTAAACAGGTTTGACTAAACTCGGGTGAAGAAATGGGCAGTACTCCGGTCAAAAAAATAGAACTAGGCCGAGAGGACCAATTTGACCTAGAATTCTAAGAAAAAATGGGCAGCATAACGGTAAGAAACTAGCTCACGCGGGTATGACAAGGATCTAAAGAAAACGAGCCTAAACAAAGGCGGGGGTATGGAACTAACAACCGAGGAAGAACCCGAAAGAAAGAGAAACTACCCTAAAGGCTTCGAAACAAAACACGGGCATGACCCTGAGAAGAAAACTATGGCATGCAAACCAAACATGGTGAAGAACAACACCCGGGTAAAAACCCAAAGGAAAAGCTAACCTAAACAAAGGATGAGAGAAAATTCGGGCTGAACCCGGAAGAGGAACTAGCTTACTCCTGAACAAACAATCCTAATAATACGCAATCCAAACATACAATTAAGAAAACACATAATCCTACTAGGGTTAGCAGTACCTAATGGGGGGTTCTAAGCTACTATATGCAAAAGGCCGATTTTAGTCAATCGAATAGGGTACCTTCTGAATAGAGCCGGGTATATACCTTTCATGCCTGGAGTGGTGCGGGACATGGTTAAACAGTATGTCCAAACTCTTTTACTGCACCTATGAGAGTGTACAGTCAGTAAGGGTTGCCCGTCTTCCCAACAATCCCCGAAACGGATGAACGTTCAGGGCATCGGGTCGACTAGGTAGGAGATTTTTGAAGAATAATGCATATGTATGCGAAAATACAAATAAGAAATTCTTATTAAGAACCAATGATATTTTGAAGCCTAACCCTCTTATTTGATTTTTAAAAAATCAATCCCCAGCGGAGTTGTCAGAAAATACTGTGGCGTTGAAATTTTGGGGGTTATTTTTGAAAAACGTTTTAAAAATAAGAGAATTCGAAGATGTTTGAAAAATATTTTTAATACCTTGAAAACTAAATTTTGAAAACTCGTTTTTGTTGAAAATAGAGTCGCCACTTAATTTTTGAGAAAAACTAAGAAAACAAAAATGGCTACTGGTCTTTAAAGCGTTTAACCAAAGAAAAAGGGTTCGGGGGCTAAGGTACGAATCGGAAAAGGTGTTAGGCACCCCGTTTGCCCAACCATAAAATTGGCCTCTACTAATCATCATTGGTTCTTTAATAGAATTTCTCAAGTGCATACAAATAAAGAAAGTGGATGCAAAGAGAGAAAATCCAAAATCAAATATGAAAAATACATAACATATGTACGTAGCACTCCAATCAAAACAAATAAAGGAACAAAATTTTAAATCCTATGGCATGCAATTTTTAACTAAAAGATACATAGAACACTCCCGCATGTAATATCAAAAATAACCTAAGCTATCATGATTTAAATACAAGAACAAAAGCATGCTAGGAATTACTAAAATCGCCTAAACATGGATTGCTACAAAATAAGAAAAACTATTTCAAACAAAATATTAAAAAAAGTAACTAAAATATGTGCATTGCCAAAATAAGCTAAGTTAGCATTAACATGATGAAAAGATACTAAATAAAAGATACATAAAAATTCTATTTTTAAAAGAAAGTTTACTAATGAAGAAAACAAAAATAAGGGTGTTATGACAAAAGAGAGTTTGAGAATTTAAAGAAAAGGAAAGTAGAGAAAAAGTTTGTAAAAAAAAATTATGCTCAATGAAAAGTTTAGAAAATGTTTAAATTACTAAAAAGAAAACCTAACTATTCATATTTTAAATTTTAAAAGAGAGACAAAAGAAAAGAAAAGAAATGAAATGAAAAGAAAAGATGAAAGAAAATGAAAAGAAAAGAGAATAAAATAGAAGGAAGTTGCATTTTCAGAAAATATAGCTTAAGAACCTTTTTATAATTTTTGAGTTTAACAAAGTAAAAGAGTAAAAATAATAAAAATGGGAAAAAGAAAAGTACTATAAAAAGAAAATAAAATTATAGAAAAAGAAAAAAAAATAAAATGCTACATTACCAAGCTAGTAAAAAGAAAATAAAGTGTTAGAAAATAACATTCCACTAATATTAAAAGAGAAAAAATTAAATTAATACTAAGAAAATAACATGACATTAATATTATAATAAAAGAAAAGAAATAGAAAATGGTACATTGAAAAAAAAATCTACATTACAATCAAAAGGAAAAGAACTAAAAAAAAAGAGGACATTAAACTAATGCTGAAAATAAAGGAATATTAAAATAATAACTAATAAAAGAATGAAAGAAAAAAGAAATAAGCACACAAGTATTTTAATTGAAGAATATGAATGTAATATTGATAATTACATTCGTATAATGTAAATGCTTTTTATAACAACTAACAACATCAATAAGTTATAGTTGCCAAAAATATTAGCACTATATAATGAATTAATGAAAGAAAGAAAATTACAAATGTGTTAAGTGTGAATGTGAAGAAATGAATAATTAAATAATTAAAGAAAATAATCAAATTACATGAAGCAAATAAGATTGACTATGTAAATGAAAGGAAAATATGAATTGAAATTGAATTTTAACCCGATCACTCTAAAAGAGAGGGAATTGAGTTAGAAAGATCGAGAATCCAAACGAGGTACCTGGATTGCTTAATAATCCTCAAGTTGGGCGAATGTACTTCGATGGGCCAATCCTCGGGTGGTGATCCAAGCAAGATTTCAATGTAGGCGTCCAATGTTTAGAACTCGGTATTTCGGCAGGGCTTCGGCGTTGGGACTCGGAATTGCTCGGCAACTCGGTAGAGCTTCTCTCACTAAACCTCTCACTAATTTTCTATCTTGAAAAACGTACCAGGGGTACGGTATTTATAGAACTCTTTAACCAATGAGGTGTTGCCACGTTTTGCGACACGTCAGGCTATTTGGAGTTGGCGGTCGCTAGGTTGGAGATGGCGGTAGCCATGTCTAAGAAAGATTCCACAAGGTTCTATTGGCGGTCGCCACAATGTGAGTTAGCGGTCGCCAAGTTTAATGTGGCGGTCACCACTTTTGGCTAGGGTTTTCAAGAAGTTCTATCGACGGTCGCCGAAATAAACTTGGCGGTCGCCACTTTTGGAATGACTTGGACAACAAGTTATCGATGGTTCAACAAAATTTTATTGGTTAGAAGGTTTTCAGACGATTGGGTTCAAATACCGTGCTTGGATTACTTTTCGAGGATCGAACTGAAGTACCATTTTACCTGTTTTCATCATTGGATTCACCTAAGATTAAGTGGGGTCAAATTGGAGTGTCTACAGTTGGCAATAAGGCCTTCCTCTCCATCTGATAGTATTAATTGCAGTAGCGTCGGTACGAACCTATTCAGGGGTAATTATGGGTAATTGTTAGTGTGGATCACTTCTCCATATAAAGGATTCATTGTGAAGCGATTGATTCGGGATTAGGTGGTGGTTAATACTTAGCTGTAAAACTATAGTATCCTCTTCATTTGAGTTACTGCTATTATTTATTGGACCGAAACTACATCAGCTATTTAATTTTACTTGGCACGGTCTATTGCCTAGATAGTAAAATTAATAGGAATTAGCTTGTCTGTACAAATGATAGATAGTAGACATTCTCCCATCGTGGCATGCTATTCATTGGGTACCAGGCTGCTGGTACTTTTTTTAAATGGTTGAGGGAACCAAATTTAAAATAAAATTTAAAAATTGTGCTCGTCATAATTGATGGACTTTTAATTATGTGATTTTGAGGTTTAAAATGGTTTTCAATCTACTCGCGACCATAATCGAAGAAAACAAACTAACGAGACTAAACTATATAGACTGTAAAAGGAACTTAGATATTATCTTAACTGTTGAGAACTACAAGTTTGTATTATTTGAGATTTATCCACCAGTATCTGATGAGGGGGCGACCGAACAAAAAATTTGGGCTTATTAGAAGTGACAAAAAACTGATCAGATGGTTCGCTGTTACATTTTGTCTTCTATATCAAATATAAATATATTGCAGCATCGACATCAGTCTATGCCCAGTGCCTATGACATGATTATGAACCTCAAAAAAATATTTAGGGATCAAAATCGTGCTGCTAAGCAGGTGGCCATAAAATTTCATATAAATACAAGCATTGCTAAAGGCATCCCAGTTGGAGATCATATTCTGAAGATGATCAGTCTTCTGAATGAACTAGAGATCCTAGGAGCTGAGATTGACAAGGAATCTCAGGTCAATATCATACTCCAGTCACTGCCTAATAACTTTAAGCAGTTCTGCCTGAATTATTCCATGAATAAGCTCATTTTTTTATTGACAAAACTTCTTAAAGAACTTCAAGTAGCTGAGGGTGTTCTTAGGAAGCCAGGCAGTTTGCATGTGGCTAAGAAAGGTTCTTCCTCTAAGCCAAAAGGTATGAAGAAGAAAATGGTTTAGAAATAGAGAGGTATACGTCTAAAACTAGCTAAGGGTTCAAAAGCTGGTGTGAAAAGCCGGAAGGCAAGTGCTATCACTGTAACTGGCTGGGGCATTAGAAAAAGTAATGTCTAGTTTTTCTCGGTAAGCAGAATAAGCAAGGTAATTTATGTCCACTAGTGGTTGAAACATGTTTAGCGGTATTATCTACAGGTACTTGGTGTGTAGATACGGGAGCTACTAATTATGTCTGTAATTCTTTGCAGGGGTTTCATGAAACCAGGCAGCACAGTAATTGAAAAACTTACCTACATATGGACAATAATACCAGAGTGGCAACAGTTGTAGTAACAGATGCCACTTTCAGCTTTAGTAGAGATAGGATTTTACTTTTTAAAAATTGCCTTTATGTGCCGTCTATTAGAAGGAATTTAATTTTGTTTTCTAATTTAATAAAGAACAAATATTCTGTTCATTTTAATGACTCTGTGGTTATTCAAAAAAAATAAATGTTGTATTTGTTCTGATACATTGGTGGATGATCTGTATGTTACATCTCCTATCTCTCTTACACTACAACTAACTAAATTGAATAACACGTCTAATTTATCATATAAGAGAAATGATCATTCTTTAATGAATCAAATATTTTTTTGGTACTTACGTTTGAGTCATATTAATCTAAAAAGGATAAATAGACTAGTAGAAAATAGACTTTTGAGTTCATTGAAAGTGGAGGCACTTCTAGTCTGTGAATCCTGCTTAGAGGGTAAGATAACCAAGAGGCCCTTTTCGGCCAAAGGCTATAAAGCTAAAGAACCGTTGGAATTGATTCACTCTGATGTGTGTGGTCTTATGACTATCCGAGCTAGAGCTGACTTTGAATATTTCATCAGTTTTATTGATGACTATTCAAGATATGGATACATTTACCTAATGCACCATAAATCTGAATGCTTTGAGAAATTCTAAGAATTCAAGGCGGAGGCGGATAATCATCTGGCTAAAAGTATCAACTCACTACGATCCGACCGTGGTGGTGAGCACTTCTTTGGAGAGTTTAGAGACTACTTGTCCTTAAAAGGAATTATATCCCAGTTGACTGCACCGGGCACTCCGTAGCAGAATAGTGTAGCAAAAAGAAGGAATAGGACTCTTATGGAGATGGTAAAGTTGTTGATGCGTTATTCAGAATTACCCGATTCATTTTGGGGACTTGTATTAGAGACAACGGCTTATATTCTGAACTTGGAACCTTCTAAGTCAGTATCTTCTACTCCCACAGAATTGTGGATCGAGCGCAAACCTGGTTTGAGATATATTCGAATTTGGGGGTGTCCAGCACATGTGCTGAAAGGAAATGTGGGTAAGTTGGAACCGATGATAAAAGTATTTTTTTGTAGGGTATCCCAAGGGAATGAAGGGTGATTTATTTTATAATTCTAAGGATCAGAAGGTCATTATTAGCACCAATGCTCGGTTTTTGGAAGATGATTATATTATGGAACACATGCCTAAAAGTAAAAATTATTCTTGAAGAATTGAGAGAAAATACCAGTAGAACGGAAGAGGAACCACAAGTTACTGATATCATATTACCTCATCGTAGTGGGAGGATTATCGGGACAAGTGTACATCCTGAACCAAATCAGGGTGCGACCATTTACATGCCAGATGAGCATATGGGTAATGGTGCACAAGGTTCAGATTCTGTACAGTGCGTTACTGCTAGTACACAGACGCATGTAGTGACTCGTTGTAGTGAAAGGGTTGTTCATCAACCCGATCAGTATATGTTCTTGGATGAGTCTTTTGACAGGATCACGGTAGAACTAGATACCGAACCTTGTAACTATAATGAAGCACTCCAAGACAAAAAGGTAGATCTTTGGTAGAAGGCTATAAATTCAGAGATGGAATCTATGTATTTTAATTAGATCTAAAAACTTGTAGAACCACCTGAAGAGATAAAACCCATCGGATATAAGTGGATCTACAAGAGGAAGAGATGAGCAGATGGAAAGGTTGAAACCTTCAAAGTTAGACTTGTTACAAAAGGGTTCACTTAGAAAGAATGGATCGATTATGAGAAAACCTTTTTGCCAATAGTCATGCTTAAGTCTATCCGGATTCTCTTATCAATTGCAGCTTGTTTCGATTACGAAATTTGACAAATGGATGTCAACACAGCTTTCCTTAACGAAAGTCTTGACGAGTGTATCTACATGGTGCAACCAGACGATTTCATAGCAAAGGGCTAGGAGCGCATGTTGTGCAAGCTTAAGAGATCTATTTATAAGTTTAAGGAGGCATCTAGGTTTTGGAATACTCGATTTGATCAAGCCACAAAGTTTTATGGTTTTGATCAAAATCCAGATGAGTCCTGTGTGTACAAGAAGCATGACGAAAGCATGGTGATCTTTTAGTACTTTATGTATATGATATTTTGCTCATCGAAAACGATGTAGGGGTGTTATCTTCAGTAAAAATATGGTTATCTAGGCAGTTCGATATGAAAGACTTTGGAGAAGCCAGTCACATCCTTGGGATAAAGGGTTTCTCCCTTTCTACATTTTGCGACATCGTAACTCCTTTTAGCATATAAGATTCCAAGAAAGGGTTTTTCCCTTTCAGGTATGGAATCACTTTATCTCTGGATCAGTGTCCTAAGACACCTGATGAGATAGAAAAGATGAAAGCGATTCCTTATGCTTCGGTAGTAGGATGCCTAATGTATGCTATGCTTTGTACTAGACCCGACATATGCTTTGCCGTTGGCATGGTTAACAGATATCAGTATAGCCTAAGGTAGGAGGATTGGACTACAGTAAAGAATATAATTAAGTACCTAAAAAGGATTAAAGATTATATATTGATTCACTAGGCAGATAGTCTAGTACCTTTAGGGTAAAAAGACTCAAACTTTCAGTCAGATAAAGATTTTCGTAAGTTTACCTCAGGATATGTGTTTATCTTAGGAAGTGGAGCTATAAGTTGGAGGAGTATCAAGCAGTCCTGCATTGTTGATTCCATCATGGAAGCCGAGTACGTGGCAGCTTCTGAAGCAGCCAAAAAGGCCGTTTGGCTTAGGAACTTCTTACTGGATCTAGATGTGGTGGTTTTAGTTTAGTCGGCTATTACACTTTATTGTGACAATTGCAGAGCGGTTGCAAACTCAAAATAGCCAAGAGTCCACAAGAAAGAAAAGCGCGTTGAGTGTAAGTATCACCTGATACGAGAAATTGTACAGAGGGGTAATGCTGCTATGACCAAGATTGTATCAGGGGACAACCTTACTGATCCTTTTATAAATAGCCTACTGTTAGGGTTGGTAAACTAAAAATCATATTTTTTAAATTTAATTTTATTAATTTTTTATTTTATGAGAATCTTTATGAGCAATGTATATGTATCATTTTTTAATGTTATGCATGGATGTCCGATATTCTGTATAATATTTAATCTGGTGTGTAAAGTACGACTTGCACACAGAAGATCAAATTTTAGGTTCTTGCAAAATATAAGTTTTATATTCACAATTTAGTTGGAAATGGACATACCATCGGTACGACTATAACATAGAATTTTAGTAGATTTGTCTTGGTTACGGGGAACAAATAATAGCGTCGTCTATTGTTTCGACTCTCTGTGCTAGTATACTTTGTGTGTATTGAACGGGATATTTTGGGTAATTAATTTTATACTGACTATATAAATTAATTCACACCCCAAGGTTATTATGAATAGTACTTCTCTTCTTAATCCTGAAATAATTATTGATTTACGTATATTTAATATTCGTTGTTTTGATTCATCATAGGGTGCGATCTTATATGGGTCTATGTTCTTGGTGAGTTGGATAGCAGTATTATTTATATGGCAAATATTAATTATTGACGAAATTCACGCCCCGAATGATCGAGATTGATGATACCCCCTTAAGGATGCTTATAAGTTTTAATCGGGCCAAACTCTGCAGGTGGATTTGATTATCCGGCTGTCAAATAAGTTAAGCGAAAGAACTTAAGAAATATCAAGATGCCAATTAAATTAAATTGTTAGTAATTAAATTTAATTGGCGGGTATCGAAAATCTTAATATGGGAAGAAATGAAAAGCATTTAATAACAAGAGTTTAATGCAAGAAGGTCTTGAGATTATAGGCCAGAGAGAAATTATAGTTCTTTAGTGGTGTGAACTGTAAATCAGTATTTTATGAAAATTACAGAAATCGCTGCATGTCTTTCTATAATTGCAGAAACCTCTAGTATGTGTATGTGTTCCATTAGAATTCTAACTCATAATTACTCTCCAGGTCCCTACTATAGCCATATATATATGCGGGTAGGCTGAACCAATTTTTGATAATTTATTATCATTATTATGATATTATTTTTGTCTCTCAAGACTTAAATATAGTGGGGTTCTACCGGTACGAGTTCTCGGAGGATCGTAGCCCACACTACGTTCGAGGATCGCATAAGGGAATACGGTAGAAGATCTGACAGGAGTTTCAACTTGAAATCAAGTTATAGTTGAAGAATAGATCGACAAAATGTATTCTTCTAAATTAACTTTGGTTGCACGGGTTTATTTTTGATCGTTCGATGTCAAATTTTTTATCTGGAGCCCGTTTCGGCATTTGCCCGTTCAGTTTATTTTTTACCAAAAATTGTTTTCCAAAAACAATTATCTTGGCAGTATTGCCTCCAATACCTACCGATTAAGAATTTTGAGAGTCATGTAGAGGGTATGGGAGTTAGATGTATGACAGTATAATTTTAAGTATAAGTAAGAGGTTATCAGGATTGTATACTAAAAATCATGAATTTTATTGATTTTAGTATTTAATTTTATTTTTTAATAAAATTATTTTTTTATTTTATGATAATCTTAAAGAGTAATTAATGCAATATCATTTCGTCACATATTATGCGTGGATGTCCTTTATTCTGTACAGTATTTAATCTGGTGTCTAGAGGACGACTTGCACACAGAAGATCAAATTATAGGTCATTGTAGAATATAAGTTTTACTTCACAGTTTAGATGGAATTGAACAAACCATCGGTACGACTGTAACACAGAGTTTTAGTAAGCCTATCTTGGTTATGGGGAACAGATAATAGTATCGTCTATTATTTCAACTCGTTGTACTAGTACACTTTGTGTATATTGAATGAGACTGTGAGACCTTGAACCTTTGAATTTTGGGTTGTTTATATATTTAGCATGTTTATTTTAGTATATGAATATCCTCGATGCAAGAGTTATGCTTTAAAGTTGTAGAACATCATGTATAAATGTGTTACACGCTTTTCAGGATTTGGTAGAAGCTTGTTTGGCTTGTGTTTGGACCAAAAATCATGTTTCAGCGTAAAAAACACACTGCCCACCAGTTCAGTCGACTAAACTGAGATTTGGGTTCGGTCGACTAAACTTGGCGATTCGGTCGACTGAACAGTGCTTTTTTTTTGTTTTCTATAAATATCCCAGTGGCGGAGATATTTGTTTAAAACCTTTCTTCTAGGCTAAGAAACTTTTTTTCTCTGTATTCTCTCTAGTTTTGAGGGCCCGGGGCTTGGTTTTGGGTTGATCCCTTTGTGGATCTTCGGGGCCAAGGGCTTCGCATCTATCCGGTCAGATTCTCGTTCTGACACCGTTCATTTTTGAGACGTCGAGTTCTTGATTCTCTGAGGTAGGATTCTAAACCCTACTGCTGTATAAGGGTGATATATGTGATTATAGGTGTTTTCACCGGGTAAAAAATACATCAAATGTGATTTTCATGTGTAAATCTTGATTTTTGGATAAAAGTGGGTTTTTACGCTTTTTCTTGGTTGTATACATGATCCGGGTGTGTTGACATCTATGGTTTTCAAAATGAGGTTTGAAAATGGTGATTTGTGAAATCGGGTGAAAAACGTCTTTTTGGAGGTTTGGAGCTAACCCGCGGGGTTGAGTCTCACCTTTTAAACATTTTGTTGGAAATGATTTTAGATCTCCGTGTTGATGGATTGAATCTCTTTTTATACATGTGGTGTATAAACTATTTTGCGGGTTTTCGTAGTTGAGTTAGGCGGGGTTTTTAAATATTCTCCATAGATGTACTGTGACAGTGGGTGTGTTGAGTTGGGCTTCCATTGCTCATCGGTGTAAGTCCAGAAACATGCGCAGCGTAGGTGCTCTGTACCTTCAGGTTAGTCCCTATAAATTGAGTGGGTGCTTTGTACCCTCGGGCTCAGGTCCCGTAAATTAAGCAGCAGGTGCTCTGTACCTTCGGGATAGTTCCCGTAAATTGAGTAGTTCGGTTGCCTCAGTTAATGGCGTCGTTGTTGTAACTCCGTATAAAACTTATCATTACTGTGCCTGTGGGTCTAGGGTAATGAACGAGAGTCTATAGTTGTTACCTTTGCTGGTGTGGCAGAGTCAGTACATAGGACTACATTTTATCTTTCTCTTTGGTTGAGTGGCATGAGTGGAGCTTACTGTTTATTTACAGCTTTCCCTTAACTGTGGCATGATATCTGTTAAGATGATATGCATAGTTTGAAGGATGGAAAATGTGGAGTTTTATGAGATAAAACCCTTTTGAGACTCGTGATAGTCTGACAGAAAACTTGTAGTTTTGGAAAGAAAATCCTTTTTGGCTCCTGTGGTAGAACCTGTGTGTGTAATTGCATAACCTGCTTTACAGCTTTACTATCTATTTTTTATTGGGCTTCGGCTCACAGTGTGAAATTTTGCTGTAAAACCTTTTCAGGTGAGCATGAGGAGTTGGCCTAGATTCCTGTGGTGGCAGAAGACTAGTTGTAGTTTCCTATTTTGACATGTACTTATACATATGGCGCATATTTCAAAAGGCGAGTTTTGTACGCCTTGTGGTGGTATATTTATTCATGTATGAGAATGCATGTTTACAGTTTATGAGAGTTGAACTGTGGAGATTTTTATCCAAATGATGTACATTTTTTAGTTGATGGTTTTTCAACTGCAAATCTTATTTTTATAAACAATGTTTGGGTGGGCTTTCGCGTGACCCTTGTGTTTGGGGCGTGACAATCATATTGGGGTAATTAATTTTATACTGATTATATAAATTAATTCACACTCCAAGGTTATTATGAGTGTTTATGGACTTAATCCCAAAATAATTATTGTTTGCATATATTTGATATTCATTATTTTGGTTTATTAGAGGATGCGATCTTTTATGGGTCAATAGTCTTGATGAGTTAGATAATGGTATTAATTATATGGTAAATATTAATTATTGACGTAATTCACGTCCCGATTGTTCGGGATTGACGATACCCTCTTAAAGAAGCTTATAAATTTTGACCGGACCAAATCCTGCAGATATATTTAATTATTCGGCCATCAAATAAGTTAAGTAGAAGGGTTTAAGAAATTTTAAAGATGCTGATTAAATTAAATTGCCAGTAATTAAATTTAATTGGCGATTATAAAAAATCCTAATGTGGAGTTATGAGTTAAGCATTTAAGAATAGGAGCTCGAATAATCGGTTCTGATAATGTAGCTGGGAGTTCAATTACGATTCTTTAGTAGTGTGAATTGCAAATTTATATTTTTATGAAATTGTCTCAGGGGCAAGCGGGCTTTCACAATTATATTAGAAGCTTAAGTCATATTTACTCCACAGGTCCCAGTTATAGCCCTATATATATGCGGTTATGCTAAACCCAAATCGTCAGGCGTCTTTCAAGACTAGGGTTTTCACGTAAACCTAAAGTTGATTAGTTTAGTAGGTTCTAGTTCACGAAGGATCATAGATCACCCTACGTTCGTGATACGCATTGAGAATATAATAGAAGGCTTGATCGAGGCTTCAACTTGAAGGATTCAGATTCGTAGTTGTTGCAATAACCGAAATTATTCTACCAGATTTCGAAAGATATAATCCCGGATCTAACTTTGGGAGTACGAATTTTATTTTGATCGTTCGACATCAAAAAATCTTAAACTATAGTCTATTTCGGCGATTGCCCATGTAGTATTTTTATCGAAAAAATCGTATTCAGATCAATGATTTTGGCAGTTTGCGTCCAACAGTCCCAGTGCTAAAAAAGGATGGAAGGATCAGGGTATGTGTTGACTTTAGAGATCTCAACAGGGCTAGTTTCAAGGACGACTTCCCTCTTCTTTATATAGATGTATTGGTAGACAACACCGCCAAGAACACGCTCTTGTCTTTTATAGATGGATTTTCAGGGTATAACCAGATTTCGATGGCTCTGAAAGACCGGGAGAAGACTACCTTCACAATGCCTTGGGGCACCTACAATTATATAGTCATGCCATTCAGACTGAAGAATGCGGTAGCAACCTACCAAAGGGCTGCGACCACGCTGCTGCATGACATGATACACAAGGAAGTGGAAGTATATGTGGATGACATGATCGTGAAACCCAATACCCAGGAAGGACACATCGTCGCACTAAGAAAATTCTTTGAGCGGATTAAAAAGTACAAGATGCGCTTGAACCCTCAAAAGTGTGCATTCGGAGTTACAACATAGAAGATGCTCGGATTCATGATCACTCAGCGAGGCATAAAAGTAGACCCATCAAAGATCAAGACCATTCTCGAAATGCCTCCCCGAAAGACCGAGAAGGATGTAAGGAGCCTCTTGGGAAAAGTTTAGTTCATCAGTCGATTCATCGCCAAACTAACCATTTCCTGTGAACCCTTATTCCGACTATTGAAGAAAGGGACCAAGTTTCAGTGGGACTAGCAGTATCAGGATACCTTTGAATCCGTACAAACGTATCTGCAAAATCCTCTGGTTTTATCGCCACCAAAACCTGACAATCCTCTAATACTGTACCTATCAGTGACTGATTTAGCAATGGGGCGTATGCTTTCATAAGAAAATGAAGCCAATGTAGAAAGAGCTGTCTACTACTTGAGTAAAAAGATGACCGAATCCGAACGACAGTAAACGCCCTTGGAAAAAACTTGCTAGGCGCTAGTCTGGGCATCTAGGAAGTTACGCCATTACATGTTAGCATACCATGTTGTTCTAATCTCAAGGATGAATTTGCTCAAATACCACTTTAAGAAACCAACATTGACAGGAAAGTTAGCCCGATGGTTGCTGATGCTAGCCGAGTTTGATTTGCAGTATGTCACGAGAAAATCAGTAAAAGGGAGAGCTGTTGTAGAGTTCTTGGCCAACCATCCTATCAACGGAGAAGAAGAGCCCGAGTTTGAGTTTCCTGATGAGCAAGTGCCAAAGATTGAGAAGGATCTGTGGACCCTCTTTTTCGAAGGAGCCTCAAACTAATATGGTTACGGGATAGGGATACTTCTTATCACTCTCGATGATTCTCATATTCCTTTAGCTTTTCAGTTGAAGTTTTGAGGCCACTAATAATCAGGCCGAGTACGAAGCATGCTTAGCCGGGTTGGAAGCTGCCTTGGAACTAGGGGCAAGAAACTTAGAAACCGTAGGAGACTAAACTCTAGTCATATCCCAGGCAAAGAGAGAGTGGAAGGTTAAAGAAGAAAAGCTGGTTCAGTATCATCGAGATCTTGAGGCAATAATTGCCTGCTTTGAAAGTGGTGTTCACTCATGTTCCGAGATTGCAGAATAAGTTTGCCGACGCCTTGGCCACTCTGGTATCAATGATAGATATACCACCTGGGATAAGGATGAGACCTTTGAAAATTCAACAAAAGGATGCACCTGCAATCTGCAACATCGCTATTACTCGAGAAGCAAGTGATGGGCTACCATAGTATCACGACATTTAGAATTTCATCAAGGAGGGAGAATATCCAAGCCAAGCAAATAAAAAAGATTAGAGAGCTATCAGGAGACTTGCTACACAATTCATAATCTGTGGGGTAATATTGTACAAAAAAGGGTATCTGGGAGTCAATAAGTTTTGTGTCGACACAGAAGAGGGACGCGAGGTGATGAGAAAAATTTATAGAGGAGTTTGCGGACCTCATATGAGCGGGATGATGCTTGCTAAGAAGATCCTGCATTAAGGATATTTCTAGATGACCATGGAACCGGACTGCCATCAGTTTGTCCAGAGGTGCCGAAAGTGCCAGATCCATGCAAACCTCATACATGTACTACCATCTCAACTGTATAACATGGCCTCGCCCTGACCGTTCTAAGTTTGGGGAATCGACGTCATAGGGAAGGTTACACCCAGAGCATCAAATGAGCACGAGTTTATTTTCGTGGCAATTGATTACTTCACGAAGTGGGTCAAAGCTGCCTCTTACTCAGTCTTAAAAGCCTCCCAAGTAGCCAGGTTCATCAAAGAAAATCTCATCTATCGATACAGAGTCCCACATTAGATAATTTTCGACAACGGTTACCACTTTCAAAGAGCAGTTCTAGACCTTTTGAAAGAATATCGAATCGTCAGCCATAAGTCTTCACTGTGCAGAACGCAAACCAATAGAGCTATGGAAGTTGAAAATAAGAAAGAGAAGAAGATCCTATAAAAAACAATAGAGGGGAGCAAGGATTGGCCGGAAAGGTTACCATTTGCGCTTTGGGGATACCGAATCTCGATCAGAACTTCTACTGGAGCGACACCATATGCTCTAGTCTACGTAATGGAAGCAGTTCTGCCCATAGAATTAAAAATTCCATCTCTAAGAATAATGGCAGAAAGCGATGTCTCCAAATCAGAATGGCAGAGGGATAGATTCGAAGAATTGCTCCTTTTTTACGGAAGGAGGCTTAGAGCCCTGTTCCATGTTCAAGGATACTAGAGAAGGATAGCTTGAGAATTTAACAAGAAGATTAAGTCTTGAAATTTAAAGGAAGGAGACTTAGTTCTCAAAGAAATCAGAGCTCTAGTCTTTGACCTAAGGGACAAGTTCAAGCCTAATTGCGCTGGACCCTATCTCATCAAAACCCTAATGTCATGAGGCACTGCCATCCTTATGGATTTGGACAGAAATGTTTTCTCTACACCTATCAATTCATACTAGCTTAAAAGATTCTACCCTTGAGGGAAAAGCCTGCAAAAGGAGAGCATTAATACTCGAGTGTAACCCGAGTCTCGAACTACGTTATGACCTGATTCCCTTCTTTCAGGATACGTAGGCAGCTTCTGTCAAAAGTTCAGCCCAAACCTTTGTTCAGAATTCCCTCTTTGTAACCATGTTTCAAGTAGTTAATCAATACAAAAACATATTTTAAGTTTCTCTAATAGAATGAATATGTTATAAGAAAAGAATTTAAAAAGCCATCATAAACCAAAAGTGGAGAAACTTTCATTAATGAGTTTACCGATACAGTTTTTAAAAAATATAAGAAAGGCTCGTGAGTCTTCATCCTAAGAAACTAAAAAGGGAAAATAAGCAAAATATTAAGGTGCAGCAAAGCGAAATCAAATCCTCCTTCTCTTTGCACCTCCCTCTTACCCTGTCTTATGCTCTGTTTTCTTTTGTAGCAAAGTCTTGTAACTCGCAAATAACCCGTTATCAAAATCATCGCCAACCAGTATCCTCAGTCGAGATGAACAAGCCCGCTAATACTGATCGAGTAAAGGGAACTGGTGAGGGTGACTGTGCAGATGGCTCACAGAAGCCTCGAGACAGATATGGGTACATCCAATCTGGCAATGAATGCGATAAGGATGATGAAAGGTGGCCAGCTTCAAGCCGACCAATAGGACCCCCGAATGACCCACAGTCGTAGTAGTCATGAAAGATATTTTCAACCAGGACATAGCCAGGAAATGTCCTCCTGGGTCAGAGAACTCAGATAATCCCGCCAAGCAATTTCGGTAGAGCACAATCGATAAACCTAACAACGAATGAAGGATCTCACACTATAACTATCGGACATAAGCTTCTCCAGCAAATTCACCTTCTCCATCAACTAAACCTGAGAGAACAAAGAAAAATAAAAGCTGGGTGGAAAATCTGAGAGAATAAAGAAAAGGAGAGTCAAGCGAAATAATAAGAAAAAACAAAGAAAAATGAGGGTTGAGAGACTATCTGCAGCAGGAGAGCACTATCGGCAAAATAAGGGGCACCCTTGGAGTAGACTGCATCAAGACTAAACAGCGTCTCGACAAGAACCAACGGGACATGATCTCGGCCCTCGTAGATTTGATGAGCCACATCTACCAAGTAAGAGCTAGCCTGCCGGTCCAAAGGTCCCAAGAGGAAGCAAGCCATAAGACAGATGCAAAGAGCATGCTTGCGCTGAAGCTGAAAAGAAAAGTCTCCAAGAGACCCCCGAGGTCTGAAGCGGTCCACGATTCGAGCCACATCGAGGAATTCGTCGTGAGTAATAACAGAAGCCTCACGCTTGGAGTATCCACAGAGCTGCATCAACCTATCCCTGGGACTCAAGAAAGGTGTGAGAACTATGACCATTTCTCGGCCCAAGATCTCTAGAATGGCAAAAAAGTCCTCTATAGTCGTGCATAACTCCTCAGCACCAAAACGGAATACATGAACCTTGGGATCCCATAGCTGGGTTGCTCCTCTCAAAAGATGCCAATCAACCCTTAGGGATCGTAGAGAGAACATCCCATCTAGACCAAAGTTGAGAAAGTTCTGACGCTCAATCGGGGAAAGGTCGCTCATCCAAGCCAACAAAAAGTTGCTGTAAGAGTGGGCCATGAAGGATACAAGGAGAATACAAGATAACTAGAATAATGGGGTTTGGAACAGATGCCCCCTTTTATAGATTCAGAAATGGAGGGAACCCACAGAATCAACTCCAAGTTTCGCACCAAAACCCATCATTGGCGGCCATCACCTTTTTGCTACGACTGTCAACTTATGATCAAAAGGCCGTCATATGTTCATCCCAAATCTCACGGCCATGATACCCAAAATCCAGGCTGTGAACTTTTCTACACAAACGTTCAGGCCGCCATATCCAAACCAAATGACCGCAATATTCTTTCTCATGACCGCCATCTTTTTTATACATGAATTTTAGCAGCCTATTCTTATTTTGCCAATATGCCCCAAACTATAGGTGTGCACCTGTTAGCAACTCGCAACAAGAATAAACAGTTCATATGACAAGATTACAACTCACGAATCATACATCATATGTAATCAAAGTCTAAGCATTAAAGAGTAATTTTTATGATATAAAAGAGCCTAAGCATCCATGATAATCAAAAAGTGTAAACCACAAGGCATGAAGTCCTAACTCATCAAAAGTAAAGTAATGTGCGTATTTGTATGACGTGGCATGCAGGCCAAGGAAAAAATCAAAGGCACGTAGGCCCCATCAGTGTATCTGTGCAGTATGTCAAAGACAGTAAATCAGTGTAGATCAGCGTATATCTGTGCAGTATGTGTCGAGAGAGTATACCAGAACAGTGAATCAGAGTAGTACGTCAGTGTGATCGTAACAGAGTATCAGAATGTATCAATGGGCATGCAGGCCCAGGAAAGAATAGGCACGCAGGCTCCTAGGAACAAAAAGAAGAGAAATGAAATTCTCAGTAGAATGGTAGATCAGAAAGGTCATTCTCACCGGGTCCTCTTCCTCCGGACCACATAGCCTCTTTAGGATGACTCTCTGGATGTCGACCCGGTCTCCTCCTCCTCCTCTGAGTTATCAATAGTCTGTGTCACACTGGGAATCCAAGCTCGGGATGAAGAAGCAGCAGCAGCAGAAGTAGAAGTCCAAGCAGAAGACGCAGCTGGGGCAGTAGGTGTCGTGCAACCACCGCGAGTCCTCGGCCCTCCGCCACACCTGCACTGAAAGAAGAAAAAAGGCCACGTCAACTAAGGAAGATAAATATAAGCAGAAAGGAAAGAGTGCAAGAAAGCAAATAAAAGGTAGCAGGAGGCTTCAAGCCATGGGCCCAGATGGCAGCGTCCCAACGACAGATCAATACCCTCAACCCGGTGATCAGACGAAGGGATTGGTCACACCACTTCAGGTGCATCTGTCAAGAGAAAAATCATGTCAATGCAATTAGGTATCAGAATCAGTCAGATATGGGAATCAGTACGGGTGTACGAATCAGTGCAATCAGGTCAGTGCTGTTAGATATAAGCGACATTATAAAGAACATAAGTAAAGATGTCATACCTGCTCATTACCAGAAAGAAGGAGAATCTTTTGGACCGCTGGCTTCGGGATCCGGATCTGGTGGAGGTCCCCATCCACAAAGGTATCTTCTGTCCAAGGGAGCTCGGGGTGAACAGGGTCTGGGGTAGTAGGAAGAGGACCCCGCACTACAGCACGAACACCTATGGCAGGCATGAGCCTCTCTCCGGCAAAGACCATGTAGTCACAATCCTCACCCTCGATCAGCGTGGTAGCATCGAGGACCACCATGGCTCGAATAATCTCGATCGTGCGGAGGGTGTCAGTCTGACGCATCCCCACCGGAGGCGTCCTGGGGAAATAAAAGTGGTCATTCCCAAGGACTGCCGAACAACACGCTCATCGAGGTACCACTCTCTACAGAATGGCCCCTCAAGTAAGACACGAGTCCGGGTAACCTCGCGACTCTGCATTAAGTCAGCACCAGTTCACTTCTCCATGCCCATCTAGATATCCCAACGGACCTAAAAGTCAAGGAAATGTGTCAGCAAAGCAACGTATATACAATAAATGAGAAGTGGGAGTGAACAGAAGTATGAGTAACTTACCCAGTTGGGAGTGAGGCTGTCCAAGAAGAGGCAATCATCATCTAAATCCTTCCCACCAAGCTTCGTACCCTGATGGCATCTGGCCCATCGAAGTGCCCGAGGGATCATGAGGGGTCGCCACAAAAGTTCATTGGCTGGCGCATGCCCAGGAATTCATAGGCCTGAGCTGCCGAAAATTAAGAGAAGCTTTAGTACAATTGAAATAGATATGCAGTTATAGAAATGGAAAAGGAAAGCACAAAAAATAGAATAAGCAGACATACCTCCCAAATGCGCTAGTACCCACCGATGCTCAGATTAGAGGTCCTGATGGCCGCGCTCATGTACCTATATAAGGTGGCCAGTGCAGCTCCTCCCTAGTTATAGGAGCCGATCTGGTCCACCACCACCATGGCAACGAGATAGTGGAGGTGCACCATGTTCTCTAAGTTCGGGAATAAGGATATCCCGAACATGTAGAGAAGGAATGCACATGCCACCCACTCAAAGTGGTGGACCTCAGAGCAGACAAAATGACAGAAGGTCGTCTTCAGCCATATGTATCGTATGCTCCCTTCGTTGATGGAAGGGGGCACATGGCTGAGAAGGTACAGAAGAGTCTCAGGGCTCTGGTAGATATCTGGATTGAACAGGATCGGGTCGCTGCCCACCTGAATCCCGGTGATGAGAGAGAAATCAAGAGGAGTAAGAGTCACCTCGAACGTGGAAAGATGAAAGGTGTTGGTGGTGTCCCACCACCTCTCCGTCAAAGCCGTAAGGGTGACCCGGTCATTGCTGGTCCCCTCTAGCGTGGTGACAAAGCTGCCAAAGCTGGCATGATCAACAATCTCTCGACTATGGAGAGGGAGCGCCATGTACCACTCCAGGACATCTGAGGATCCGCTAAAACCCCGAATACAAAGTCGCCCTTGAAACGAAACAAAACAAACAAATCAGTAAACAAAGAGCAATCAACAAAATAACGAAAATGACAGGATCAAAATCAAAATACGTGACAAGATGGCTGAAAACAATAATCAAAACAACATCGAAGCGAGACTCAAAATCAACCTACGCTTTAAGGGTCAAAATCTCACTCATTGGTACAAAAATCCACCCCCATTTCAAAACCAACAACAACTCAATCCAGTCAAAACCAATCCGCTAGGACTTAATTCCAAACTTAACGAGAAACTGACTTCATTCAAATTTTTGATTTAATAGTTTCGTAAAGTTTAGATTCAACCCCGATCAAAATTCAAGTTCAAAATTTGACTTCCTTTCAGCATAGCCCCTAATCTATCTTGAATCCATACCAAATTCAACCTTAGAAAGCTCAAAATGACGGACTCAACTAAAATGTCGTCAAAATTTCGTCTCAACAAAAATCAAATTCAAACTTGACCCAACCTAGCCTCAACCCCATCTCAATCCCATTCAAAACTTTAATTCGACTGCAAATTAGCCCCTAACTCCGTTCCAGACCAACGTTTTAACATAATTTCAAGAATTTTCCAAATTTTCAAAATTCAGTCTAGCCCGACGTCTACCCGAATTCATCCTCAAGTTCAAAATCAAATCCAACTTAAATCCAAAATTATTTCAAATTCATTAAAAAATCCATCCAAATTCAAAAAACCCATTTTAAACCCAAATTTGAAGCTCAACACGGTTTCCATCCCATCTCAAGATTAGTTTTTCAAAGTATATTCATATACAAACCTTGTTTTATTCAAATCTCAAAGTTCTTTTCAAAACAAAATCTGCTCAATTCGTGTCCAATCCAAATCCTAACGTGATTTCCATTTTTAAATCTAAATTTAAACGAGCCCTACTTCCAGGACATTATCCCACTTCAAACCAAGTCCAGCCTAAACCTGGGGACCGAATTCAATCAATTTCAAAATCCTTTTTCCACAAATTTGAAGTTGTCCTGTCTGAAATTCTAAAAGTTTATTCAAAGGCTCGTTAAATCTTAAGTTCATCCAAGTTCAAAAGTTTCATTTTTCAAAATATTTCCTGTCTAAGAGCAAAAGTCCATTCAAATCCAAGTCAAGGTCTAACCTAGTTAAATCTAATATTTTAAAACCAAGTCCCAACTCCAATTCAATTCATTCCTAAACTCTGACGTCCAATACAAGTCAATGTTCAAGTCAACTCAAAATCAACATCAAAGAAAAGTTTGAACATTTAAAAAGTAATCAAGTATCAACATTTAAATAGACTTCCAAACAACAAAGCAAGTAAAAAACTCAAGTTTTCAACTTATCTCAAGGTTTCGAGTTGAGAGATGATCGTCACGGCACCGTAGGAGGACCTCACACTCCACTATAACGTCCGAATGGATGAACCTCTTCATAGCCGATTTTTGCAACCGGTGAAGAAGAGGGATGTAGGTCCCGACGTCGAAATGATCTGGCATGCCTGGCGCATCCCCTCCCTCGAGGAGAAGATCCTCGTCATCATCAACACCACCATCACCTTCTGTGCCACCACTTGCGCCGCCTCCACCAACACCAGCGGCACCTTCACTGCTGACACCTCCGTTGCCGCCAGCACCATCCATGGTTCCTGTTCCACCGCCAACTCTAATGCCACCACCACCTCCGGTGCCAACTTCCTCCTCACATACAAACCCAAAACTGCCACCCATGAGGGCCGAGAAAACCATCAAGATGAGGAAAAGTAAGAACATGGTGACTCGAGAGAGGAACGAGAGAAAGAAAGAGAGGCGAGAGTGAGAGAGAGTTGAGAAAGTGAGAAGGAAGAGAGATTCGAGAGAGACGAGGGATAGAAAGTTGAATGAGAGAGATGAGAGCTGTTTAGTTTGTTTGCGCGAATGAGTTTTTCGAACCAGACCAGACCGTATGTACTGTCATCGACCTCACGGCCGTGAGGTCCAAAAGCTTTAAAATGGATGGCCGTAACAACTTGACCAAAGCAACAGCTTTGTTTACCCATGGCCGTAGCTTTTTTTAAAACATTTCTCATTGCCGTGAACATTATGTCCAGGCCGCCATCTCCTTATGGCAAAATAATACAGGCCGCAACATACAAAAGTAACAGCCTCTATTTTCTTTTGAGCATCCCACCTGTTTGGACCTTAGAACTATCCCGTGAGGGTTTTGAGCAAATCAAAGGTTCTCTTAGCCCTTCTTTATGATCTGAAAGCTCCTTTCAAAAACCCCGGTTCTTGTCACGACCTAAAACTGATAAGTTCACCTTCAGTCCTCCTCATGACCTTAAACTGAATCGCCGGTCCTCGACACGACCTAAAACTGCCCCTCAACCCTTGTTCCTCCTCGTGACCTTAAACTAACTTATCGATCCTCGACATGACCTAAGACTGCCCTTCAACTCTCGATCCTCCTCATGACCTTAAATTGACTCGTCACTCCTCGACACAATCTAAAATTCTCTATAGCATCTTTCGGTCCTCCTTATGACCTTAAATTGACTCGTCGATCCTCAACACGACCTAAAATTGTTCCTAGCATCCTTTGGTTCTCCTCATGACCTTAAACTGACTCGTTGGTCCTCAACACAATCTAAAATTATTCTTAGAATCCTACAGTCCTCCTCATGACCTTAAACTGACTCGCCAATCCTCAACACGACCTAAAACTATCCCTAACATCCTTTGATCCTTCTCATCACCTTAAACTGGTTCATCGATTCTCGACACAATCTATAACTGTCTCTACCATCCTCATCGGTCCTCGCATGACCTTAAAATGCCCATTTACCTCTTCGGTCCTCCACATGATCTTAAACTAGTTTATCGGTCCTCGCATGACCTTAAACCTACCCTCCCAAGAATTCAGTCATCCGCATGATCTTAAACTGACTCGTCGGTCTCCGCACAACCTTAAACTGCCCTTAGCCTCATCGTTCCTTTCACAACGTAAAACTGATGGATGTTTTCTCGGTCCATGTTGTGACCTTAAAATGTTTCGTGCATCGTTCCTGTTTGTATTGTATTGTACCTGTCATGTATCATGATTAGCCTGTTTGTATCATATGCATGGCCCCATGAACTACAATTGGTCTGATCCCTTGTAATAAAGGTACATAAGAAGCTCGATATAAATTCGAGTTTGACCACGCTTTTCTACATATTTTGTTTGTGCCTAATATTGGCGACTTGTTCAATCGGGTTGTCTCTGGAGTTTTAACATTTACTTTCATCACGAGTTATTGCAAGTTCTGTCAAAGAAGGCCATCTGTAAACACCCCAATCTAACCAAGCCGAATCTTAGGTACCCATCTCGAATGCGCCCTAATAACGAAAGTATGAGAATCATGCTCAAAGGTACTCTTAATCAAGTAAAATCACGAATATGGCTCAAAATCCAAAAATCCTAAACAACCTTCATGCCGTGACATTCCCATCCACACGGCTGCCACCTTTTGAAAATCCTAAAACAGGCCGTGTCGTTACCCTAATGGCCGTGACTTTTTTGGAAATCCTAAACTAAGCAGTAACTTTCTTTATCACGGTCGTTGATTTTTCATCTAGATCGTGACTTTTGAGAGCCATGATTGTCCTTTTCACCACCATAAAAGTAGCGGCTTGCACTATATAAAAGTAAAAAGGTAGCGGTCATTACTTTTACCACTTTTTGGACAGGTAGTAGCATCCCAGAATGGGTCTATTGTTGGAGACAAGACTGTCAAAATTATTATTTTTGCAAATGATTATCTGAAAAAATTAACTGGACAGACAAATGCTGAAACGGGCTCTAGATAAAATTTTTGATGACAAATGATCAAAATAAAATCCGTGCATCCGAAGTTAATTTAGGAGAATACCTTTTTACCGGTCGAATCTTCAACTACGATTTGAATCCGAGTTGAAGCTCATGTCAAATCTTGTACTGTATTTCCTTATGCGATTCTTGAATGTAAGGTGGGCAATAATCAATCAAAAATGCATACCGACAAAACTTGAACAGCTATAGTCTTGGAAGACATGTTATGAAACTGGTTCAGCCTACTCATTTATTTATAGGGCTACAGTAAGGGTCTGGGGAGTAATTATGAGTAAGACTTCCAGTGGAACACAGATAAGTATCAGCGATTTCTGCAATTAAGCAAACCTCATAGTGGTATCTGTAATTATGGAAAACTAGCAGCGATTTATGCAATTTTTATAAAATACTGAATTACAGTTCACACCACTAAAGAACTATAATTGCACTTTGACCCATAATCTCAAGACCATATAGCATTGAGCTCCTGCTATTAAATGCTTATTATTTCTTCCCACATTAAAATTTTTGATATTCGCCAATTAAATTTAATTACTTATAATTTAATTTAATCGGCATCTTGATATTCCTTAAACCCTTCTGCTTAACTTATTTGACCGTCGAATAAACAAAATTGCTGGATAATTAAATCCGTCTGCAGAGTTTGGTCCGGTCAAAATTTATAAGCTTCCTTAATGGGGTATCGTTAATTCTGATCTTTCGAAACGTGGATTCAATCAATAATTAATATTCACCATATAAATAATACCGACATCCAATTCACCGGGAATATAGACCCATATAAGATTGCACCCTCTAATGAATTAAAACAACGAATATTAAATATATGCAAATCAATAATTATTTCAGAATTAAGAGGACAAGTACTATTCATAATAATTTTGGAGTGTGAATTAATTTATATAGTCAGTATAAAATTAATTACCCTAAATGTCCCGTTCAATACACACAAAGTGTACTGCTACAGAGAGTCAGAATAATTGAAGACACTATTATCTGTTTCTCGTGACCAAGACAGGTCTACTAAAACTCTGTCCCACAGTCGTACCAATGGTATGCCCATTTCTATCTAAACTGTGAATATAAAACTTATATTCTAGAAGAACCTAAAATTTAATCTTTTGTGTGCAAATCGTACTCTACACACCAGATTAAATACTATACAGAATATTAAACATCCATGCATAGCACTTAAAGAAATGATGCACATACATTACTCACAAAGATTCTCGTAAAATAAAAAAATAACTTTATTAAAATTAAATTAAATACTAAAAAAATAATTTTCAGTCTACCAATCCTAACAATCTCCCATTTATACTCAAAATTATGCTGCCATACATCTGACTCCCATACCCTCACATGATTATCAAAAGTCTTAGCCGGTAAGCTCTTTGTAAAAGGATCTACAAGGTTATCTCATGATACAATCTTGATCATAGTAACATCACCTCTCTGTACAATTTCTCATATCAAGTGATACTTACGCTCAATGTGTTTGCATTTCTTATGGACCCTTGGCTCTTTTGAGTTTGCAATTGCTCCGCTATTGTCACAATAAAATGTAATAGCCGACTGAACTGAATGTACTTCTTCTAGATCCAACAGGAAGTTCTTGAGCCAAACGGCTTCTTTGGCTGCTTCAGAAACTTCCACATACTCGGTCTCCATGGTGAAATCAGCAATGTAGGACTACTTGATACCCCACCAACTTATAGCTCCACCTCTTAAGGTAAACACATATCCTGAGATAGACTTACGAGAATCCTTATCAGACTGAAAATCTGAGTTTGTGTATTCCAAAGGTACTAAACTATTTACCTGGTAAACCAACATATAATCCTTAGTCTTTTTTAGGTACTTAATTTTATTCTTTACCGCAGTCCAATGCTCCTGCCTTGGGTTATACTGATATCTGCTAACCATGCCAAGGTAAAGCAAATTTCGGGTCTAGTACAAAGTATAGCATACATGAGGTTTTCTATTGCCAAAGCATAAGGAATCGCCTTCATCTTCTCTATCTCATCAGGTGTCTTAAGACACTGATCCTTAGATAGAGTGAATACATGCCTGAAAGAGAGAAACTCTTTCTTGAAATCCTGCATGCTAAAATGAGTAAGGATATCATCGATATACTTTGCTTGTGATAAGCCCAATATCATTTATTTTCAATCTCGCACGAACTTGATCCCAAGGATGTGGCTGGCTACTACTAAGTCTTTCATATCGAACTACCCAGATAATTATATTTTAATTGTAGATAATGCCCCCACATCGTTTCTGATGAGTAAGATATCGTCTACATAAAGTACTAGAAAGATCACCACGCTTTCATCACGCTTCTTGTACACACAGGACTCATTTGGACTCTGATAAAAAATATAAGACTTTATGGCTTGGCCAAATCGAGTGTTCTAAGACCTTGATGCCTGCTTAAATCCACAAATAGATCTCTTAAACTTGCACAACATGTGCTCCTAACCCTTTGCAATGAATTCGTCTGGTTGTATCATATAAATACACTCATCATGACTTCTATTAAGAAAAACTGTCTTAACATCTATTTACCAGATTTCGTAATCGAAGTATGCAGCAATAGATAAGAGAATCCAGATATACTTAAACATGACTACCGACGAAAAGGTTTTCTCATAATCGATCCATTTTTTCTGAGTGAACCCTTTAGCAACAAGCCTAACTTTGAAGGTTTCAATTTTCTCGCCTGCTCCTTTTTTCCTCTTGCAGATCCACTTGTATCCAATGGATTTTATCCCTTTGGATGGTCCTACAAGTTTTTAGACCTGATTGGAATACATAGATTCTTATATCATTTATTTGTTATGCGTGGATGTCCGATATTTTGTATAGTATTTAATCTGGTGTGTAGAGTATGGCTTACACACAGAAGATCAGATTTTAAGTTCTTGCAGAATATAAGTTTTATGTTCACAGTTTAGATGAAAATAGGCATACCATCGGTACGACTATGGTACAGAATTTTAGTAGGCCTATCTTGATTATGGGGAACAGATAATAGCATCGTCTATTGTTTCGACTCTTTGTGCCAGTACACTTTGTGTGTATTGAACGGGACATTTGGGGTAATTAATTTAGTACTGACTACTGACT
>JAOTRH010000024.1:13107584-13118641 GCA_034768845.1 Heliamphora exappendiculata | reverse complement strand
ATCATGGCATTTGGTGAACCCTGAGATTCTGAGAAGATGTGAGTTGATATATATATATATATAGGTCTGAGGCCCGAGTTCTGGACCTATCCCTTGGAAAAAAATCGGTCTAGCCCGACTCGATTTTTTTTGCAGGAGCCCACGGGCTTCGATCCAGGCTAGGTCCACCTGAGTCACAACCGAGCCGTGTTTGACCCAAATTACACCTTTGTTTGAAGGGTTCGGCTTAGGAATGCAAATTTGTACAAAGACTTTATGTGATATCCTAGTATTTCACTTCAAAAAAGAAGAGAGAGATCTTGGACTATTAAGAAAAAATTTTAGACTCCTATATAGCAATAAAACATTTTTTCATATGATAGAGACACTAACAGAATTCCGCAATAAAACATACATAGGCGGAAGCAATGCAAAGATGAGTGACCCCCTAGGAAGAATAAAACCATGAGGACTTTTGTCCAAAATGAACAATATCGTCACTATGTGAAGGGTCAAGGTGTTACAAATGAAATTAGAGTCAGCTCTCCTCACCTTCGAGTGTGGGTCCCTACCGTCTCACGTGACACGTGGACGAGCTACAGAGTAAGCGGGTCAATAAAGACTAGCAAACTACTGGAGCTTACAAGCTACTGCATGGGGACGTGCAACTCTAAGGGGGTGGATTGTGATATATTAATATCCCACATCAAAAAGAGTGATGAAGTTCATGAGTTATAAAAAAAAATTCTTGGACCTCTACATAGTAACGAAACTTTTTTTCAGGTGGTAGAGATCTTATCAGAACTTTGCAATTAAGCGTAGTTGGGCCGAAGTAATATAAGGATGAGTGACCCCTGGAAAAAACAAAGTCATGAAAGTTTTTGTTTAAAGCGGACAATATTATTGTCATGAAGATGATCAAGGTGTTACATTTTAAAAGTCAGATAAATTTATTTTTTATTATTTTATTAATTTTTAATAAAAATAGGTTTTACTATTTAATTTGTATGCAATTAAACAAGAGAGAGAAAGTATATTTATGTAATTAGTTTGTATTTTTTAAATTTAAGATTTTATAACTTTTAATATATATATTTATTGAATAATATTTTTATTTTTATAACCTTTTTGTAGGAATTTATAAAATAAAATTTATATTGAATATTAAAATTTTTAAAAATTAAAATTTTTTTTTATTTTCACAATAAAAATGATAAATTTCTTATTCGCACAAATGAGGAGTGAAAATTTTTATATTTTTAAAATAATAAATAAATAATGAGACAAATCGCAATAGCGAAGTAAATAAAATAAATTATGTTTTATTATAATATAATTTTATCTAATTTTTAGACATTACTTAATAAGTTACTAAAAAAAGCTTCTCATTATGTTGAATGAAAAAATTTATAAAAAAAAATTTATTAAGACACATAACGATATTTCATTAACTTAATAAAAGTTAAGATATTTTTAAAATATAAAATAAAAATCATGTAAAAAAATAAAAAGGCTAAAAACTTTTAGGTTGCCAAGACGAGACTTCTCAGCTTTTTGAACTTTATACAAAAAGGCTAAATTCAAGATTTAAAACCAATTGCCAAATATGGCCAAAGTATACTCTGATCTAAAACAAAAAATATAACTACAAATTAAAAAATGTATAAAAAAACCTTTTTTTAATCTTATTTTTTATTATTTGATTGTTTTTTCCTTTTTAATTTTTTTATAAATTGACTCATTTATAAAATATACTCATTACAAGATATTTGAATATTAGTGACAACTTAAATTCTCACAAAAAAATTTTAAATTCATCATTAAATAATTTTAGTGAGAGAAAACACATTATTTTTATTAAAAATTAATAAATAAAAATATATAGTGAGAATCAAGTACTTTTGTCACAAATCATATACTATTAGTAAAACATTACTTATTATCGATAAAGTTGTTATTTTCTCATTAAATATAATGAAAAGTTTTTTTTCATAACTTATTAACTAATGTCTAAAAATTAACTAAAATTACAATATAATTAAAATAATTTATGTTATTTGCTTATTTATTGTGATTTATCTCATTATTCATTTAAGTGATAAAATTAATTTCTATTAAAAATTAATAAACTAATAGGAGGTAAGCTTACCTACTTTGCTTACTCACTTTTAAAGTAGTGAACAAATTTACTCTCACATTTTAATCAATGTTCAGTAAGCATTTATTGGACTTAGCCCCAACAATTTTGATTTTTTTGACTTTTTAAGTTTTTTGTTAAAAATGTTAAAAAATCAATGTTGCTCGTTTGACAAAAATAAAAAAAGTTAAAAAATTAAAAAATAAATCAAAACATTAACTTTCATAATATTCTGTTCAAATTCACACCACTTTTAAAATATAATAATATCATTTATTCATAACATATTTACTATCGTTGCCAACTACATATAATTATTAATATCAAATATATAGGATGATAAAATTATTTATTTTGAACAAAAAATTTAAAAAAAAATAACTTTTTACTCAAGCAACTAATTTCAAAAAAATTATCTTAGAAGCTAAATTATCAAGCAACTTACATTGAACCTAATTTATCTTTTTGACTAAAAATGTAAAAAGATAAAAAAAAATATTAACTTTTAAGCTAGTTGTCAATCAGGCCCTTAGTCTCCAATCAAATAGCCTAAAAGTTAGTTTTTTTTGTGCTTTTAGCTAAAAAATTAA
This sequence comes from Heliamphora exappendiculata, assembly GCA_034768845.1. Taxonomy (NCBI): domain Eukaryota; kingdom Viridiplantae; phylum Streptophyta; class Magnoliopsida; order Ericales; family Sarraceniaceae; genus Heliamphora; species Heliamphora exappendiculata. The sequence continues at coordinate 13,115,935 of JAOTRH010000024.1, read as the reverse complement.
ATTAAATTCAAATTTGGTTATTTGATAAGCTAGTTTTTAAGTTAGTTTTTTTTCAAATTTAATTATTTGAATAAAAAACTAACTTTTTCACTTTTTGTCTAAAGTAGATAATTTTACCCTTCTAAATATTTAATATTAACAATTATATATAGTTGGTAGTGATAGCAAATAAATTATGAATATGAGGTATTATTGTATTTTAAAATTGTGGAAGTTTGAATATAAAATTTTATATTTTAATTTAATTTTTTAATTTTTAATTTTTTTGCCTTTTTACAAATGAACAATTTTAATTTTTTAAAAAAATTTAGCCAAAAATCCAAATTTGCAACCTGGGCCTTAGTTCTCCCGTTCCTTTACCCTCATTTGGCATTTGGTTAATTGCTTTGAGCCCCAACAAAGTATATAAGGCCGGCCATGTGTTTAGCATTTAAAATATAGGGTCAGACGTTGGCCCTGTTTGGACTAATTTTCGTTTTTTTTTTTGCTTATTTTGTTTTTCTTTTGATTTTTTTATATTTTGATTAAAAAAATTTTACTTTTCTAAATCGTCTCGATGAGATGAACTAAAAAAATAAAAAACTTTGATCAAAAGTTTAAAAAAATTCACTAAAAATAAAAATAAACAACATAAAAATTTAATTTATTGACTTATTTTTATCTTTTCTGAAATCTTTTAAAATTTTGATTAAAAAAATTTACTTTTCCTGTTCATCTCAATGAGAACAGTCAAAAAATATAATTGTTTGATTAAATAATAATAATTTTTTCATTAAAAATAAAAATAAAATAAATAAAATAAACAATTATTCCAAACAGGGTTTAGTAGCCGAAATTGTTATTGAAATATCATTTGAAGAAAATGTTCTGATTTTTTGTTGTAATTTCCGGAAAGTGTTTACCGTTTTATTATTCTTCGGAGAAAGGCCCGCTACTTAGTGCCTCGCTAATTTAGAAATTTAATGAGCTGTAATTGTATTTAGATTTATAATAAAATAAAATTGAATAAAAAAAATATACAATATGTTTAATAAAAAATAAGAATAATTAATTATGAATCTCATTTTAGTAATTTGTTTTGGAATAAATCTCAATCACTAATTGAATAGCCTAATAAATTTTATTTTTAAATATTATCAAAATAATAAATATATACACCATTTATACATGCAGCGTGTTACGTACATATAGACTATATATACTTTTTTTTTTTATGTGATTTTAAATGTTGAATAACCATTATTTACACTAATATCTCTCTACTATATTAGAGGATATTACTATTTGTATTATTAACTACTTTATTGTGATTTTGACTTTTTTTTATATGTATATATATTGAATTTTGAATGATCATTATTTGCGCTAATATATCCCCACTAAATTGAAAGATATTACTATTTGCAAACATTGTATTGAGAATATTTTTATTTTGATAAAAACATGATTTGTTATGATATTCAAATGAGAACATAAAAATAATTATATAATATTTCAATACACATTAATAAGACTTATAATGAGAACATTTCTGATAACATAGTATACCTACACATAGCGATAAAAATATTTTTTTTTATTTCGACAAAAGCATGGTATATTATAATATTCAAATAAAAATATATGAATAATTGCATAGAGTAATGTTATGATGTTTCAATATATATCGATAAAAATTTATATGCTTCATGAACCATTAAGAATAAAAACATAATGAGAACATAATGTTTTACTATATCATAATTAAAACAATATGAGGAGAATATCATTTTATTGTGGAAATAAAAAAATTAAATTTTATTTTTTAAAAAATTTCATATTCAATATAGATCTTGTTTTATAAATTTATATGAAATTTTTTTAAAAATAAAAATATTATTAAATATGAATACATATACTAAAAGTGTATATAATTTTAAATTTTAAAAATATAAATTAATTGCATAAAGAAAATTTCTCTCTCTCTCTCCCTCTCCCTCTCCCTCTCCTATTCTAATTAAAGATACTTTCAAAAATTGATAAGCAAAAACAACTTATTAGAATATAAATTTTCTAGTTGGACTTAACCCTAAATATCTTAATTAAATGATTAAAAAAATCGACATTTGCTACGGGACCAAAATGTCCACTGTTCATAGATTGATTCACTCTTTATATATATTGAATGAATATGAACAAAAGTAAAATAATTGCATGCATTTGCCAAAACATATGGAAATATTGAAATTAATTATGATTATATTTTACATAATGATAAATGTTTTGTTTCTTGTGCTAATTGAAATAATGAATGTGCTAATTTAAATAATGAAGGTAACGTGTTCATAGTTTTCAAAGATTTTTAAAAATAAAATATCAATCAAAATTATTTAAAAACTCGAGTTGAATCAATCAAATCTAAAATATATGATTTTGAAACAAAACAACAATTGAAAAGCTTAATAAATAAATTAAACTCCAATCCCGTTTAGGTAGTTTGCTTATTTGTTTATTTACTTATTTACTTATTAACAAATAAATCAAATTCCATTTAAACCACATCGTTTGAGTGACTTGTGATTTATTTGCTTATTTGCTTATAAGTCAAGCTACTCAAACGAGCTTATTTGCTTATTTACTTATAAGTCAACTTATAAGTCAATTTATTTTAACTTATTTGATTATTCAAACGAACTTATTTAACTTATTTAGCTATCCAAATGAGTTTATTGAGTTAGTTCGATTTTACCAAGCGATAAGTTGGTTTTCGATCTTAAAATGTTAAATCAATGTAGCAAGTTCAATTCTTAAGTTAAGAATTATTTAAACAAATCCAACTCAATACCAAAAATTATACATTTATCTAATCAAAATTTGGAATTAAAGAAATGGATTTTAAGTCGCTCACTTGACACTTGGTACAAAAAGATTTAAGCTGCGCATTGAACAAGGCATATATTTAAAATTTAAAAAAAAATATTTAAAAATTACTTAGTTTAATTCAACTGTAGTTCTAACCCAAAACAACCTAATTTATTTGAATTGGGCTAAGTTGGATTAGTAATAATAATGTTTTAAAATTCGGGTTGAACCGGTCAGTTCAACCAGTTAAACCGAAAATCAGTCTGATTAACGGTCCGAATTAACCCACTAAAATAGTCAAATATTAAAATCATTTTTTTTAATACAAACCCGTCAAACCTACGGTTGAACTACTAACTCAATAGAACCAATTCAGGTTCAATAATTGGCTTACTCAGGGGTCTTCCAAGGGTTTGAAGAAAAGAAAAAAATATTTATCATTTTTTTGAAAATAATTGTGATACAGTAAACTCTAATGTTTTATGCTTTCATTTAGTTTATATTTTATTATGTTTGTCACTTATATTTATTTTATTTTAACTTAAAGATCAATGATGCTCTAAATTTTAATTACTTTTGTTAAAAAATTTAATTGTTTAATTAAAATCATAATTAGATCATGAGATGACTTAATTTTTTTATTTGAATTGTGAGTTAGACGTTATTTTTATTTAATATTTATAATTTTAAAATTATTAATTATGTAATTATGATATCACGGTTCAATTCCGATTAAACCGATGACCTGTCCACCCGTTCATTTTTTCAGTTTGCTCAACGGTCAGATTTTTAAAACATTGAGTTATAAAGCATGATTTGTTCGATTCTAGACTCAAATTTTCATAACCGACCTTGATTGTGTGTCAGTCCTGAGTTGAATCTCAAACCAATCCAAACTGACCTATGTCAACCCCTAACTTCCAACCCTCTAAGTAGGCCAATCCAAACTGACCTATGTCAACCCCTAACTTCCAATCCTCTAAGTAGAAAGTATTTTGTACGATTTTTTTAGTTGAGAGGAGCTACAGTTCTAAAGTTAGGAAAATAAAATAATACTCAATGATAGTTAAGGGAATGTTTGTTTAACTAACCCAAAAAATAAACTCATCGGGAACTAGCACCTCGGGTAGTACATCGTAAAAAGTACACAGTTTGCAAATCTCAACATAAATTAAGTGGGTCAATTATTTTCTTCCACCTAGCCAACAAAAATGGGTGAACATAGTTCAAAATAAAATGTTTTATGCTATATCATTGGTATAAGTAGTTGAGCACTATGCAAATAATGTCATATGAAACTATTGAATGCTTGCCCTTGTAGGTTACTCATTCCTAAACCATGCAATTAAGCTCCCTTTTGATTAGGGGGGTGATTTTGGTCTGGCCCGACCCGGTCGTGATTCGGGTGGATTAAGTCAAGCTCGGCCCGACCATGGTTCGGGTGGATTAAGCCCGGCCCAAACCCGCCAGGCTCTCGCCAAATCTTCGGGCCAGGCTTTTTTATTCGGGAATCGGCCTAGACCCTAGAGGTGCTGGGCTCGAGTTTGGGCCTCGAGCCCAAGCTTTTAGGCGGACTGTGGGCAAGCCTTGATTCTTTTGAATTTTTTTTTGTTTAATTTGTATTTTTAGTACTTTAATATATTATTTAGTTTATAAATTTATAATATAATGTTAATTTACTACTTTATTAATAGTAATTAATATATTAACTTAAAAATTATAAACTTAAAATTTATTATATTATATTAGTTTATAACTAATAATTTATTAGTTTATATATTGTAAACTAATGAATTAAAATACATAATTTTTTATAGGAAAAATATATAATTTTTTGCTAAAAAAACTCAAACTAGCTGCTCGGCCGGTCTGGGCATGGACTGGGCCAGGCTTTTGGGCGGGCTCGGGCTTTTGGGCCGCGGGTCGACCCACGGGCTTTGGGCGGGAGGCCCAGGCCCGAGGATGGGGACTACGGGCTCTAGCCTTGACCGGGCCAGGCCCGCATAGTAACGGTCCCCGAACAGGCCGAGGGCTGTTTTTACACCGCTACTTTTGATCAACATAATTTATGGAGCACACATGAACTATAAACCAGAGATGTCTTATTATATCTAGTGAGGCATTAAGAGAGAGATTGGTATAACTGAAGCTACAAGCAAAAAACTTATATAATTTCAAGCATGTAAACTTATAACTTCAAATACAAAAATTGTGTTCGTCAATTTAGAATCAGAAACTATAAGTAAAAATCTATAAGCACGTTAGTTTGGATTTTCTTCACATTTTGCGGAGCTATAAGTTAAACACTGAAAAATAATTTGGAACAAACACCCTCGAAGGCAGAATGCTTTTCACCACCTAACCATGCCGTCAACTTGTGTATCACGGATATCCGAGAAAACTAGGAGACATCTTGTGCAACAAAGAGAAAAGAATGATAAAATGTAAAATTCACTCTCGTCTCCCAGATTCATGGTTGCCCCTTCTTGCAGGTCCGGTGTCAATATAGGACTTTTAGCCTCTCGGTCCTTTTAAAGGGGATGGATGCAATATCGCTCGTTGATTCTTTCCAAAACAAAATGGGCGATGAAGATGATGATCTGATCCGACTTGCACAGAGGAGGTCGTCGCCATTGATGGTTTTCTACCTTTCCCACTTGCACTTGTTAAGAGACCTCGTCGCATTGGTGAAGAGGAAGGGAGGTGGCAATGGGTTGTGAGTGGACGGTGGTCAGCCATAACTGGTAAGGTAGTCGGAACAGACAGAGAATGGGTAAGGACTCAAGGTAGTGATTTGTTGTGGCTGTGAGGGTGATTGGCAACAAAAGGAAGCAGAAAGCTTGAGAAAGAGAAAACTAAGATGGCCACAAAAGTTAATGTGAAGGCAAGAAAAACTGATGTGTCATATACACGATTTACGGTTCAACCGTTAATAAGTTAATCCCTTCCCAATTCTAACATAACCGAAAACAATACAAATTAACAGACTAACAACACCATAAAGGTTCCCAGGTGACTCAATGGAATGCGGATGTATTAACCTCCCTAATTAGAGCAGGGATATTGAAAACCTTACTTGAAGTTGTGCACTCTCTTTGCCGCGCTGAGTGTGTTAGATAGTAGCATTGCTATAGTCATTGGCCCGACTCCCCCAGGAACAGGAGTAACAGCTGAAGCAATCTTGCAAGCTTCCTCATAACAAACATCTCCAACCAAACGATAGCCCCGTGCACTTTTTGCATCCTGCCACAGAAAATGCACACACAATCAGCTCAGTGTTAGTAAACGTGAACTCCAAAGCTAGGGACGGACACAAATTTTTAACTAAAAGGAGCCAAATGTTCTTAAAAGATCTAAGGATGAATTTTCAAAAAAAAAAAATCTTAGGAGGGGTGAACATATATAATTTTAAGATATTTGGAACTCACATAACTATAATAAAGGATTTTTTTCTTAAAAATACAGTTGGGCCCATCCTTATCCAAAGCAACAATCAGTGCGTGCATTTGTATGTGCCTACGTATGGATGTGAGAAAGAGAGAGGTACGAGCATAGAGGGGCTGTGAAGCTGACTCTGTTAGGCAGAGAGGGGAGAGGAGATCACAAGAGGGTCTTTCTTTGTTGTCTTTCTACTGGTGCTTGGAGAATAGCAGGAGGAATTCTTTTTTGTGGAAGAGTATTTGGAAAGTAAGAGCTCTCTTGAAAGTGGCTTTCATCGGTTGGTCTGCAGTGCATGGAAGGATCCTTACTATTGATAATTTACTGCATCGAAAGTTGGCGCTCGCTCTCTCTCTCTCTCTCTCTCTCTTTGAATAAGGAGATGAGAGATAAATTCTCCGTCGTCCTTACACATTAGACACTAGTTAGTGAAAATGTGATTTAAGCATGTGAAGTAGCTTGGGAAAGACCCTGCTCACCTCAACTGGATTAATTCCAACATCAATAACAACTGCACCAGGCTTTATCCAACTACCCCTCACCATATTTGGCTGCCCTACAGCAGAAATGATTATATCTGCTTGTCGCGTAATCTCCTCCGGATTCTTGGTTCTGGAGTGGACAATACTGACGGTAGCATCTTCCCTCTGCCAATGAGATTACGTCAAGCAGTGAAAAAGAGGGAACACAATTAAATCAGAAATGGCAATAACATTAAGGGTATGACAGTACATGTATACTAACTTTTCTGAATTTTTTTTCCCTTTTTAGCAAAACATACTCTGTTTGACAAAAAGGTAAAAAGCAAACGACCAACTTTCCATCCAAACAAGCTTTTTAGCTAAAAAAAATAGAAAAATAAAAAAGTTAAACTTTTAAGTTGATTACCAATCAGGGCCTAAGTTAGGCTAGTAACTTGACCAAAGATTAACATAATAAAACAAATTCAGTAAATATAAGATTACTTGCAGCAACAGAGCTGCTGGCATTCCGACAATATTGCTCCTGCCAATCACAACTGCCCTCTTTCCCGCAATATCCACGCCATATCGATGCAACAACTCTATGCATCCTTTAGGTGTACACGGAACAAATAAGGGTTCTCTACCGCGCATGGCAAGACGGCCAATGTTCAGCGGGTGGAATCCATCCACATCTTTCTCAATGCAAACAGAATTTAAGATGTTCTGCTCATTCACATGCTGGTACAAAACCCACGAACACAATCAGAACAACAGTCATCATTATGCCAACACAATAATTACGAATAAGCCTATGTTTGGCTTAGCTTGTTTGGGAGGCTCTTTGTTTAAAAGCTCTTAAAAAGCCTACTTATTTGGTCTCCCACTGTAATTAATTAGATTTTTTCACATCTTTTTACATCTATCTTTTTACAAAAAAAGTCAAAAGGCCAAAAAGCCTACAAAAAAAAATTAGGCCAAACACAAGCTAAGGTCATACCATATCTTTTCCAGAACCTAATCTATATGCAGAATTTACGCAACTTAAAAAATTCACAAGATATACAGAATTAGGATCAAGGTCTTATCATTCATTTACCATAATAATTTCTTTGCATAAACAGTACTAAAAATGCACATTAAACATATATAACAATCCCACAGCAGCGGCAGTTGCAGATTTAGGTCTTGACATTTATTTGCCAGAATAATTTCTTCGCGTACTTTGTGCAGTTCTAAAAATGCATATAATAAAAATATAGGAATATCCCACAACAGCAGCAGTGGCAGGGGCCCTCTGGTCCCATTTTTCCTTTTTCTTTCAAACTTTTTCCAATACACAAAGTTCTTTACACTAATATGTACAGGAATAATCCAACAATAAAACATTTCCTTTTTTCACCTTGACCAAGCAAAAATGAGGGAAGAACAGCCTTATCACTCAAGGGGAATCCTTTCCATTCCTCATGCCTAACCATCCTTCCCATTTTCCTTTCCTCATAATAATGGAACAAGAAAGTTCAGAAGTGTCCACAGTTCAATTGCAACAAATAGCAGCCAATCATTTTGGATGGCAGATTTCAAACTTCACTCTTTTTTTTTTTTTTGGTG
>JAOTRH010000024.1:13084987-13102487 GCA_034768845.1 Heliamphora exappendiculata | reverse complement strand
AGGAGATATATGTAATGGTTAAGGCCAGGTGATCCACATTGAAAGTGCACAAAGAGATTACTCAAATCACTGCATATGAGGCCAATTCAAAAACAATCAAGCATAAGCCAAGTGTGTTGTATTTGGATGAAGAGGAATAAGGGAATGTTGGAGGAACAATGCCACATATCAGCAACCTGTGTAGAAAGGCAAAACTCAAAACTACAATTTATTTTTATATATGCACTCATAGATTTCATTTCATGAGAATGTTGCTGTGTACATCATGTAACAAAAATTTATTCAGTACTTCCGGACTACCACCGTCGCATGTACACGTGATGCTCCCGACTAAGGGGGGTTGAGATTGGCTCCACTCGTCTGTTTACTAATGCTCGTATTGAATGGGAGCACCTCCACTCTTGAGTTGGTGCTTCGGGAGTACTTAAACAAATGTCAGGATTTACTCCAAAAGTTGACATAAAAATCACAAACAAAATGCATAGCTTGCATAAACAAATTCTTAATGGTAACTATCTTCATGATACTGAAACTTTAGAAACCTCCTACCAGGACAAAAAAATAATTCCCTTCCTCAGCTCACAGAACCAACTTTTTAAGGCAGTGAGCCGGAAGCTCAGCAATTTCCAAGGATTTTTTTTTTTTTTTTTGAGCCAGGATGCTGCATTATATGAACAATCTCTAATTCAAAGCCACCTTCTGTAGTAAACAACATTTTACCACAAATCATAACCAGAACCAAATTCTGCTAAAGCAGTAACTGCACATTAAACATTACCTGGAGGACAACAGCAGTGGAAGATAATGCCAGGCCATTTCCAATAACAAGTGCAGCAGGACCAGGCTGCCCGGCAACATAATGAGCAACTAAGCCAACCACCAGTGCTGTCACCAAGACCTGCATTTGTTAAGCATGATAAAAAGAGCAAAAACAAAACCAAGAGTCAAATGCATTAACTGCATATAAAAAGAGCTGGTTTGAGGCAATAACACGAGTACTAATGTTCGAAAATTGAAGTTTCCCAATCACCTGAGCAGAGCCCAATCCAAAAACATATTTCTTCATAGAACTCAATCTTTCAACGGAAAGCTGTGAAATGTTGATGAAATGTTCAGCATTTTCCTTTTGTTATCAGCGGATCAAATGTTGAGGAACATAGCAACAATTTCTTCTCTCTTTTTATTGCAGAAAACTAAATTCATGATATTATGGATTCTACCTCCAGGCCAATATTAAATAGCAAGAAAACAACTCCAAATTCCGCTATCGCCTTTGTCCCATGTACATGACGAATAATAGAGAGACCATAAGGTCCAATCAAGATGCCAGCAGCCAAATATCCTAGAACAGGACTGCCTAAATGTTGCAACAAATAGAAGATACGCCATCAATCAAACAACATTAAAACTCCAGACATCTATAGAGGAAATGAATCATAAAATACATACAGATGACAGTTGAGTCCAAGAATAGCGTGATTATTGTCATAGAATAACACAACAATTAAATAATACTCTTAAGAAACAGAAAGTTCCACTTCTAAAATAAGTTACGAAAGCATAAAAAATAACTAACATGGAGATGAAACATAAGCTATGAAAAAGCCAGACAAAAAAATCTAAACACTGTTATTGCATCTCATTTTTGTGCAGGGCGGCTATGTTAATCTTTTCTCATCCTTGTGCAGGGGCCATGTTAATCTTTGTTGTAACATTCCAAATTTCCAATCTATCCGAAACTGCATAGGACATTGTATGGGTGTAATTATGAAGTTCATGCACGGATGAACCAAACATACTCAAACATGAAAGCATGCCATGCCATGTGCTACAACCATCTAACACTAAAGAAGAAGAGGAAGATGAGGCGTTTGTTCGTCAAATCCAAGAATAAACCATGAGAATTGGTTACCTCCAGGGATTTTCTGGAATATAGGCACAAATACGACACTTGCAAGCAGCAACCACAACATGTCAAAGAGAGAAGTTTCCTCTTCATTCACCTAAAAAAGTGGAACACTCAATTGTGAGGATAGGAAGAAAAAATTGATAAATAAGCATATGAATATTGAGTTTTGAGTTCAAAGCAGAGTAAGATAATTTCAAGCTCGTACCTCTTGACGAGGAAGCATCTCCATTAGCTTCTTAATTCTATTGGGCAATTTTCGTATTTGACGGACCAGAGGCTTTGCATTTGATGACACTTCGTCAATACTAGTGGTAATGATGTCTGGTTGTAGCAATATATGGCTAATCCTCTCTGCCCGAGTGACATAAACGGCAATCCTGTAATACATCAACGAAGACAACCTTTATGTCAGATATAGCAATCTAGTAACCTATAACACATTCTGTTAGCAGAAAAAATTGATGATAAGAATCTAAAACAAGTATCAAGTGACATTTGAAGGGATGCATGTTAGAAATACAGCAGTAAAAATGAAGGGGGGAAAAACGAAGATAGAGTAAGATCAAATTTGAAAGTGGTGCTTACCCAGCACCAATGAGCAATGACCCAACAACCAGCTTAGGCAATTGCTTCGTTGCAGACTCAATAAGACCATGAAAAAGTGACGCTGGTGTAAACTCAGTCCCCTCTAAAGAGAAAAATGATGCAGAGAAGAAACGAGAAGATTTCTTCAATAATGCTTTTGGAGCATTAAATGGTGAACTGTCCCTCGTCAAATCCTTCTGTAGTTCCTGCTTTTTAGTTTGAGCAACATTCTTTAACTTTTCTGAATCTATATCAGTATCTCTTGATGATTCAGAACTTAATCTTCCATTTTCTTGATCACTATCATATGATAAACTCGTCTCTTCAAAGTTCCGGCCAGCACCATCGAACTGGCTACCTGGTAAGGGCTCAATAATCAAAGGAGCACCCTCAACCAGCACATCTCTTTCAATATCAACAATAATATCAGCTGAATCTCCCTGCGTCACTTTTCCCTCCTCAACAAATTCCTCCTCACTCAATACCTGTACTTGGGATGAAGATCCATTTGGGTCTACTGTCGTTTCCATGCCATCAACTTGAGAAGCGGAAAGAGATTTTTCTGCTCTTTGTAAGGCAATCTCTGCGTCGTTTACACGTTGTGCAGCCTCAAGTTCAAAAGCAACAGCTTTCTCTGCTAAAAGCATTATGTTTGCCACATCCTCCTCTGCTTTTAAAGCATTCGTTTGTGCTTTCTCTGCAACCTCATTTAGCTTCTCCATTTCCTTTTGGAATTCCTCTTTTCTGCTTTGCAACCGTCTCAGCTCAGCCTCACAGTTTGCCAAAGTAGCTTGACACACTCTAATATCATCCCGAACAACAGTGATCGCTTCCTCTTCTTTGCTTAAAGATTTTGATTCTTCCCCTCGGCTTTCATATTCCAAATCATTCTCCCTATTAGCTTCCAGGAAATCATTCCTACCTTTTGCAGCTTCTAACGAATCCTTCGCCACTTGAAGCCTTGCCTCGGCCAAAGAAAGGGCCATTGTCGCTCTCTGAACAGCTTCTTTAGCAGAAGTTTCTTCATTCACAACCTCTTGAATAGTATTAATCGTATAATTAACATTATCCCAAGCATTTGCTGCTTCATCTTTCAATGCTATTGCAGCTTCTGATATTCTCTGAGCCTTTTCCTCGAACATGGTGCTATTAAGCTGCGCAGCCTCAAGTTCTTTAATTGCCATCTGCAACAACTCCCTCAACTCTTCCAAAGTTGGCTCCTCCTCGACTTCTCCTTCCTCTACTTCCCCTGAACCATTCAACTCTGGACTGACATGAGTATCTGTTCTGGAGCTCTCTTCATTCTTACTTTCAATAAATTCTACATTTCGACCATTGCCATCGATATAAGCTACCGAATCACTGCCCTGACACCGTGACCAAACTAATCTTCTTGATGTCCTAAAAACATTGGCTAAATCACTAGTCAAAAGTCCACAAGAATTATGACCCCACGAATGGGCATTAAATTCTCCTTTAGAAAGTGTTCCCCAATTGATACTACAAGCGCTAGGCACAATTATTTTCTTCAACCTCTTCTTCTGGTAGGTTTCCGACGCAACTCTTGGGTTGCCAAGGGTATGACAACAAATACCTACACGCACAAACTTCAAATTCGAATTGAAACGATCCCAATTCCTGCAACTTGTACCTTCACTGCCATGAAACAAGTTTGGCTGACGAAAACTACAACTAAATTCCATTATTTTCTAGGATTTTCTAAATGGTAAAATGCACTGCTTCTAGCGACACATTCTATAGTAGAATTCACAACTCTTGTTGGCCTCGAATCAAACACCTGGCGAAGCAAAGAAACTTTACAACTGCGCAAGTAAAATTAACTCATCGAATCGAATTTAAATCAACAGGATTATAATTTAAAATATACACATGTATATCAAGTGAAATGAGGAAGAATCGAACTGACCGATCACGACTGGAGGGAAACAACTTTGAATCTCGAGCTCAGAAAATCTATGGTGGAATTTTGGGGAAGTGGGGGACAGGAAAAGAAAATTACAGAACTGATAGGCAGATCAACGTGGCTTTCTGTTCAAGCTCGCTAGTCCGAGAGGGAGCAAAAAGCACAGGGAAATGATGAGCATCTCTCTCTCTCTCTCTCTCTCTCCCTCTCCCTCTCCGCCCAGTTTGGGAAGCGAGAAAATAAAAATTAAATATTGCTATTGGTGGATAGGGCCCTATTCAATAGGACGAGAACCAAAAAAACAAAAAGATAGGTAAATTACACTTACTTTTTTTGAAATTTTGATTAAATATAATTAAAATTTATTTTTTGAACAAATTATACTTACATTGCTTACAAATTAAAATGTTGTTACACAGGCACCCTTTAGTAATTAACACCGTTAGGGTTCTGTTTATCTCATTAAATTTGTTTCAATTTTGTCCTGGCAGCAAATTTGTTTCTTTTTCTTTTTTTTTATTTATAAAGTTTGTAAACTAATAATTTTTCGGTTTGAATTTGCTAGAGTAATTAACCGGCGATCGAAACCGTTCATTAGCAGTGTTAGGTCGTTAAAAAAATAGTGAATGTTGTTGATCGAGAAATAATTTATATTTTACAATTGATTGTGAGTATAATAGTTCAAGAAAAAAAAATGAAGAGAAAAAACGGGCGCCGCAGCCCCCCACCGCTGCACCTCTCGCTAACGCCACACCCACGTCATCACAGCCCCCCACTGTTGTCGGTCGCCGCAATCGCCGTCCACACCTGTCCTCCCGTGGTGTGGAAGAGGAGAGAGAAGGAGAAAACGAAAGAGTGAGAGATTACCGAGAGAGAGAGAGAGAGAAAACAGCGGCGCTCCGGTGATCTACGATGTTAGCGGCGTCAACGATGGCGGTGGCATGGTGGCTGGCGTCGACTTGTGGTGATGGACGGTGATATCGTGCGGTGTAGCTAGAGGTGGCTGTGGCGGTGTGGAGGAAACGAGAGAGAAACGAATAAGGGCGAGAGAAAAATTACGACGGCAGACGGTCCTGGACGGCGGCGGAGGAGTCGCCGACAGTGGCGACAGTCCTGGACGGCGGTGATTGGCACCAACTGTGGAACGAGAGAGAGAGATTGAGAGATGAGATTTGGGGGGTTGAACGAAAGAGAGAGATGACATTTGTAGAGGGGGGTTGCGCTGTTTCTTCAGTTCTCTTTTTTTTTTACCCTAACACGAATTAATGTTTTGGGGGGTAAATTCGTCTTTTTATCAATTTCGTTAGCAACATTAACTGTTAAAAAGTGTCAATGTAATTTGTTTAAAAATATGGAATTGACTGTATTTAATCAAAATCTCATAGAAGGTTAATGTAATTTACCTCAAAAAAATAGTGAAAATAGTGCAAAAACGAAAATATTTTGAGAATAATTGTAAAAATTTTAAAGAATAATATTAATAAGAGTTATAGAAAATATAATAATTAAAAATACAAAATGTAAAAATAGAGAAGAAAATTTAGTGATAAAAATAATATTTTAATATTTTAAACTTATTATATTTATAAAATATATATTTTATACATATATTTATATTTTAAAATATTTATTTTATGTCATTGAAGGCATGACGGATAATGCAATTATTGTTCCGACCCCATTGTTATTGGGGTGAAAAAAAACTATAAAAAGCGGAGCAAGAACATACGGACACGATGAGAAACCCTATTGATGGATGAATGTAGGATAATTGTTATTCATCGTGCTTTCTATTATGATTAAATAGAAAAACTTATTTGGCATGTTTGTTGTGTCGAATTGAACTAAAAACATATATAGAATTCATTTTTTAAAATTCTTTATACTCCAATAAATAATAATATGTTTGTTGTGAATAATCTATTGAACTGTGAATTTCATCCTACCTTCTATAATAATTTATTCCACTTTTGAAATTTTTTTTTTATATTCAATGATTAAAAATATTTTTTTAATTCATATCTCATACTTCATCTCAGTTTAATAAAACGTGAGCCATATAATACTACAGTATAAATAATATTTTCTACTATCTCATAGTATTACAAGATTTCAGTATCATATTAGTATCATATTATGTGTAATCTTATCAAAAATATGAAACAACTTCTAAGTGGTAAGAATTTTTTTTGACATTTATAGTCAAAATGGTTAAAAGTTGATTTTGTTAATTTAGTAAAAAAAAGTCAAATGGCCAAATAATCAATAATTTTAAACTAAAAATAAATTTTTAGGTATTATATTCAAACTCTAACTATATTCCAAAAGATAATAATATATTAACTTCAAACTCATTTATTAATAATACCAATTATGACTTGTTAGAAACAAGCTTAACAACTACTTTTTATATTTTTTTATTAAAAATAATTTATTTGGATTGAAATTATAGGTTGTTTGGTAAACCATTTTTTAAGATAGATTTTTAAAAGTTAGTTGGTAAATTAAAAGATTAGTTTTTGTACTTTTTATTCAAATTGGATAACATTTTTTTTATACAGTTGATTCGAACGATATATATAAATGGTATTTGTAATAAATAAGTTATTATGTATGTGTATTGTCTTTTTAAGAATTGGTATTTTGATTTAATTTCTTAACTTTTTAAGTTTTTTTCCTTTTACCAAATGGATTATGTTGTCTTTTTAGTTTTTCATTAAAAAAGAAACACTAGTAGTTTAGTAGCCAACAAGGTCTTAGTATATGGTTGTTTTTTAATCAACAATATATAGAAGAACAATATTTTTTAATTTGAATAAAAAATAATTTAAAAATACGCAATCAGCCAAAGTTTAAAAAATATATCCTAAAAATAAATCTTACCAAACTACATCTTTCCAATTTAAACAATTTTATAGTTGTTAAGTTCATTGCCATTCAGAACCTTGGTGTGGAATAGAAGTTTAAAAATTTTGTTAAGTGTAAACCAAAATATGTTTGATACTATTTTGTTTACAAAAACATATAAACAATTTAAAATTTTACTAAATTATTAAAAACTCTAAAAAAATATGTTTTAACTTATTTTATAAATAATCTCTCATTCTATTTTTTCTCTACTACTACCTTTTATCACTAGTATCCCTTGCTATCAGTACTCGCAAATACCTTTGACAACAATCTTCGACTGTTTTCTTTGGTCACCATCTCGCCACAACCTTTGAATGTCACTTTTACCAACCACCTCTCTTCATTGGCTACTACTTCTACTTCCCCTACCAATTATTACTTTAAGCCATTATCTCGTATTATCGGTCACTATGATCGTTACCACTTTCGATCACTATTTTTGTCCATCGAGTGCAAACTTCACCCATCACTTTTACTCATTAGCAATATCTTCGACCACCATTGTCGTCACTATTTGTGACTATTATTTTATTTTATTTTATTTTATTTTTTGACTTCTCCCACCATTATTTTTGAACTATTTTCGAATGTCATTGTCTACCACCGCCTCTGACTACAAAGGGTATCCCTATTACCATCAATTCTTTTGAGTGACTTCCTTCTCACTATTGTCGACCCCTTTGGATATCATTCACTTGTTTTTAAAAAAATGTACAAAAACATCTAGGTCCCAAGCACTTTTATTTTGTTTTTCTCTAAAAATAAATAAAAATATATTTTTTTATTGTAAACAAAAAAAAAACTATAGACTTTACCAGAGGATTTTTTGTGTTTAAGCTCAATTTAATAATATTTACAATTTTTTATTTTTTATTTATAATAAATAAAAAATATTTTTCATTAGTTTTAAAAAAAACTAGAAACAAAAAACACATTTGGCATTACATGTTTTTTTTAGTAGAGATGATAGATAAAGATGGCAAATGTGGGGTGAGAGTGGCAAGTTTGGGCAATAGCCAGTCCGTAGAAATTAATATTGGTTAAAAATAGTGAAGATGATGGTAACTAGTAACGATGGGTGAAGGTGGTGGCGGCCAGTGAAAAAGATGCTTTGTTAGAGGTGGTAGCAAGTAGGGGAGGTATTTGGTGGAGGTGACGGCCGATGGGTGCCAAGAGAGATGGTGACCGAAAATTGTGATTATAAGTGCTAGCCAAAGGTTTTTACCGGTAATGATAGCAAGAGGTAGGAATGACAATAAATGATAAATGTTAATATTAGGCAACCCAAGATGGGATGAATTGAATTTTAAAAATAATAAAAATTATTTTTAAAATTTTTTAATTTCTTAAACAAATATAGTAAGTATATAAAAAATAAAGCAATGAAGAAATTAAAGAGGTTAGGGAGAGAAAAATTGAACCGGACATCAAGATTTATAGTGGTTTGATTTTTTCAAGTCTACGTCTACTCGTCAAGACATCCCTTGAGAATTTTCATTAAAATAGAATGTTTCACAGGCGCATTCAAAATCTTTTACAGTCTCAAAAAGATCCTACAAAACAGCTCCTATTTTTTTTAATCTCTCTTGAGCTCTTTTTAAATAGTACCTCTCACTCTCTTAAATGATCAAGGGTGGCTCACCCTCTATTACAATAAATGATAGAATCAAAGATTAACTATCTCACTCTATTTACAAATGATTGGAATTAAATGAGCAATAAAGAAAGAATAGGCTGGAGGAGTATTCAATAATAGTAAATGTTTTTCTCAAGGATGTGAGCTTTGATCTTGAGTAATAGAACAGTATCTAGAGGTTCCAGTAAAAATTAAAGCTCTGAATCTTAACTTTATTTATAGCCTTCTAAAGTTAATAGCCGTTGGTAGGTTGGTGAAAACATTAAATGCACTGAAATCTTCTTGTTGGAATCAGCGCGAAATTTTAAATCTGTCGCAGGGGTCGACCCAAAGTCATTTAGTGTCGACTCAAAATATTTAGGACTTGGTTCCTCAAGTAATTGTGTTGACTCATTTCTTCAATTGTGTCAGCATCTTCCTCACCCACACGGTGGTGTCGATTCGTGGGTTTTTTGGTGTCTACTCAAGCATTATTTCAGTTTTCCAAGAGAGACTTTTGGTGTTAACCCATATTGTCTTTGATGTCAACAGTTTTTGTCCGATAAGCTACTAGAATTTCGGTGTCAACTCATATTCGTTTTGGTGTCGACTCATAAAGTAACAGTCAACCTCAGCAGTTTTAGAATTGACTCATTTTGATCTGGTGTCAACTCAGAAAAGTGCAGATGGTCTCAGTTGTTTTGGGGTCGACTTGAAGTCGTTTGGTGTCGACTCAAATAGCTTGTTCCCGTAGAGAACCTGTGTGTCAACTCATAAACCTTTGTTGTCGACACGCTTAGGTTGGAATCGGGAATTGTCTTGAAGCCCTAGTTTCGACCCATTTAGTTTTGGTGCCGACTTATTTCAGCCAAAGTCAGGAATTCGATGAATTACTTGGTGTCGACTCAGAGTACATCTGGTGTCGACCCAAAGTGGATTTCGGTCAAATACTAAAGGTGTTGACCCAAACTAGTTTGGCGTCGACTCAAACGAGTACCTGAAACATCTTAGACAAATATGTTAATGTGTTGACTCAATTTCTCAATGGTGTCAACACACTTGAGAATTTCAAACGTACATTGTCTTTTGGTGTCGACTCAATTATCAATTTATGTCGACATAAAATGTTATTTGACAGAACATTTAATGCCAACCCATTTGATGTAAAGAGTTAGCACAAATGACTTAATGTGTCAATTCATTAGTCATGTAATGTCAACACTTACTTTTTTGTTGAAAATATTAAAATATAATTTTTTAAAATCAATTTAATTCAGAAAATAAATTATAAAAATCATCAAAATCTAATTAAAAAGTCCTTAGACTAACAATAGAGGAGAGAGGATAAAATAAGAAGTTGTTTAAAAAATAAGTGAAAACATATTTTTCAGTTTTCAAGAATTTAGTAAATTTTGAAACCATTTATATTTTTTTGAAAACAAAAATTAATCAAATGTGATTTGGTTTATAGTTTATAGAAATCTTGAAAACTAAATAAAAAATAATAACCGTCAATGTTAGCATCCGTTTGACATGTATGTTTACTGTTTTTGTTTTATTTTTAAAAATTTTGTAAATTGTAAATTAAAATACATTTGATAATTATTTTTTTTTAAAAAGAAATGTAAACACTTTTCAAGGTTATTTAAATTATTGTAAATCAAAAAAGTGGGTTTTTACATATTTTGAAAATAATTTTTGTATTTCATCTTGTATTCTCTGTCACTTCCGACCATTTTATCTCATATTATCATCATTGACAAATATTTTCAAGTACCATATCCTCCCACCGAGCACCACCTCCACCAACTACCTTTTCCATTGGCAGCCACCACCTCTCATCATTGACCATCACCTCCACTCATGTACCTTCAGTAATTACCATCATTACCACCACATTCAACCATCACTTCTACTCACTAGCTACCATCTTCACCAATCCATTCCAACCTATGTTCTCCACCTACTACTTTTATCAATCGGTTGTCACTTTCACTCACCTACTCTTCCCACATACCTCTCCCACTAGCTGACCACCACCCACAATCTTCCTCACCGATCACTACACCCATTGTTGTTGCCCACCATCATCGTTCCATCTTTAGCAATCATTTTTAACACTGTTGCCTACTTTCGTACACTTCATTTGATCATTTGCGGCATCTTTACTAATTTTTCTATATCTGAGCTCCCCAATCTAACTACCATCAATTACTTTCATTGAATTACCTCTGGTCATCATCACCTATCCAACCACCATAATCATCACTATATCCATTAGTGATATTGGCCAACTCCCTTCCATTGGTGACTCTTTCTAACTGTTAGGATTGTATACTACAAATCATGATTTTAAATTTTAATATTTAATTTTATTTATTAATAAAATTAATTTTTTATTTTATGAGAATTTTAATGAACAATGTATGCATTTTATTATTTATTTAATACTGAGCATGTGTGTCTTTTATCCTACATAGGGAGTGCTTGAGAATGCTATTACTAGTAACTTATAGATTGTAGTTTGTAGTAGAAATTGTAAGTATTTGGTAAAGATTGTAATTTATAACTGAAATAGAAAAAAAAAATAGTTAAAAGTTATAGTAGAAATTGTGTGTGTTTAAAAAAAATTGTAACTTATAGTTAAAATTAGTAGCATGAAACTAAAAGCTAATAGCAGAAATTTGGCCAAACACCGTCATAATATTTAATCTGGTGTGTAGAGTGTAGTTTACACACAGAAAATCAAATTATCGATTCTTGTAGAATATAAATTTTTTGTTCACAGTCTTATATAGAATTGGACACACCATCGATAGTCTATAGCACAATATTTTAGTACATCTGTCTTGATTATGGAGAACGATAATTGTTTCGACAATTATTCTGAATCATTGTACTAGTATACTTTGTGTGTATTGAACATAACCTCGTTGGGTAAATTAATTTTATACTGACTATATAAATTAATTTATACTTCATGATTATTATGCGTGCTTATACTCTTAATTATAAAATAATTATTAGACACTCATATTTAATATTCATTATTTTGATTCATTAAATGGTGTAATCTTTTATGGGTCTATAATGCTAATGAGTTGAATAAAAATATTAATTATATGATGAATATTAATTATTGATAAAATTCACGTCTTCTGAATGGGATTAATGATAACCCATTGAGGAAACTTATAAATTTTGACCGTATCAAATCATGTATGTAGATTTTATTATTTGACATATCAAATAAGTTAAGCAGAAGATTTGAAGAATTTTTTAAAAAAGTTATTAAATATAATTGTCAGCAATTTAATTTAATCGGTATGTATCTTTAATCTTAACGTGAGGTGAATAAATAAACATTTAATAACAGAAATTCAAATATTTCGATTTTGAAAATAAGGCTGAGAGTATAATTATAATTTTTTAGTAGAATAAATTATAATTTATATTTTTATGAAATTACTTATGAGTTGTAAAAATTTATTATTACACTAGGAGTTCACGTTTTATTTACTCTACAGGTTCTTACTGTAACCTATTTACATGTTGTTTTAAAACCTAATTACCAAATTTATTCATAATCAGTTTAGAATTTTCACAAACTGTGAAAACTAAAGAACATGTGGATATAGAGGTTTTAAAGAACATGATAAATTAATGTCCACTATTTGTTTGTGTTTTTGCATTCGAAAATACAATAAAAGACTTGATTGAAAAATTTAACTTCTAGTCAAAAATCGTAGCAACTTATTGACTAAAATTTTCGGCTGCAAACGGAATCAATCCAACTAATATTTGACAAGTATAATTCTAAATTAACTTTAAAAGTTATACCGATTTTTATTTTTGATTGTTTGATATTAAAAGTCTTAATCTATAGTCTATTTTGACATTTGTTCATCTAGATTGATTTTTGCTTAAATCATGTAATAAATCTAAAGATCTTTGTTTTTAACCCTAACACCAACTACCTCATACTTTTTTCAATATAAAATTTTTCAAAAATATGTATATGTTAAACATATTTTTTGTTATTATTTTTTATAAAAACATAAAAAATACATTATCTATATATTATAAATAAAAAATTTAAAAACTATAATTGTTATCAAACTCAGACCCCGATTGACAACTATCTTAAAAATTAGCTTTTTTGTTTTTTTGCGTTTTTAGGCAAAAAGCTAAATTAAATTTAAAGTAGTTTATTCGGTAACTTAGTTTTTATACTAGCTTTTTTTAAGTTGGTTGTTTGGATAAAAAATTAATTTTTTTACTTTTTATTCAAAGTGGACAATTGTACCTTTTTATATATATTTGATATTAACAATTATATGTATAGTTGATAGTGATAGTAAATAAGTTATGAATGTGGGGTATTATTGTATTTTAAAAGTAGTAGAAGTTTAAATAAAATATTTTTGGAGTTTGTGTTTTAATTTGACTTTTTAATTTTTTTTTTGATTAAACAGATAACCTTAACTTTTTAACGTTTTTAACTAAAAAATCAAAATTACCAATTAGGGTTGACCCACAACGCTTACTACACTTATGTGTATAAGTAGAATATGAAGTCGTTAATGAGTAGAGTGATAAATTCATGGGTTGATCTAGTGGTGACGATTTGACACTTGGGAGTTTATTATCTTTTAAGTTTCTGGTTCAAAATTTTTTAAATATTATTAATTTTTAGGGGTTAATTCATACAAGATTTGTTTTGGTTTTAATTAGGCTTTTTGCAAATAGATGATGAAATTAGTCTCCAAAAATTAATTAACTTGTTTCGTAAGCTAGCTTGAAAACATTAGAATTATAAAAAAAGATTTTTAACAGTTTATCCCCTAAAAAATAATCAAATGTGCAGTTAATCTCTAAAAAGATTAATTTGAACAAATTATCCCCTAAATTATTTTAAGTGTAGCAATAACCCTCCAATCTAACTTTCGTTTAGCTTTTCTACGTATGCTAAAAATGTGATATATTTTAAGAGAACTTTTGATATTTTACTCCTATAAATTTTAAAACTGTAATTAACCTCTTAAAAATTAATTAGAGTACATTATATTTTATTCAATTGTGGCAATGTCCCCCTTAGATTAACTTTTATCCACATTTTCATTAAATTTCTCGCACATGTCAATCACATAATATTTTTGGAAAAATAAAATAAAATTGGCATCATAGCTTATTTTTTTATATTTTTTGCCACCAAAATTCAAATATATAATTTACTCTAATAATATTCACATGTTTCGAAAAACATGTATAGTAGAATAATATAATATTCAAAATTTAACAAAATCTTATAAGATAAAAAATAAATAAATTGCTCAAATAAGTTTAAAAATACAAACATTTTCAATCATATTGTTGCTTATAATTCAATACAAAAAATATATTATGTAAATAAAAAAAAGAACATTAATAACAAACATAAACCTTACGGAATACCGAAAAAAAAAACAAATTAATTTTAGTATACGTAGAAAAACTTAACAAAAATATTAACGGAAATTAGATTGGGAGGTTAGTGCAACACTTAAATTAATTTAGGAGATAATTTATTTAAATTAATCTTCTAAAAAGTTAAGTATACATTTAAATATCTTTTAAAAAATAAACTAAAAAAAATTCAAAAAAAAAATTGAGTAGAATGATTTACATTTGGATGTATCTTGAATCTTGATGCTGGTGAAATTCCTGAAAGGGACCTGATTAATTTGTGCCAAAGTATATTCCATATATGGCTAATCTTCCACGCAAACATAGGATACGTCAAAACATTATTTGCTTGTCAGTTGGATCCCTTCATCATTATTGGAAAAAATCTACATAATACGGGTAACGGGTTCCGTGGCTTCTAAGAAGCAGGGTGCGTGCCCTAGTTTGATTTTTTAATATATTTTTATATTAAATATTAAGATGATTAATTTATATTTTTTAAATTAATATTTTAAATGATATGACACGAGTATAAATATTGAATTTAAGTAAAATTAATATGAGATTAAGGCTCCGCTTGTTTCGGCGTAAAATGTAAAATATTTTATATGTAAAATAATTTTGTAAATTTTTTTTTCTTTTTTGTGTTTGGTTAAAATTTAAAAAATAAGAATGAGATATGAAAGTGACCAAATGTGAAAAGAATTCGTGTGAAAATTTTCAGAAGAATTGATGTGAAAATGATTTGTCTCGCATTCTTAGTTGCTATGAGAATAACTAAATGCGACAAAGATTGGGTGAAAGTTTCAAATGTGTATTTCAAAATTAACTTACGAGTTAATTTTTTAAAAGTCAAATTTGGTTTAATGAGGTAAAATATTTTACTAAAAAATATATTTTATATAGGTATTATCAAAAAAATAGTAAAAATTAAGTAAAATATTTTATTCAAAAATATTTTATATCAAAACAAACGGAGCGTCATTGCGTCAATATTTGTGATTGTGTCGTATTATTTGAAAGCTCTATTTGGCCTAAATTTCATAAAATTTGCTTATTTTTACTTTTTATGCACTTTTTTCACATTTTTTTTTATCTTTTCTAAACTTTTTTTTTGAATATTTTGGTAAAAAAAATTACTTTTTCAGTTCGTTTCGATGAGTAGAGTCGAAAAGTATAATATGTTGACTATACAATTTAAAAAATTTACTAAAAATAAAAATAAACAAAATAAAATAAATAAATAATCAATTATCCCAAACAAATTCATTAATTTAATAAAATAATTTAATCATTATAGCAATATTGATATTTTTGTGTTCATATTCGTTATGTAAAACCCACTAATTTCGTTATCCAAAGAAAAATGAAACTGATATGGTATCTGATATCCAGATGAATTTGTTTAAATATTTTTTTTAAAATTATATTTTTTATTTTTTATTTTTTTTATATTGATAACAAAGTCACTAAACTCTATATAATGATTAGATTCAATCAATCAAAAAATATATATCGAAGAACCAAGCCCAAGCCGATTAAGGTTAAAACGTGTTGTTCGCAACGCACACCCTACTTCCTAAAATCATGTAAGGTGTTACTAGTGCAAATTTCTTGATTCACTTAGGTGTTGTTTGGCAAATAGTTTAAAGTTAATTTTTTTTCTTTTTGCTTAAAACTCAAAAAATCAAAAAATCTCATTTTTTAACTCAAAATCTTTTAACTTTTTTTGCTTTACACATATTTTTTTATATTTTTAAAAAATATCATAATTTTTATTATACACATTTTTGTTCATAAAATTATATTTCTCAAATGGATAAATTACACTTACACTCTATGTATTTAATAGTTATATTACTGAAATCCCCTTTATTATTTGAAACATCATTGTACTTTCTTGTATTTTTATTTTTATAACACTTAGGTCCAAAAGTTAACTTTTTGTTACCTTTTGACAGAAAATACTGTTTTAACAATATTTTTCATGTTTTTATTTTATTTTTTAATTACAAAATTTTATTTTAAAAAATAAAAAATTAGTAAATACAAAATAAATAAAATAAAACATAAATTTTAATTTATTAATTTATTAATTTAAAATAAAAAAATATTAATTTTGATAGAAAATATTAATTTTGAAAGAGATAAAAAATTAAATGAGTTTTTTTCACCTTATTTGAAAAAATTAAAAAAATTTAAAGCATTAAAATGATTTTTTTCACCTTATTTCAATTTTTTCTAATTTTTTATCAAATTTTTTAATTTTTTACAATAAAAATAAATAAATACGATCGTTTGAGCTAATGTTAGAATATTTCACTATACTCGTTTGAGCTAACGTTAAAATATTTCACTATACATAAAAAAAAAATCATATAAAAAATTTATTACACGCGATACTTAAATATAAACAAATATATATATAAACCATAATAAACTAACTAATCAAATTTTATGTTGTTTATTTTTGAATTTAATAAAAAAATTTTTTTTTACTCAAAATATTTTTACTTTTTAATTTTTATCATCAAGATGATTCAATTTTTAATTTTTTAATTTTGATAAAAAAAAAATATTAATTTTGATTAAAAAATATGTTTTTTTTAATAGTTTTTGGTCAAAAGTTTTCACTTTCTTTGAATAACTAAATTATCTCATCGAGATGATTTTAAAACTGTAATTAGAATAAATTATAATTTCTCATCAAAATATTTTTACTTTCTAATTTCTCTCGTCAAAATGATTCAATTTTTAAGTTTTTAATTTTGATAAAAAATATTAATTTTGATTAAAAAATATATATTGTTTTTTATAGTTTTTTTATAATTTGAATAAAAGAAAAAAAGAAAATCATTAAATTCGAAAATAAACAATATAAAATTTAACATTAACTCAAACGAGTATAGTTAAATGTTCAAGCATGAGCTCAAACGAGCATACTTATTTTTTTTTCTTATAAAAAATAAAAAAATAAAAAATTTGATAAAAAATTAGCAAAAGTTCAAATAAGGTGAAAAAAACCATTTTAAAGCTTTATAATTTTTTAATTTTTTCAAATAAGGTGAAAAAAACTCATTTAATTTTTTATCTCTTTCAAAATTAATATTTT
>JAOTRH010000024.1:13073371-13084887 GCA_034768845.1 Heliamphora exappendiculata | reverse complement strand
GGAAAT
The DNA here is from genome assembly GCA_034768845.1 of Heliamphora exappendiculata. Lineage (NCBI taxonomy): Eukaryota > Viridiplantae > Streptophyta > Magnoliopsida > Ericales > Sarraceniaceae > Heliamphora > Heliamphora exappendiculata. The sequence continues at coordinate 13,084,881 of JAOTRH010000024.1, read as the reverse complement.
ATATATACATTTAATAACTTTACTTTTGGTGAAGACCCTGAAGATGATAATTTTATCCAAGATGATGAAGATGATTGTTTTGGGATTGATTTTGACTCTGCTTCTTTATGAAGTCCGAAACATTTTTAAAATTATATTAAAAGATATTATTTTTATTCTTTCGAATCTTTCCAAAAAGATTGCCAATTATTTCTGGACATCTCTTGTTTGCAAAATTTTCAAAAGTTTCTCACGCTGGACAACGCGTGATAAAAGTTTCAAAGATTGCCAAAGTGTTCTCCCCATATCATAATTAAAGTTGCTACAAATATCAATTGTTTAAAGATGCTCAAGAGGTGTCATCATATGTATCATATCATCCAACAAAACAGTCAAAAGGAGAATAATTAGATACTCAAACAGTGCTACTGTTCCTCCTCGGATGCGCTAGTTGCCTAACCAATTACTATTAATGAATAGTAAAAAATTGTAAAAGTCAAAAGTAAACAATAACGTAATTATTTCCAATTTCCCTATTTATTTTTGTTTTTTAAATTTGTTTGGTGTCCGGGAGCCTCAAAGGTGTATATATAGTTACTATATGAGAGGGCTTGTTTCTCAGAATTACCTTTCCTTTCTTTTCTTCAATCCTTCCCTCCCTCTCGTACCTTCATCCCTCCTGTAAAATACATACATACATATATACATATATATATATATATATCAAATTTTTAAAGATAACAAGCTTGAATGAGCTCCTCGGTCAGCCCAGCTTGAGGCCATTCTTAAATGGCTCAGTTCGAGCGCACGCTTGGTCTAGCTTTAATTATACAAATTTTTTATATCTTAATTAAACTTTTTATTTTTTGAAATGAAAAAAAAAACACTTAATAGACTTTAGAAAAGTTTTAAAAAGATGAAAAAATAACTATTAAAATAGTTAGGCTAAAATAACTTCGCATCACACATCACGTAATTGAAGTATATTTTTAAGAGAGAATTCAAACCGACCCCACTTGTCATACATATGGTATAAGGCCTTATGAACAATTTCTAAATATACACAATCAATCACAATCTATGTATCCAGAAAATTCATGCATTATGTGTCCCGTGAAAGTTGAACACAAGACATCCAAAAACTACCACATAAAGAACATCCCATGATCAACCCTCTGAACACACCGAATCGGGTTTATAGAAGTATATTGCCTGTGAAGAATTTGATTGAAATTAAGCTTTGGCAAAAACACCAAAGAAATTATTGTAAGGTATAACATTTACATTCCTATAATAACCGATATTCATAACATTGAAAGTGAAACAGATTATCAACAATCAGGACAATAACTCTCATCACAGCAAAGTGTTTGGCAAGAAGGAAAATCTTGGAAGCTCGGAGGAATGAAATTAACCGGGAACCAAGGTGGATCTGATAGGGATTACTCTTGTGCCTGATCTGGTTCTGATTTGGGCTCTTCTTCCTCTTGTGTTTCTGGTTCAACAAGTGCCACACCACTCTTTCTATGAGTAGCAGCCTCGAGGACATGGCTGTAGTTTCCTTTCTCCATGAAAAGCTGAGCAAAATGGACCTTGCAATAGAGAATTCCATCGAGGGCCGCGTACGATGAGTGGGTTAGAGGACAACCTCCATGAGCACACTTGAAGCACGACTTGTGGAAAGATTCTCCCTCCATAGTCACCTGTTTGGCAAATTTAAATACTTGTTTAAGTTTATTCTAACAACATCCTTGATCCATGGTCATCAGTGCATGAATGATCGGAGACGGTACTTATCTATGTTACACGGGTTCGGGTATGGGTGTTGAGTGCGGGTATGTGTCTAAGTATTGGACACAATTTCATGATAAAATATTCATATTCTTTAATATATATATTTTTATCTTCCAATGTAAATGGTGTTTAAAAAATTTCATTGAGTATTTTATACATAATATCAGAATTTATGCATAGTTATAAAGTAAACATAAATTATTAAATATGCTTTTGAGACGTATTTCCAAGTAAAAATATTAGACACATATTTCATACCATTATTCAAATGTCCGACACATGTACTTTATATATTTAAATTTTTTTTTATGTAACATAGGTACTCTGAGTTGGGTTATGATTGAATTAAAATAGAATAGTTGACACTTGTTTTAAACAAAAGAGGGGGAATGGTTTTTAAAAAATATTAGGGGGTGTGTATTAGACTTTCAAAAGAACTTTAGGAGGCAACCTATATAATTTATAAATATTTGAGACTACTACTACTACAAGTCTCTACCAAGGTGTTTTTTTTTTCAAAATTGGGAAATTGTCCTAGGGTCCATCCATAGGTCCAGAGTTGTCCCAACTTAGAACAACTTGGTCACCTTGCCCTCTCCCTGCTTCGAGCCGCCTAGGTTTTACCCGGTGCTCAGCAAGGGCTGGAAGAGGTAGCTCGTAAACAATGTTACCCCTACATTTTTGTGAATGGACTGATTCTGATACTTGAATTCGAGCACAACAATCAGGGCAAATGGCATTTCATGAATAGATTGATTCTCATGACTTGAACCCGTACACAACACTCGGGGAGAATAGCATTTGCCATCATGAAAACCCTAGAGCTACTCAATTACACACATTAAATAGAAGGGAAGTGACCAACTCATTGAATATAGGTTCATGGAACATAAGTGAAAAGCCTGTGATCAAGTGTCTTTTGTGTGTGTGATTGTGTGTGTGTACAAGTATCCATGTGACAACTAAACGGGATGATAAAGGATAGAGGCTGTATAGAATTGCAAACCTTCTCCAGTGGATACACAGTTTTGTTACAACCTGCACACTTGTCTTGGGTTCCAGAGAACAAGGAAGAGAGTTTGCTTGGGGTCTTTGTCTGCGTAAGAATATCAACATTCATGTGTGTCATGAACCATTGGGTGGGGGGGAAGGTGTTTGACTAGAAGAGCATGTGTTTGGTCTAAATCTTTTTTATACGGTCTTTTTGTCTTTAAAGAGCTTTTGTTTTTCAATATTATCTCAAATGAACATACTTTTTGAATTACTCTCGTCACGAGGAATTAAAAAAGTAAAAATTCTAAGCAAACAATTAAAAAAATCAGATAAGACAAAAAAAATCTATTAAGTGATTTTTTTCAGTCTTTGGTGAACGTTTTTAAACTTTAGCACAAGCGAGCATACATTTTAGATTCCTCCCGTCACAAAAAACTGGAAATAAGAAAATGATGAAAAAATGAACTCTGGGAGAAAAAATGCCTAGGCTTTTTTTAGACCACAGGCACTAAGGATGCATCAAACAGTCCTCAAGCAAGAAACTTTATACCCAAAAAAAAAGGGTCTCAACAAATTAAACTCTAGAATTGAGCTTTCATGCCTGAAAGCACTGTATTACCGCTATGTTTGAATCTTGGATTTCTAAAAGAAAAGGGAAAAGAAAGGGAAAAGATGGGAAATGTAAATGAAATGAAAGGAGTTTTTCATCCGTTAGTTTGGTAAGAAAGGAACATGAAACAAAATGATTATCTATTTTGTAAGGAAAAGAAAAAACACATTGTTTCCTTACTAATAAAAGTAATAGGTCTAAGTAATTTCATTTCGTTTAATTTTCCTTCCACTTGGCAAAAATTCCAATAATCAAAAGTAGCTTACATGTTCATTTCATGAAAATCTAAAGCTGGCCTTATAATAGATCGATTCAAGTGATTGATACAAGAAAATAAACAAATGGTGCTTTTGGACTGGGGGACATTGAGATGCACTCAAAGCATGCAGAATCATAGAGCATGATTGCAAGTCAATCATAGATGATCTATCAAAGATTTGATATTTTTGAACTCTGGTTGTAACTCACTAGAGGCCCAGTAAACAAAAAGAAGGAACATACCAGTGAATTTTCCCTCTCAGGCTTCCCCGCTGAAATGTTCATCAGGAAACAAGAAAACAGTAAGCCAAGATAGTGAGATCAAATCTATAAAGATTAAAGCTGTGTTTGGATCTTGGATTTGTGAACGGAAAAGAAAATATGGGGAAAAGGAAATAGCAACTTTTTTTCTCTCTTTTTCTCAACGGGTTAGGAAACAAAGAGAGAATGAACGAATACTTTTAAATAATTCTATTTCTCTTTCCCTTTCCCTTTCCCTTTCTCTTTCCTTTCCCTTGACAAATTAGAGTTACAAAAATCCAAACATAACCTAAAAGAAACATGAGTATGAGTACTATAAGAAAAGTCCCACATGTGTGGAAATTCTTGCTGAAATTGCCAGACTCCTTGAAAAGTTGTTCAAAATGAGGCTTGCAATAGAGGACTCCATCCATGGAGGAGTAGTTGCTCATCTGCAATATGAAACATATGCGGTTATGACTCTACTTACATGGAATGATACTCAACACGGAACCAATATGATTTTGTACCTTCTAATTTGCTAACAAATTTTTTTTCCAATTATTACAGTTTTTATTGCTTCTCAAAGCATATTTTTCAAATGCTTTTCAAGTTTCCAGCACACACATTTAGCATTGTATCTGCCTTGGCAAAAAGAGGGGTGAAAAGGTCAATATTTGAAAAGGCCAATATTTTCATTATTATATCTTGAATTTACATTTTTTCCTTCTTTTATTTTTTTACCCAAAAACAAAATCTTCAAATGGGATTTATGAGTGGTTGGGATGTCTAAAAAGTGGCTTTTTAGAATTTTAGCGCTTTATTGGGGGGGGGTTTGGGGGAGGAACAAAAAAAGTTAAATCGTTTGGGATAATTTGTTTTGGCCTTTTGGGTATTTTGTCTTTTGCTTTTTGTTAAAATGTTTGCCCTTTACTTTTTTACTTTTAAGTTATAAAGTTTGGGATAACAAGACGATCGTTTTTGTTTTTGAAAGTAGAGTTGACATTTTATTCAAGCTATTATAAGCATTTTATTCAAAAATTAGATTGCTTGGTATGTGATTAAGTTTTGTTTCCTTGAAAAAAGAAGTGCGACAAAAATTTCTAGGCTTTTTTCGGATCACAAACAGTATAGCTTAAAAGATAGGTCTTTTTTTGTCCAAGGACCTGACTTTTTAGAAATCACAAACAACAAGGGCTTATGCCCGGTTTGGCTGATGGTATCTTGTTAGATTTATTGACCTTTTAAACCAAAAGTATTAAATGCAAAACGACCCGTTTGCTCCATCTTTTAAGCCTGAAAAAAGGCCAGCAATTGGCGTGCTTGTTCTGGTTAAATTATAACTTGTAGTTTAGCAAAAAAAAAATTTTTTAAAGCAAACAAGTGTGCTATAGCTTTTTGCTTATAACTTTTGATTTTAAATCGACAAACACAATTTCTTCTATTCTAAGCTATGAGTTTACAACTTTAACAAATATATAAAAATTTTACTTAAAGTCGTAATTACATCATTTTCACTATAATTTATAATTTCATAATTTTAACTGCAACAAACACCCTGATCTCTCTTTCTTATCAAGCAATAAAAATAAAAAAGCCTAGCGAGCCAAAGCAATTGGCTGTTTGATTTTTTAAGTTTTTAGCTAATAAAGCCAAAAGAACACACACACACACACACACACACACACACACACACACACACACACACATTTTTAAGCCAAACACCCTATTAGAAACATTATCTGTAGTTTTCAAATTGTTAATGCACTATAGAAGCTGATTGATATTATAGAAACACAAAATCATGGACAAAGAAATAAGTGAAAACACAGCAAAAACAAAGCTAATTAAAGAGATGAAGACCACTTACAACAAGAGTTCCTTTGCAGTGGCTGCATTTGAAACATGATTTGTGATAAGTAATTCCATCAGCAGACAACAAATCGACAAAGTAAACCGTCTTCTCACACGCCTTGCATTTATCCAAAGTCCCCGTGAACGCCATTTTCCCCCAAATTAAGAACACAAAAAAAAAATGTGGATTTCGAAACACCAAAAAAAAGAAGTAGAAGAAGAAGAAAAAGAAACAGATGGATTAGGGTTGCAGATGATCGAAGTAAAAACTTTCGATGAGAAAGTGGATTTCAATTTAGGGTTTTTTTTCTTCTTCTTCTTCTTCCGACATCAGACGAATTTGAGAGTAAACCAAAGAGAAAGGAAAAAAAGTTTTTGTTTCGCCGATGAATGGAGGATCGATCTCGATCGAAGAAGAAAGGCATTTGTGAGGCTAACATGGAAAGTTAAACGGGGAAAAAATGCGGAGGTAATCCGATTGGAATGGAGTGAAAGAAGGGATGATGTTTTGACTCGTTCCAGGATCGATGGAAATGAGGGGGCAAAACAAACGAACAAAGGCAACGGTCATTTGTGTGATTTCTGTTTAATATTGTTCTTTCTTATATATATATATTGTTTTTTTAAATTTCTTGTCTGAATTTTTAACTTTTTTCTAATTATTTAGAGAAACTGTAAAAGTTTTAAAAAAAATTGATAGAAAAGAATAAAAACAATTGATTAAAACCGAAAATATAAAAAAAAATGGCCCTCTTTGGGCTAAATTGCATAAACTTTGCTTATTCTTGGCTTTTTTTTAAATTTTTAATCTTCTTATTGAATTTTTTTATTTTTTTGAATCGTTTCGATGATATAAATTAAAAAAGTAAAAATAAAAATAAAAAAATCACTAAAAATAAAAATAAACAAATAATAAATTTAGTTTATTAACTTATTTAGGCTTTTTTGTGAGTTCTTTTTATATTTTAATTAAAAAAAATTTACCTTTTCAGTTCATATCAATAAGAAAAGTCAAAATATATAATAATTTGACTCATCGGTAAAAAGGTTCACTAAAAATAAAAATAAACTAAACACAATAATAAATAAGCAATTATTTCAAACAAAACCAATATAATCTGACATAATGGTTTGTTCCTACTAATGTTTGACTTTTTTTTTCTTATTTTATTTAGAAAGTTTTACTTTTTGAGTTTGTGTTAATAATAAAAATTTAAAAAATATAATAATTTAACTAAACGATAAAAAATAATTAACTAAAAACGAAATTAAGCGAAATAAAATGAACAAATTAATAATTCATTATCACAAATGGAGCCATTAACTTTGTTTGGTAATTTGGTTTAAAATTATATATTTTGCCTTTTTAACTTCAAGTTAAATAATCATGCAAAAAATTAAAAGAACTGTAATTTGACAATTAATTTTGTTTAGGACTTGTAAGTTAGACAATATGCCAATTTTAAAAATGGTTGTTTGGGCACATATCCAAAGTGATAAGATTTTAATATAATAAGACCACAAAACGTAATCTTTTACTTTAATAAGTCTACTTGTATGGAAAAATTATTGTTGTTAGCTTTAATTTTTTAATATTAATTTTAATTATAAGTTATATATTTTTTTAAACACTCACAACTTCTACTATAAACTATATATAGTTATTTTTTTTATTTCAGCTAAATTATAATTTTTGTTAAATACTCACAATTTTTTTTACAAGTTATAATTTATAAATTACTATTTTCAATAATACCAAATATCGTATATCATGTAAATCACACATTGGCCAACCTGTCGCACTATTTAATTTGTAGCTATCATTTTAAAATGTTATAACTTTTATTACTAGCTTGTTTTACATCATAATTAATTATTATGACATTTTTTTTGTTGAAATTTATCAAATAATTTACAAGAAATTTTTAAGCGCCTTAATAATTCACACTTGTCTTAAATATTGTCCCCGTTTGGGTAAATTATTTATTTACTTATTTGACTTATTTAACCTCAAATAAGTAATTTCGTTTAAAAAGTCAAATAAGTAATATTTAAACAAATAAACAAATAAATTAATAAGCCAAATAAATATACTTACTTATTTAAGCCAATAAACAAATATAAGTAAGTAAATAAATAAATAAATAAGCCACTTAAAAGCTAAGTTTGACAAACCAATTTACTTATTTATATTTTTACTTATTTTATAATAAATAAATAAACAAATAAGCTATCGTTAAGCGCCTTAATAATTCGCACTTGTCTTAAAAACAATAAACATTGCCATTTATAGTTCATTTTCTAAAATATAAATGCAACTTGTCCAAACGATTAGTAGCAACTTGTCCAACCATTTTATAATCTTTTACCTTAATAAGCAACTTGATTTTTTACACGAAAAATTTACACATTAAGGCCCTGCTTGGACAAAATGTGGCAAATTTTATTTATTTTTGTCTTTTTAAATTTTTTTAAATATTTTCATCAAAGAATTTTATTTTTTCGGCTCATCTCAATAAGAATGATTAAAAATTATAATAATTTAACTAAATAATAAAAAAAAATTATTAAAAATAAAAATAAACAAAATTAAATAAGTAAATGAGCAATCATCCCAAATAAGGCCTAAAACTTACAAAATGATATTTTAAAATATTAACATAAAATTCGATGTAAACCTCACTTGGCCCAATATCACTAATATTACCATTCGGTCAGCCAACACTTAGCTGTATTCTTATAAAAACTATTCGTTCACTTATCAAATCATTACCCCATGAAATTGTTTTGGGTATAACCAAAATCATAAACACTTTAATCTTAGATGATTCATTTTAAATATTGAGTAATTTATTAGCTCATTTGTTTCGCGAGATTTAATGATGGAAGATTAGCATTTCTGGGACTATTAATCCTAAGACTAATTGGATGATGAGTATTAGGGCCAGTTTGGGATAGTTTCTAAGCCAATTGTTTTGGCAAAAAAATTAATTTTTAAGTTGCACTGTTTAGTTTTTTAAAAAAAATTAACTAATTTTTTTGAAATAATTTAGCCCCAAATCCTTTTTTTATGAGTTACTTGTAGTTAAATCATAATTCAAAACTTCTAACCAAAGAAATCATATTCTAAGACAAATGTCCCAAATTACTCTATTTATTATTTGGTATTTATCTCGCGCTAATCAAACAGAACCCAACGACTCATAATACTTGGCCTATAACTAAGCTGCCATTCCTAATATGAATGTACCATTACCGAAATGAAATAATTTGTTTTATTATGAAATGATTTGTTTCATTATGCTAAATTTTTAATTTTTATCATTGTTAGGATCTTTCAAATTGAAATGATTTATTTCATTATAGTAATGCTTAAACTTTTTAAAAATGAAATGTTCTATTATGGTATTATTATTATTTTAAAAAAATGATAAATGTTTCATTCTGTTATCATACATAGGAATTTTTATAGTTAATAATGTAAAAATTTTAAAAATTACATGTTTTAGTAACGTATACTTCTTGTAAAATGAATAATATGATCTTAATATATCTGTTTTTGAAAATAAAAATAATAATCATAAAAATGTCATTATTTTCGAAATTATAAATGTGCTAATATTTAGAAAATAGTAATGTTCTGAAAATCTATCGTGGTAATATTCGCAGTATTTAAATATGTGAATATTAACATATTTTAATGTTCACATATTCTATTATTTGTTAGTACTCGATTGTTTTCATTATTTGTTAGTAAGATTTTAAGTGAAAGTATAACAGTTTAAATTTATTAAAAAAATTTAAAAATAGGATCTTGTGAAATAGTCAACTTGTAACTAGGATTTAACTCAATATAATTAATAAAAATGAGACTCCCCGCTAATTAACTCAATTTTTTTTCATCTTTTATTCCAATGAAAAAAGACATGCAATACATATCCCAAACATTCTAATTTTTTTCAAACAAAATTATTATAATATCCTTACATAAAAAAGTCAATCATATTCACAAAAATAAAAAAATTCGTGCTAATATTCCAAGCACTACAACTTAAAAGTTAAAGTAAAAGTATTTTAGACATTTCAATAAAAAATAAAAAGTAAAAAAGTTACTGTCAAAAAATATTTTGAATATATATATATATATGTTATTTTTCTTTTTCTTTTTTTAAATAAACTTTTTAAAAACCAACCTTAAAAACTATCCGAAACAAACACTTAGTTATGGTTATACCAGGTGCCCTATTTTGGGAATTCATGGGATTAGATAATTGAACTTGTTTTCTATCATGTGTTTCATATTTGGTTCGAAAGATTTAGGATAAGTATTGAGTATTCAAATGACATAATTACCCTAATCATTACTTATTAACAAAATTATAAATTAATAAGACAGATCACTCATCCCTATTAGGCAATCTCATCACCTATCTATGTATATCTTTTTGTGACAAGCTAAAAAACACACCAAATAAATAATTCAACAAACATGCCATCTTATCATCAAAAGAAAAACAAACAACTTGAACAGAAAGATACATACATTATTTAGTTTAATTGTTTTTCCTTACTAATAAATTAAAGTTTGATCCTTGGTAGATGGATTGGAACCAAAAACATGTATGGAGTAAGTATAAATCCCCTTTTATTGACCTTGGTTCACTATGGCTGCTTGATTTTGGTTTTTGTAAAAGAATAGTCAATATTATAGTGTAGGTTGATAGAAAGTTAATATTAAAATTTAAACACTAATTTTTGAACGTGAACGGAAGGAAAATTATAAACACAAAAAAATAGAAAATAATAAACACTGATGATTTACGTGGTTCGATCCGCATCAGCCTCCGTCCACGAGCGAAAGAAAAAATATTTTACTAACATCGAATGTGAAAGAGTGTAAAATCCGTCTCTTTTCTCTTTATCAGTTAACTTTTTAATTTTTTGACTCACGATCTTTTTTTTAAAATTCCGCTAGTATCCTATTTATAGATACACACAAAAAAATTCTAAAGAATTTTAGTCAGTCCATATTACTATAATTTCTATACATAAAGAATTCTAGTAGATTATTAATTCCACCCCAATTCAATTACATATGAATCAAAAAAATATAATAATTACAGACATGATAGAATACAAGTTACATAACCCAACAGTTAATTAACTAACAATGGAGATATTTTAAGAAAGTGAAGTAATTGGAAGAGTATTTTGGATATTTTATGTACTCATTTCATCTTTTAGTTATCTTTGGACTACAAATCTCATTCATCTCTTGGAGTAAGTAGTAAATAGTATGATGTACTATTTTTTCTGATAAATAATCCCAATTATTACTGAAAAAAATGAGAAGATTGTATATTTTTTGTATATTGAAACTGTATAATATATGGCCTATTTATAGGCGAATAGGGATAAACAATATAAAAAAATACAATAAATATAGAGAATAAAATCAAATCAGAATAAAATCAATCTAATATTTTAACAATCAATCTAATATTCTAACATTCCCCCTCAAACGTGAGATGACGAAATCAGCTGAAATTTGAAAATTAGAGCACGGAGGCGACCAAAATGATGAGATTTTGTAAAAGATCAACAAGTTGATCTTCAGAAGAGACAGATCGGAGGTGTAGGGTGCCCTGCTGAATGTGATGTCGGATGAAGTGACAGTCAATTTCAATATGCTTGGTGTGCTCATGAAAGATATCATTGTGAGCAATCTGGATGGCGCTCTGATTATCACAATAAAGAGGAGAACTAAGTGTCTGAGGAGCAC
>JAOTRH010000024.1:13054728-13073271 GCA_034768845.1 Heliamphora exappendiculata | reverse complement strand
AAGCAACAGACGGCAGACAACGGCGGAAGCGACAGACGGCGGCAGAGATGGACGGCGGCAAGATCGGCTGGGCGGCGCCAGAAAAAATACTACAGGCCACAAGAACGTAACTCTGATACTATGAAAAAAGTAAAAAAATTGTATATTTTCTGTATATTGAAATTATACAATATATGGTCTATTTATAGGCGAATATAGATAAACAATAAAGAAAATACAATAAATATAGATAATAAAATCAAATCAAAATAAAATCAATCTAATATTCTAACAATTACAAATATGAGACTAAGCTCATCTCGAAATAATTAATCTAGTTGCACGAGCTAGTCCCATGATACAAATAAGCCCTCTGGGTACTTAGCATTTCTGAAATCGAGGGCAATTTTGGTTGTTTGAGATGTTTTCTTTTTTTGGCTTTTTAGTTATTTGTGTTTTGCAGTTAAAACAAAAAGCTTTTGTTTAATTTGGTTTAGATGCTTAAAAGTTATATTATTTTGTGAATTTTGAAAAAGTTAATTATAGAATAAAGGACATTTGCAAATATTTATATAAGATTGTCCAATTTAGAACATAATACTGTAGCATATAAATTAGGAAAATTATTATAGCACACCCTTTTTATGAAGAAAAATATTTTGTACACAAATAATTAATTATAGAAATCGTAAAAAGTTGATCCTTACTGTTCATTTATAAGTGTTGTAAATTCTAATACAAATGAATAGTCAATATTTAATTTTTATAATTAAATTTTTGTATACGTAGTATTGCTGTTTTATAAAATTACACTCCTCATTTCGCTTTTATTAGGTACAATCACGAAAGCCCTTCAAATAGCATTTGGACAAAAGAAAAGTGAATACAGAATTTGGAGAAATCCTAATATTTTATAATTTATCTCATAAAAACAAAGCGAATCTTGTTTTTAGTTAAAATGGTGGTAGACAAGGTTGGTTGATAAAAAATTAAAAACAATTATTTCATTAGTATTGTGATCAGTTTTACATTTGTATTGCAGATTTTGAAATAACAATTTAATTTATAAAATATTTTTTATTACTCATTCGCGGTATTAATAATGCCAACCATTCATTGGTATTATTAGTACTAAATTTTAAATTATTATTATTTATTTAATATTTAAAAATAACTCTATAACTCTTATTATATATTTTTATTCTATTCTAGCAAAGTATGAACTAATTTTCTCATTTTATACATAATTTTATTAATAATCTCTTGATATACATAAAAAAATACATATGATCCCAGTATTACTATTCATTTTTATCTTATCCAATCACAATAACAAACAAAACCCATAAATTATAGTGTCGGTTTGGAATGTTATATATATATATAAAGAACAAGATAGAATAATTTGAAAAACAGTTATATACATGTTAACAAATTAACTTTTAAAATGAGTTAATATTGACTTTTTATTTTGTTATCTCATTTTAAATACTCCTCTATGTAAAAAAATTAAATAAAATAATTAATATTAGTTATTTTTTTACTAATCTAATAAAAAATAATTTTGTTTTTATTTTTATTATTTTTTTTTACCTTCATAAATTAGTAAATTCATTTTTAATTGAGTAACTTAAAATGAGTCAATAACTAATAACTGATATTACTATGTTTTATTTTTAAATTACTAAATTTAGATAATTAAATGCCTTTAAAATTGATAAATTGAGTATATATATAGATGAAAGACAAATGGTAAGTAGTGATGACAATTTTTCTTACCGGCCTCATTTTATACAGTTTTTCTCTGTCTCAATAACAAATAAAGTGGAGATTGACATTTACTTTTCTGGTCCCGTTTTCCCTCACTCTATTCTAATTACATAAAATAAATATTTTTTTAAAATATTAATATATGTATAAAATATATATTTTATAAATATAATAAGTCCAAAATATTTAAACATTATTTTAATCTCTAATTTTTATTTTTTATTTTTTACATTTTGTATTTTTAGTTATATTGATACATCAACTATTACTTTTATTTATTAAATTATTTATAACTCTAATTAATAATATTATTTTAAATCTTAAAAACTATCCCCAAATATTCTCGTTCCTGCTCCGTTAATCTTTATTTTTTTAATTTTTTTTTTTATTTTCACTCAAATCAAATAGAAGACAAAATAGGAAAGCTTATTTCTGACCTCACTCCGCCCCATTATCATATCTAATTGTATGGTAATTTCAAAATAAGACAACATTATGCGGTATTCTTGGCAAATAAAAATTTTGAATGTTCTCTCATTTATGCACCAAAGATATATCAGCATTATTTTATTTAAAGTATTTTATATTATATTATTAAATAGAAATGTTATGTAAGTTATATGTGGATATATTCGGTTGGAAGGTGTGAAAATATAAATTATTTTTTAAAATGATAATATTTGCATTACTTTCATCACACTGTTGGAGGGAAAACTTTTGGAAAATAAACTTATTCCGCATAGGAAAAAAAAAGTTAGATTGGACAGTGGGAAAGGTAAAAAAAAATAAAATGAAAAAGAGCATTGGATACCTCATACCTCAAAAGCACTATGAAAATGCACAAAAAGGTATAAAAAAAATAGGAAACACAAAAGGGTCTTAGTTGGGTGATTGAATCATATTTGTGTATAGAAAATGAATGATAAGTATAATTATGAGAATCTATATATAGACCGATGTAATTCGATCGTTATACTACTAATGATAGATTAACTTAGTTTTTTGTGTGTGTAAATAATCTAGTTGCAAAAGTCTTATAAGATTAACAACTTGTTTATAAGTGAATTATTCGTATAGAAAACAAGATAATCAGTTATTATAAAAAATTCAACGGGAGACGGATGAGAGTGATTGGTACCCTTAAATTTTATAAAATGTATAATTATATCAGTATTAGTTTAAAATATGGGGTAGATGGGGGCCGTATTAGTCCAAAATATTGAAAAATGCACAATTATAATAGTATTAATTTAAAATATTTTAAAAATTACACAAGTTCGCTCTTGTAAGTTTTTTGTGAAAATTTAACATTCGCCCCATAAGAATTTAAAAGAACAATTCGTCCTCCTAAATTAAAAGAGTTAATTAGTGGAGAGCCCTATTTTTATTAATTATATTGAGTTAAGTTTCAATTATAAGTTGGCTATTCTATAAGGTTATATATTTAAATTTTTTAATAAATTTAGACTGTTATGCCGCTATTTAAAGTTTTACTAACAAATAATGTAAATAATTATGTACTAACAAATAATGAAAACACGAGAATATTAAAATATGTGAACATTCACATATTTAAATACTACAAATATTACCACGATAGATTTTCAGAACATTATTATTTTTTAAATATTAGCACATTTACAACTTAAAAAATGAGGATATTTTTTTGATTATTATTTTTATTTTCAAAAAAGATAATATTAAGATCAGATTATCCATTTTATATGAAATTTATATTACTAAAACATGCAATTTTTTAAATTCTTGCATCATTAACTATAAAAATCTTCATGTATAATAACAGAATAGAACATTTATTATTTTTTCAAAATAATAATAGTACCATAATAGAACATTTTATTTTAGAAAAATTTAACATTACTATAATGAAATAAATCTTTTCATTTTGAAAGATCCTACTAATGATAAAAATTGAAATATTACCATAATGAAACAAATTATTTCGTAATGAAACATATTATTTCATTTCGTTAATAGTACATTCATATTAGGAAGGGTAACTTAATTGTAGGCCAAATATTAGGAGTTGTTGGGCTCTGTTTGATTAGCGCGGGATAAATACCAAATAAGAAAGATGGTAATTTGGGACATTGAATGCCTTATAATATAATTTCTTATGTTATAAGTTTTGAATTGAGACTAAACTACAAGTAACTTATAAAAAATGGACTTTAAGTTAAATCACCCTTTACGAAAAATAGTAGAAGTAATTCTAGCAAACTCATTAATTATCTCGAGTAATTTAGGCCTTAATTAGCAATTTTGAATTTTTTGTTTTTTAGTTAAAAATGTCAAAAAATCAAGGTTATTCGTTTAGCAAAAAAAAAAATTAAAAATTAAAAAATCAAATCAAAACACAAACTTTTTAAATATTCTATTTAAACTCTCACCACTTTTAAAATACAATAATACACTTTATTCATCACTTATTTACTAGTACAACCAATTGCATATAATTGTTATTATCAAATATATAAAAAGGTAAAATTATTAATTTTGAACAAAAAAAATAAAAAGTTACCTTTTTACTCGAAGAATTAATTTTAAAAAAACTAATTTAAAAACTAAATTATTAAACAAACTATTTTAAATTTAATTTAATTTTTTAGAAAAAAAAATGCAAAAAAATAAAAAACTAGCTCTTAAATTAGTTGTCAATTGGGCCGTGTTTGGATTAAATTTTTGTGTGTGTAGATTTCTTGATTTAAAAGAAAAATAAATGTAAAAATATGTAAAAAAAGTCAACTGAGACTAAACAAGTGGGGTTTTAAAGAGATTTTTAAGTAAAAAATATTCCAAAGAAGCTAAGCCAAACATAGGCTTTGTGCATTTGGTCTAGTTTATTTTATATTATTTTATATTTTAAATTTTTTTTGTAGCATTAGTCTTGGTGAATATAATTTTAAAAGTTCTCTCACAACGAGGAATAAAAAAATTATTATTATTTGATTAAAAAATAAAGTCAAATACGAAGAAGAAATCAACTTAAATAATTTTTTTGGTAATTTTTTTTGCTTTTAGTATTTTTCTTAACATTAATTCAAATATTTTTACTTTTTAATTTTATCACATCACAAAAATTTAAATATAAAATAAATAAATACCAAAAAAACAAAAAAGCTCAAAAAAAAAAAAAACGAACTAGTTTTTTTAAGCCCAAACGCATTATTATTCGCTGTTCTCTCCGACGCCCTAAGACGGTCGTATCGCCATTCTAGTTTCCCAAATGCTCTCTCTCTCTCTCAAAAAACCACATCCGTGTCTTCTCTCTAATTCTAGGTTCAGAACATCCGCGACACAGAATGACAGAAACGTTATGAATTAATCTCTTCGATCGAATCACTTTCTTCTTCGCTCACGAATCTATCTCTCTCTTTCCTTTTTCTTTTTCCGCACAAATTGTGGCCCTTTTTATGCCCACGATTTTACTTTAAATCGTCACAAATCCGTAGCCGTTTTCGATCTGTAGCTCGTAGTTGTGTATAGTTGTTGTATCTGTGTTGAATTTGATCGATGCGTTAGGGTTTTGGCTCGAATTTTTAATTTTTTTGTCGAATTGTTTGGATTTCGTCTCGACCGTTGTCATGAATTCTCGAGGACGATATCCGCCGGGGATCGGCGGCGGAGGTGGTCGCGGTGGGAGCTTCAACGCAAACCCTAATTTTCAACCGAGGAACTTTCAGCAACACTACGTGCAGAGGAGTACAATGCAGAACCATCAACAGTTTCAGAGCCAACAGCAGCAGCAGCAGCAGCACCAACAACAACAACAACAACAACAACAACAACAACAACAGTGGCTAAGAAGGAACCAGTTGGGGGCGGATTCGAGCATTGACGAAGTTGAAAAGACCGAACAGTCGGAGGCTGTCGATTCCAGGTATCCTTACATTGATCTCCTTCTGCGCTTTTGTTTTGTTTTGTTTTATTTTTAAAATTATTTTTTGATACCCGGGTGTCCGAGCCAGATCCTCGACTAGTCCCCGGGGCTCTGAAGTTAGCGGCGGGGTAAATCTCCAGTGATCCTGAAATTAGTGGACGGTTAAACCTCCACTGACCCTGAAGTTAACAAACGGGCAAACCTTCTGCATTTTTATCTTCTTGGACCTATCCATGAAAAGAGAAAAACATGTATTTATGGTTATTAGAAATATTACAGGGCTTTTGTTATATTGGTGCGTTATATTTATTTGACTGTTGTTTGATGTTAGAAGTTTTTATACCATGGTTATAGATTCCATAGTTCTAGGGAAATACAATGTTTACTAAGTGGAATTAGTGAATCCTTGATCGTGAGAGGTAATTGCTGGCCACCATTATGTTTTACTTTGAATATGGAGTTAATCAGATGGTTGTAAGTTTTGATGTTTTCCTTCTTAACAGGACCAATTTGATGGTTGAATATGTGAACCTTCAACTGGCTAGTTTGGAGGTGTAGGCTATTTTCTATATTTTGTTTTAATTTTCATTCAAAATGGTTGGTTGTATTGTGAGCCAAATGATTTTCTTTCTAGCTTATTAGAAATTGCAAGGTTCATTCATGTCTTTCCTCGGACTAGTATTTTAGAATTTGGATGATTTGTTTGTGTAACAAAGGGATGAAGCTTGCCTCATGGAGGATTGACATTGCATGTTTAATATTATTTAGTCATGTATGCCGAATAGTGAACCATCTTTGGTAATTATGCCATTTTAGAGAGTGATCGCCGAATGTTGATTGGGGATTGAAATTTGTTAGGTTTCAGAATCACCACATACATAAGAGAGGCCCCACTTGCACCCCGAGAAGGTTATATCCCAAACATTAAACCTCACCCAAACACTACAACTGGGGCGCTGCATGTTGCTAACTTGATTTAATTTTTAATGATTGGAAGGGGGATGGGGAAACAACGAATCACTAATTTCCTCACATGTTTCTTGAATGCGATTTAAGTCAGACAAGAAGATAGATTATATAAACTCAAGGGGGTGATGAGGGGTTCAAGAAAGACGCCTTGTGATTTGATATGATGAGTGTGAAGAATTTGTTTTTTGTTTGAATTTCCATTCACAAAAGAACATCTTCATATTCTAGAAGGGGGTGATTGGCGTTTGGAAGGGCATGATTTGTAATTAGATTTGCGATCACAGACCTATTGATGCTAGAATCCCCATGGACGACGTAAGGAAGCCTGGATTAGGCTCCTTGAGCTTCCCGTTCATTTTTGGGAATACAAAGTTTTCAACATGATCGAAGAAGCACGTGGTGGTTTTGTTGCTTTGGAAAAACAAATGGTAGACATGGCCCACTTTCAACGGTAGGGTTCTTGTGAATTACAGTGGAAGCTCAATTCTCTGTTTAATTAGAGTTGCCAAGGCTAAGGATGGTTGTACGTACGAGGGGTAGAAGGAGGTAGATGACATTCAATATCGTTAAGGACATGATGGTGGTGAGTATTCCTTGCACACATGGGTGAGTGGGGAGGCCTCAAATCCTCTAAATGGAGGGACACGCGGGCAATTCAATGTGAATAGGGTTTTAGAACGTGAAAAGGTGGCAATGTTGTTAGGTGGGAATGTAGTTGGGCTCAAATGAGATAGTTGAGAAGAGGATGGTTGCGTGCACGAGAGGTAGTTAAATTGGTTCATGGCACTAGTGAGTGGTAAGATGGTTGCGAGTATTGATTGCACTCAAGGGGCGTGTGAGGTGGCCTCAAATCCTTTGAAGGGAGGGACATGTGGACATCTTAGGGTGAATGGGTGTTTGGATTTTGAAAAGGTGGCAAGGGTTTTAGGTGGGAAAGGGAATGAGTTGATGCAACCACGTATTTGGTCTCGGGTGAGACAATTGAGTACAACTTTGAATGGATTGGCTTTAATGAAAAACGTAGCAAGCCCACATGGGTGAAAATGAAAATGGCTCATGGAGATAATGAGTTTGGGCTTTGAACTCGTTATCAATGGTGGCTAGTCTTTAATCTAGTGGGGAATGAGAAGCTCAGTCTCTGCAACCCAAAGCTTCTTTGCAAATGGCATGTCTTAGCTCATGCGATGGATAGTGGATTTCATAGGTCCAATGGGGTTAACAGGTTAGGATATAAGCCCTTTTCTTCATCTTTTTCCTTTTTTGTTATTACTTAGCTCAACCAAGGAGAACAGGGGACAACTATTTTGGTTTGAGAGTTGATGATTTGACATCGCCTTAGATTTCTTTGCATCTTGTGGGTGAGAGGGGATAATCGAATTCAATGGGGGAAAAGAGGAGTGTTTTTTGAACAATTGGGGGGGGGGTGTGAAGATCGATGGAAGTGGAAGAGTAAGGGGAGGGGTCGATGAAGCTAATTTCTGTGAAGGGTAAGGGTGAACTGTTATTCAAAGAAGGGGATGATCTTTTGGCTTTGGTTGAGAGGTGGGTGGACTAGAACAGATTGTATTTTAACATCAGGCCAAAGGGGTGTTCGATGGGGGAGGGAATTGGTGGTGCAATGGTGATTAAGGGGGTTAATGTAGATGGGTTGGAATTGGAGGGCTAGTTTTGTGGGAGGGATGAAGACTGGGGTGAGTTGGAATTATTGTTTCTAGGTTCATGCTCACCTCTACAAGTCTGGTGCCCATACCTAGTTGAATGGACTATTGTATGAGAATGGAAGGGTGGCATGCTTGGATTTGGTGAGATGCAAGATGATGAATTTCAGCTCTTTCTTTGGTATACCTTGGAATGGGCTTGAGTTAGAGCCCCTTAGCTGTTGGAAGCAGTTGACATAAGATGGAGACCTCAATGTCGATATAAGTTGGAGAGGAAGATTTGATGTACAACTCAGAGAGAGATGGAATTTACTGTGATTTATGAAGGTTGAAGAGAGGCCGAGGCAACGAAGGAGAAGTGTTGTCAGCAAGGGCTCATATCTGTTTATGCAATCTTCATGAAGCTGAAAATATTGACATGGAATGCCCCCCTGGGGGGGGGGGGGGGGGTTGAATGACTTGCATAGGACAATTGGTAAATTGATGATCCATGCGTAGAGGGTGAATGTGTTATGCTTGTATAAAATCCAAATGGACAGTAAGAGCACTGATATTGTAAGAAGTATGTGGAGTTCCAAATTTGTGGGGGTGGGGGGCGGTAGTACCTAGAGGCACAATGAGAGTACTTAAGGGATCACTCTTCTTCCAGTCTTTTTGCTTTGGTGGATGATCGCTTACATATGGGTTTATGGTCCAACGGAAGGTAGTATGTGTCGGGGGTGGACTTTTGGAAGTGAGATAAATAGGATAAGCGGTGAGATATTGGTGCGACTTAAAAATCATTCGATTTTTTTTAGAATGGGAGGGGTTGTGGACACATCTCCTTAGCGCTATGTCCATAAGATTCAATAGCCAAGATGTGGTCATCCACGTCCAGAATGGACAAATTCTCAATTTCCCTGATTGTAAGGAGATGTTTTTAAATTTATATCAGGTTGCGAAGACATGCATATGAACATTCTCTTTTTACTCGATTGTGGAGGAATCCATAGTGGTAGGGAATCCCCTTTTGTTTTAGAAATTACTTGAGAGTTTATGAGAACATGATGGCTTGGGGTCCTGTGTTTATGGAACCCTTTATTTTTGGGAGTTACAAATTATGGAGGAGTTCACTAAGATTTTTTTCGCCATTCAATTGATAAAAATAGTGGGGATACGAGTAGCTGGAAGAATGGTAAGGAGACTTTACATTGAAGTCTTATTATTCCATTTAACACTGAGGTGAGAGATTCTTTCTTGTCAGAGGCTATTTGGAAAGTTGGTATTCTGGTAAAAATATTTTTTTTTGTTGGTTATGACAACAATTTTGGATTCCATCCTCACCCTTGATAACTGGATGAAGACATGCTTTAGGCTTAATAGCATATTTGGCTTGCGTGATAGGGCAGAGTGACAATTGATTATTTTCTTATTAATTGTGAGTTAACTTGGGAATTATGGTACTTGCTTTTGGTTCTTTTTGAATCCCAATGGGTGGTACTAGGGTTTTAAATCGCAGTATTGGCCGGAGTAATGATTGCGGTCGCGTGTAACGGGTATCGGGAGAATCGGTTAGTCTGTAATGGAAATCGGTAACCATGTTCGCGATTTTTTTAAGTGCTGGCAAATGATATAAACGCATTAATAAGCATATCTTAAATTTATTTACTACAAATGAAATGTTTCTAAGTGTTTTTAATTAACATTTTGACACATAACTTTGAAGACGAAGATAAAGTTTTTGAGAGAAAAGCGAAGCCATATTGTTAGGTTGTTTCGGGTCATGTATCAGTCTGTATTAATCACGTATCAGGAGTATCGGTCAATACGGACTGATACAGCACTGATACGCTGTAAGTATTGGCCGCATCGGTAGATATTCTAAGGATTTTTTATAATTCCGATACCAGAGTGCATATCCAAATCGTATGCCTGAGATACCGTTATGCAACGACCGATACGTAACGGTATCGGCGTTATTTAAAACCATGGGTGGTGCTTGATTCAGTAATCAATTTGTATAAAATGTTGGAAGGGTGGCTGGAAGCTAAGGAGGAAGAAGAAACCTTGGTTAATTGCTTTATTGTGTCTTATGTGCCGTTAGTGGATAGAAAGGAATTGATGTTCTTTTGAAGGTTCGGATTTGAACATCCAAAAGTTCAAATGTCTTTATTGCGTTGTTTCATTTTGGCGTAAAGGGTTTTTTAATGAATTCTCTTTTGCTTTTGTTGATTTCATTTAGAGGGCTACATTTTCGAGTTAAGCATTTGTGACAATCTAGAGCTTTAAGTAGAGTTTTGATATAACCTTGTGTGCGAAGGTTATATACCCCTTCCGACACCTTTTAAAGTGATGTTTAATAAAACCTTATATTAAGTGTTGAAAACTGTATTGAAAACTGAATTGAAAACTAAATGTTGAATTGTTTAAGCTGAAAAGTTTTTTGATAAGAAAATGAAGTGTTGAATTTAAACTAGTTGTACAAGAAGCTAAAATATAAAATTACCACTTTCTATTTTTATGGTTGACTTGGACGTGAAAAGGGGGTGTGGTAGATTGGTAGTAGTGGTGGCGGCAATGGTGTTTATAAGGGTAATGAATGGTGTCGTGGACGGGTGAGTGTGGCGGCATCGATCTTGATAGTGGAATGGTGGTGGCTATGATGACAATGTTGATGGCCCGATGGTGGTGGAGAAGAAAGACTAATGATGGTGGTGGTGTTAGTAGGGCTGGTAGAGGTAGAAGGGTCTTGAGAGAGGGAGGGAGGGAGTCCTATTTGAACAATTGGTTGCTTAGAGGCACTCTAAACAAGGACTGTTGGGTAAAATGGATACCCAAATACAAATTTACCACCTCCAATAGATTTTCTATTTGAATTGCTATTATACAGATCTGACTTTTGGTTGCCTATATTTGGCTAGCAGTTTTTGCTTGCTTTACCAATTAATTTCATTTTTCTCCAGTTTCCCTCGCAAACACGTTGGGTCTTTCTTCCTCAATTTGTGCAATGTGCACCTTTTTCTGTTTTTCAAATACTAGGCCTTTTATTTGTGCTACTTTTTATTTAAAATTATTCTTGAAAAATATATGTATCATTGATTTGAGTGCTAAAAACTTAAAACAACATACTTTGAAAAAAAATAATTTAGAATTCCTTGAAATTTTATTTGTGCTATTTGTCATTATTACGTCATTGCCACATCATTGCCATGTAAGAATACACATTTATTTTTTAAAGATTTGTTAAGTTAGTTTAAATGAATAGTTAAAATAGAGAATAGTGTTGGAGTGAATACTTAAAAAGTGGTTAGCTAAAATAGAGAGAGTATTTTTTATTACATTTTGGCTAGCTATTTTACAAAATGGTGTTTGAAATGCTCTTAGCGAGACAAGTAATGCTCATGGAAAGAAAGAGGGGGGAATCCAAAATTTTACGTGTAGGCGTAGCCTTATTTTATTTAATGTCTTTTACTGGCGTGAATGCTGGTGGACAATTTTTATTTATTAGGTTTGTACTTAGTTTAAAATGGAAATCTTGTGATGTGCTGAATATTATAGGGATCATCCGTGAGTGGGGTTTTATTTTTGGATCTTATGTATGTTTATTATTAGAACAGCAGAACAGAATAGGCTGTAAGTATTTGTGTAATTCCTATTCTATTGAGTTGTGTTTTAGAGAGTTTATGCGAGGATTTGGGTCCCCCAAACTTATGGGTTAATTCTTAAGGAGTTCTACATTGGATTCTTAGATTATGGTTTCGTTTCTTCTTTTACGTCTTTGTATAAACATTAGTTTTGAGTTGTTATTTGTAGCTCCAGAATGCCCCCATGTTATACCAAGAACCTTAGGGTGAATTTGGAACTTGTGGAGGGAAGAAAAAAGAAGGGAAAATGAGAGAAATTCTATAAAAGTAATTATTATTATTATTATTAGGGTAAATTACAGTGACTTCCCCTGATATTTAGTAAAATATCAACCACCACCCATGTGGTTTCTGAAATGTCATTAACCTCTCATCTGGTTTAGGTTTTGCATCAAATTAGTATAACTATTAAATTTTTGCTCAGCTGCGCCTTGTTTGGCGTGTTTTTTGAATAAATTTTTATGATCAAATCACTTCATTATGTAGAATTCGTCGAGTTTGTTTAATATGTAAAAATTCAGATTCATCTGATACCTGTAACTAAATAATTGAGTAACATTTGTTTAATAATGTTTTTTTAAATTATAATATTTATTTATTTATTTATTAGGAGATCTTATTCAATCACTAAGTTATAGATATCGGATAAATATGAATTTTCACATACTAAACAAACTCGACGAGTTCTACGTAATGAACGGATTGGATCATAAAAAATTATTCGAAAAACGCGCCAAATAAGGCACAACTGAGCGAAAATTTAACAGTTGGACTAATTTGATGCAAAACCTAAATAAGAGAGGAGGTTAATGACATTTCAGAAACCACAGGGGTGGTGGTTGATGTTTTACTAAACCTCAAAGGAGGTCACTGTAATTTACCCTTATTATTATCATATTTGGTTTTGCAAATATATGGAAAGGAAAGGAAATTGAGAAGGAAAATAGTTTTCCATTGTTTGATTGTACAGAGAAACGTGGAAATAAAATAATAAGCTAAAGAGCTAAAAAGAAAAAGCGGAAGAAAAAGAGGAAAGAATGAGAATAAGTGTGGAAATCAACTATCAATTGATTTTCCCACAGGTTTGTTTTGCTTTGCCTCCCATACTAGGAACCAAACAGAGGACAGAAAGGACCCCCCTCCTTTACACTCTTTCTTTTCTTGATTTCTAAACAGTAAACACACTCTTAACTAGTCAATCTTGAATCCTACCCATCCTTTCCCTTATCTTCTAATTCTACACTGAACGTATGCTTTCCGAGGGTTTCCAGCTTGCTGGCTTAAAAATCTTGCAACTTGCAATTTTGGAAAATCAAGACCAAGATAACATTTTCCATCTAAAAACCCTACTAGTTTTTTTATACACATTTTTTGTATCTTACAAAATCCTAGCCCTAGAAACATCCCATAGTCAAAACTCGTCACAAAATCTACGTGTACTCATCCTTGGGCTATGTTTCCTAACGCTAACCTACATCAATTGGCGGTTGGGATAGAGAAATTTCTTAGTAGCATAGGTGAGAAGCTCAAAATGAATTGTTATCATACATGACATTGCAGGAATAGTTGAGTAATTTGGTGGTAATTTAATAAATCCAACGCATACTAGGGAAGGACGGGTGAGTGCCTGTTAAACATGACTCTATGTGAACTCGACTTTGGCTTAATGTTTCTTCTTGAGCAATCGCCTCCTAAGCTGTTCCATTATGGACAGGTTGGGGCTGTTTCCTAAGAAACGGTTTGATTGCAATCCGCGGTGTTGATTATCATGAATTGGGATGAAGTAGAAATCAACTCTTATACGGGCGACAGGAGTAATAAAAGATGGAAGAGGCGATATAACTACTTATGATACTACATAATCAGTAAAAGGGAATGGATATACTTTTGAGGATTGTATGAATGGTATCGTGTTAAGTGTTTTAAGTTTCACTTTGCAATTGCCGATTAAGAAACTACTTAAAGCAGGTGATGATGCTTGATTCTCTATGTTGTTGTCCAACAATATTGGCCTCTTTGGATCTCGTTCCATTTTGTTGTTCTAATAATTCATGCTTCATGTCGTGTGTTTAATTTTTATTTAAGGATGTGAGTGACTAGTGAGTGGGAAGGTTGCCTCTTCCATCTCTATTTTATTCCCTTTTGCCAAATTTAATCCACTTAAACAACTAAATTGCTATGTTATTATTTTGTAAACATAATTGATTAAATTTGATCCATGACGGTAGTAAATTCTGCCATGTTGAATCCCTAAACTTAAAATTTGGAACTTATGGGAGCTGATTCAGGTTTAGGGAGAAAGGGGGGAGTGCAAGGAAGTGTTTCCATTGACATCTGGAATGCGTAAAGCTTTTATGAAATGCCTTTATAACATATCATACATTGTAAAGGTTGTAAACCTCATAGTTGCAAGCATGGTTTTAAGAATTTTACGATTATCGATTCAATTCACGATTTGACTCACTCATAAACAAATAAGAATCTATGGATAAATCTATTTTGAGTTAGAATCAATGAATTTTACAATTCATGGTTTGATTTATAATTTACGATTCGTGTGATTTTTGAAACTATTGGGTTCGACAAATTTGGAATCACTTTTTATCTCTCTTTTTTTTATGTGGAAATGGTGAACTATAATTGTGTAGGGTATTTTCTGTAAAAATAACCAAGGCTCATATATAATTTGTTAATCATTCAGTGATTAGAGGATTTATAAGAACTTAGTCACACTCAACATGTTCTTAATTTTTTTTTCTATTTTATGGAGAAAATATGTATCGGGATGTTTGAAGAAAAGTAATTAATGCACATAAATTATCTAATATTATTTTGGCGAAATAAACATGATTTAATATTTTAATATAATATGGCTTAGATCATTTAGATTCAATGATTAAATTGCCTTTTTTTAATTCACTTTTTGGAAAATAATATACATTTTAAGTGTTTTATGTTTAAACTAAAGGGTTCCATCACAAGTTCTCTTCTGATTATATTCTTTTTAAAATTTTAAGATATTTTTTGAATGTCAAACGAAGAAGTACTTTAACTTTTAAAGAATCTTATTGGTGGTTGAATTTGGGTCCACATCTTTTGATGAAGGAAAATGTATTTCAGGGATGCAATTATGTCCATATGTGATAATTATTGCATAATAGTTGTTAAAAGCATTTTATACTAGTCTATTTCATATATATATATATATTGAATCTTACGATTCCTATTTCGATTCAATTCATAATTTACAAATTAAGATTTTGATTCAAAATTCTCAATTTGACAACTATGGCTGCATTTTTGTTGGAAAGAATGCTTCATGCCAAAAAATATTTTAGGTTTTTTCCCTTTGATTTTGAAACAAAGTGATGCACTAATTCCATTAGGTTTCATTTTGATATGTTACATGGTATAGTTGTCAAATCGAGATATGAATTGTGTATCGTTTTTTTATTTTTTCGAATCGTGTAACATATCGTATCGAGTATCGTAAAATATTTAATATTTAATATATATAAAAATAGGGCAAAAAATATGTATATTTAATATAACACAAACATGTTACAAGAATAAAATATTAAATAATGTTAATTAATAACAGTGTGAAAATACAGTTCTTAAAAAATAAAAATATGCATTAATCAATACTTAATACATCTGTAAAACAATAAGAAATATTCCAAGTAAATGCACTATTTTAACCCAAATCGAATTTATCGTGTATAATATGTTTTTTTGTATTATTCTACCGTATCATTCAGGTTTTAAAATTTTAATATGCATCTTTTAATTTCTCAACTAATTTGTTTATAAGATAAAACTGTATCAATGTTAGTGGTCATAAATCAATATTGTAAAATACTTAATACTAGACTAGCAGATATTTATGACGGCATACAAATATTAAAGAAAAATTGCTCTAAATATCTTGATACTGTAAAACTTTCTAATAATATTTATTTTTGCAAATTAAATTATCTAAAAAACTAAGTATTAAATTATCGTATTTATTGAACCGTGCGTTGCATATTGCATATTGCATTATGTATCGTATGTGTATAGTAAGATATGAGTTATTATAATATATAATATGCGATACATATCGATTTACTTTTTAATGTATCGAATCGTAAAATATGTATCGCAAATCGTAAGCTTTTGACAACAGTATATGGTAAAAGTAGGCAAACTATTGGTATGTATTTTTTGGACTTGCTCAAATATTAGTGGGAGCAATAGTCCGA
Organism: Heliamphora exappendiculata; assembly: GCA_034768845.1. Taxonomy (NCBI): domain Eukaryota; kingdom Viridiplantae; phylum Streptophyta; class Magnoliopsida; order Ericales; family Sarraceniaceae; genus Heliamphora; species Heliamphora exappendiculata. The sequence goes on along the minus strand of JAOTRH010000024.1, from coordinate 13,057,127 downwards.
TAATAAACCACACATTTTGATGCGGACCGTAATGCACGCAAATTCTCAATGTTTGAATTTTATTAATTGTTATATTCTATTATTTTATATCAAGTTTCCTTATAGTATTAGGTTTATTTTCTTATTGCTTTTCTTATAGTATTAGGTTTCTTTATTTATTAGAGACCTAGATAAGTATCAATTAGGACTTTATTTGGATTCTTTTTAGTTTAGGATTATAAATATTTTGATTATCTTTTAGTTAGGATGAACTGTTGTCAAAAACTGACAATTAATAATACATATCTTACGATTCAATATATTAAAGAGGTAAAGTGATACGTATCGTATATCGTATCTTATGCTAACTTGTATCTTACGATAGATAATGCGATATGCGATATACATGATACATAAATACTTAATTTTTTAGATAATTTAATTTGTAAAAATAAATATTATTAGAAAGTTTTGCATTGTTAAGATATTTAGAGCCATTTTTAAAAAAAAATATTTGTTTGTCTTCATACATATCTTCTTGTCTAGTATTAAGTATTTTGCAACATTAATTTACGGACACTAACATTGATATAGTTTTTTCTTATGAACTAAGTAGTTGAGAACTTGAAAGTTGTATATTAAAATTTTAAACTTAAATTAATCTGGTAGGATAATACAACTAACATATTATATACAATAAATTCGATTTGGATTATAATAGTGCATTTATTTGTGATATTTTTTATTGTATTTCAAATGTATTAAGATTGATTAATGCATATTTTTATTTTTGAGAACCATATTTTCATAATGTTATTAATAAACATTATTTAATATTTTATTCTTGTAATATGTTTGTATTATATCAAATATACATATTTTTTGACTTATTTTTAAATATGTTAAATATCTTACGATATAGGATTCGAAAAAATAGAAAAACGATACTCGATATGTATCTCGATTTAACAACTTCATGATATGGTATTTTCATTTAATTAAGAATTCTAGTTTCTTTTTAATTTAGGTGTCTAGCTTATAAGTAAGAGGTCACCTTGATTTATTATTTAGAATTGATTAATAAAAAGTTGAGGCTATGGTGTCAACCTTAGGGTGTCTAGGCAACCTTATGTTAGGGTTTTGATCCTTTTGCGCTACCATTCTTCCATCTCTTGTCCCTACATATCTTGAATCACATTCTCTTCATGGCTTGCTAGTTTCTTTTGGGTTTGATATCTTTGTTTGGTATGTCACCTTTTGATAAGGTCCTAAGTCCTAACCAAAACAGGCATACATGATCTGCAAAACTGAGGAGATATTTTGTTATCTTCTATTTATGTCCTTATTCATTATATCTTCCAAGAACTCTGTCAAATGGTCTCTTTTGAAAGTTTTCTCTTTCTTTAGGGATGGGGCGTTAAATAACAATGATGCGTGTGTGTGTGCGTGTATAGATCTGAAGAAGCTTGAACTGTTGTAGCTATTGGCTACTCTCTTTCACGTGGTGCTTCATCAAAATGTAGTGTTTTTGTTGGTGCTTCATCAAAATGCATGTGTGCGCGTATAGATCTGAAGAAGCTTGAACTGTTGTAGCTATTGGCTACTCTCTTTCATGTGGTGCTTCATCAAAATGTAGTGTTTTTGTTGTACTGAACTGTTATTTTTCTTATTTTGTCTTAGTTCACAAGATTGGAAGGCACGGTTAAAGATTCCACCAGCTGATACTCGGTACAGGACTGAGGTATGATTATGAATGATATGGTTGCGTGCATGTTTTCAATTGTTATCGGTATATTGTTCTTATTAAATCCTTGTTTAGGGTTTTCTGGGACTCACACCTCCTTGCATTATATTGGTAATCTTGTACTCTGACTGTTGGATTGTCCCTTCAGTGCACATGATTTCAGATTCTTTGATAAAATATTCAATCTTATAGCTGAAATGACCGAATGCAACAATAATTGTGTTAATACTAAGGCCCTGCTTTAACATCTGTCAACTGTTTTTGTTTTTAAAATTTTTGTAAACCGTAAAAAAACATGTTTGATAAAATGCCATGTCCATTACGGTAACCTCTCTTTTGTTACCTTTTCAATGTAGTAGCTAAAGAACTTCAGTGTTGTAATATTTGCCTACAACATTTGCTGTTCTAGGAAGCACAATGGATACCTTCCTTACAGTTGGGCGCTGCTTAATGAGGGGAGAACAATCATTAGACTTTAGTTAAAATACGTGCTATGATAATTTATGGTGCGAAGTGGCTAGTATAGATAGCACATTTATTTGGAACTAGATTAATGAAAGTACTTATCCAAAAAATGGAAGGAACAGTGATATTTGAATCTGCTTCCTTTTTTTTTTGTTTTTTAATTGTTTCTGAAGCGATAAGATTCAGAAAAGTACTGACAAGTAGCTTTTTT
>JAOTRH010000024.1:13047365-13050356 GCA_034768845.1 Heliamphora exappendiculata | reverse complement strand
AAAAAAACTATAGAAGTCCAATAAGGGCAAAGGGATTTTATCATCGTTTTCTTAACTTGGTGGCCTGTTCAAACATCGGCTTGGGGCTTGGGGCTTGGGAGACTATTTAATTAATTAGTTCTTACCGAGTTGATGCGGTACTTGCTTTTGTTCTAATCCAGACTTAAAACTTGCCATACCTTACCAACCACAAGGCATTTTCTGGAAAGAAAAGGGTTACATATGACAGCTACAAGAAGCCTACAGTTATATTGGTGTGTCACACTTGAAGTTCTTACTTCTAACATGGATGTTCAACGTGTTTCTGGGAGTGCCCAATGCTATGTTACCTGAAATGTGGGTCATTCCAGTACGATGAACGGCAAAGTGTTACTCTGCATGCCTTAAATTGTGGTACCTTAGAAGTTGGCTTTTATATATTACAATATATGAGATTGTAATTTCTTTCAAAAGATAAAATAGAGTATTATTTCTCAAGCTATTCATCATGTTGGAACAATTGTGTTCCATGTTTGCATGCCAAAACATAAATCTAGAGGGGTTAGCGTTTTTTGGTGAAAATAGATCCAATGAGTGTTGGCGTACGACTGATGTCTGACACGGACACATCACTTTTTTAGGAGTGTCCATGCTTCTTGATTGTAAGTAAAATTATTAGTGTCTGGACGGGCACACAGTATACGTAACTGTGTTTTTTTTTTGTGTGTTTTCTTCTGTAGTTGATTTGTACATAGTCTTGATATTTGACCGTGAGTTTGCTGATATAACACACTCAGAGGTGTTATAAGTACTAGTTAATCACTTGTGCCTGCAATACTCTAAAAAGTAAATTCAAAGTTTAAAAAATAAAAGTATTAGGCATTAAAAATCTTGGATTCAAGGAACCATGATTCCTAGTTTGTTTGGTAAATTAATTCTGATTTTTATTGACATATTTTATTCTCAAAAAATTATTTGCTAGAAAGTTTAACAATGTGAAAACTTTACTAAAATCATTCGGTGCCAAGATTTAGGATAAAATATACAAAAATGGAGGTATAAGCAATAAAATTACGACAAAATACAACTTTATATGTTTGTTTATTCAATTTTCCCCCCCTAAAAAATTGGGATATTTTCCAAAACAAATTTGTGAAAAGATAAAATGTTTGTTTTTGTTTTATGTTTTTGAAGTTTTTAATTTAACGTACTTATTCGATCAAGATCATATCATTTGTTATGAATATTTCTTAATTAAATAATTAAACTAAATAATTATTTAAAACAAATTTGTTAAAAAAAGTACTTCTCTTCTTCTGTGAACTTGTAGACACCATGACAAAGAAGAAACACATAACAAGAAAGCAACCTTGAATTCTAAGAGAAGAAAGCAAAATTACGGTCTGTTTGAATGATTTACCCAACATTCCATAATAGCTTCAAAATAATAAAAAATATAAGACAACGTGGGAGGTCTTGAAATGAGTATGACTAAAACAAAAAACAGAAGAAAAAAGAAGAGGAAAATGTCATAGAAGAAAAGGAAAATGATGAAAATTGAAAAGGAAATCAACGGAAAAAAATCAGATGAGCATCTATGGTGGAGAATCTGAAGATCTCGTTCACCATTGGTTTGGACGGCATGATGCCAAACTCATCGTTGATTCAGATGAGCGGCTACCTTAATCAATGTTTTAGAGCGAGGCACAAAAGAGGAGGAATAGATAGTGAGGAGAGAGGGTGAGAGGAAGGAGAAGAAAAGAGTAGTCAGGAGAGAGGGAAGCAGAGTAAAAGTACAAGAGAGACGTGAACACAATTTTACTGTTGGATTAAATAAATCCTAACCACTAAATAAGCCACATTGATAACTGTCCCATCAAACAATGCTTTGTTTTGTAATATAGATGCTTTCATCAACAATCTGATGGTCAAATATCAACACCTCCAAGTATGCTTTATCAGCACTCTGATGATTGAACATCTGGTCGTGTGCTTGAGTTATGCATCCAGAGACATGAAGGATCCATGATATTAAGTTGTTCTTTTGATTCAAATAATGAAAATATAACTTCTCATTGGGTTGTAATAAAAAATGAGTATATTGGAAATACTTTTCAGGCTTCAATCCTTATTACGACCATGTGTATGGTCTTGATGTTTTTTTTTAATTTTTTGACAACACTCACCTTTGATATCACGTATAAAAGATGCTATTAGATAGTGCAATCATTAGGGTGATTTTGTAACCCTATCTTTTTTTGTTTATTTTTTCTGGTTGAAAGGTAGTGTCAAGGCAGGAGCTGTTAAATGTACACTCTTTTGCATTGAGTACACCCACCAGATGCACGGGACACTTGTACACAATGCATAAACACTTGTCCTAGTGGCTTAGTGGGTGTACTCAGCAAAAAAAGTGTGCATTTAGAAAAACCTCCGTATTGAGGAATACTACATTTGTAATAATTAGTAAAGCAGCATGTTATTTTTCGTATCTATTGGCTGGGTTTGGGATTTCCAATTTCATGTTGGACAGGTAGCCATCCATATCTTATGAAACGAACTGTAACCATGATTACCACTTTCACATTTTTCTCCCAGGACGTGACAGCTACTAAAGGAAATGAATTTGAAGACTATTTTCTGAAACGCGAACTATTGATGGGAATATATGAGAAAGGATTTGAAAGACCATCTCCCATTCAGGAGGAAAGCATTCCAATTGCTCTAACTGGAAGTGACATTCTTGCAAGGGCTAAAAATGGAACTGGAAAGACTGCTGCGTTTTGCATTCCTGCCTTGGAAAAAATTGATCAAGATAGCAATGTTATTCAAGGTTTTGATCCCTACTATTTGATAATATTTGTGGATGTGAAAAGTATTTGATCTAATTGCTAATTGTAGTTGCATTCTAATATAAAATATTTGTTCTTGGTTTGGTTGCATACATTAAGTTCGTGCGACGAAAAGTGTCTTCTGCCAAATTCCACCACTAATTTAATCCTCGAAGAGAGC
>JAOTRH010000024.1:13037365-13042365 GCA_034768845.1 Heliamphora exappendiculata | reverse complement strand
AGGGGGGGCATGGTGGAAGTTGGGATGGATTGCATTGCAGAGTCGCGGTGTTGGTGCATGCAATGGGTGTGGGAATGTGGTAGCGGTGGGTGGCTGTGGTTGGGGTGTTGGTGGCAGGGTATTTTGTGCTTATGTTTATGAAAGGGATTTCTTATTTTTTTGGGGTGGGGGGGAAGAAGCACTAGATGTTGTGGGTGGCTGTAGTGATTGGATGCCTGTGGCAGTGGGTGGATGAGAGTGATGCTTGTAATCAGTGAGGTATTCCGTTTGGTACGTGGTTTAAGTGTAAAGAATGGACCCAATGGCTTGGATGGGAGGCCAGCTTTCAGATTATGTTGCTCATCAAAGTGAAGAATACACAAACTCGTAAATTATCCACTTTGGAATATTTTAGTAGTATTTTATGTGCATTATACATTGAGAAATTCAGGACTTCAAATAACTTGTTATTTTGTGAATAATTTGGTCCTCTGGTTTGTCATCATTAAATTCTGAATCTTAATAGCATGTGGTTAAAATTTGTATTTAGGCTCAAATTTGGATGACAAGAATGAGGAACAAGATTGTGATTTTTGATCCCCATGCTTCTGCCGTAAAAAAACGGATTGTAATATAAAAGTGATTCCTGCTAAACTACTCAAGCTGAAATCACTTTCCCAAAGTGAGCAAGAATTGTTCCCCATACCCCATGGTAATCGCAAATTGCAGCTCAATCTAGAAAAGGAGAACTTGGATTCAAATATATTTCAGACCCTTATATCCAAAATACCTAATAACATAGAAACCGCTTATTCTCTGTGCTTCTCGCTTCCAGAATCTCTCACCCTTTCTATCTCTCTCCAATCTCTTTCTTGCTTTGTTACTCGGACACCATAGCTGTTGTGACCCCTCTCTCTCTCTCTCATTACAATTTCTCATGAGAAAATCACACATTTCTTGGTTGTTGACAATGTGTAGTTAAACATGCCAATGCATTGCATGATTTGCATCCAAATTAACAAACTCAATAAATCAACTTGAAGTTGATTCAGAAGAATTGCAAAACTTCTCGCGTGAGTATTAAATGCAAACATAATTTCTCCATTCCTGATCTAAACGTGGATGAAATATTTCAACTTAATCGAGTTTCTTTAACCTTGATTGGATAGTGAATTATCCCTTATAAAGTTGATTAATTTTGTTGAGTTAATAAACTGAATTGAAACTTTTATTATAGAAGAAGCCTTGACTTTGAGGATTGTACGGCATAGAATTCCAAGCAAAGTTAAGAGTCAACAAGATGTTGACGGAACACAAGGTGAGGAGAAAAGGATGTTTCGAATAATTAAATAAAATCTCATTCTATTGCTATGTTTAAATGCCTAAACCAAACACTTGAATACATTTATTCTTTTTCTTGGATAAGATTCCCAAGTGCTGTAAACATTTGAATGAACTACCTTATACTGGTTTTTTTTATTCCTAGTATTGAAGTTCCCATTCAGTCATTCCCATTCTAGATCTGTCCTTCCAAAATATAGCGTTAGCATTTGGTATAAAGATAAGATTTCCTTATAGGTTGCTAACTTAATTAAATCCAGCTCAACATGAGTGATGTTATATGACCCTGCATTGACTCGCAAGTTTCTTTGTCGATGACTGTTATTTGATTTACATGCCTGATTTATAGGACTACCGGGGCTGATGGTTCAAGACGGTACATTATATAACTAGGCGTTGGAGGGTGCATTCTGCGCACAAGCCCGGGTTTGTTGGCAAACTTCTTATCAGATGAAAAACCCTTTGAGCGCTTTTCTTAGATTTCAAGCTTTTTATAGTCCCGAGACTTGTGGAGGACAGAGAATTCTACAGTGGCGTATAAATCCCAGATTGATATTGGGTTCACTTAACAGTTGCCTTAGATTTCGTTAACCATCTGATCTGGTAATATTAGCAGTTATTCTAGTTTGTCACACTTGAATTGTGGTATATATGCTTTGTGCTGTGAACTTCATGCCCTTCTTCCGTGGTTACTTTTCTAGTGTTACATCAATTGCGAATGGCCTCTTCTGGAATGATTTCTCTGATCTTCCTTGTTTCAGGTGTTCAAGAGGTTGTGTTTTTGCATATTTGTATACCAGGATCTAGAGTAATAAAAATTCACCCTTTAGACATCGTTGGATTATAATGGGCAACTCTGGGGCTTAGCTCAACGGGAAAAAGGACATTGGGCATCAATCTCCAAGCCCCTTGTTCAGGTCCTGGGGCTAGCCTTTTGGCTGTCAGCATAGTGAGTTGGTAGGATGTGCCTTCTAGGCTCGAGACACCGAACCTAGTGTCAAGACTAGTGTTGAAAGTGTGGGCTTCACTCCATGCTGTTGTGCGAGTCACGCGTGTAATACCACCCAAGGATAATACCCGAGGGTCTAGCCTCAGGGTTTATCCCTACGTGGTTGGGTCTTCATTATAATGTGCTACGGGTTGAGACTCAAAAGCAAGAAGTTTGATCTTTGCTTCTATCAGTTGATGACCTTAGGCCCTTTCTTTTAGGAAATGTTAAGATGACCATCTTATTTTACCATCTCACAGTTACTACGTTATTAGTAAGAAACACGACTGGTAGGACCCATTCAACCAATGTAATTTGCTGAATGAGTTCTTTTTCATTTTTAATCTTGAAAAGGGGGAAACTTTTAGCCCCGGTTGGACTTCCACGAGCAAGATGCAGAAATGGTCATTCATTATATGCCTTTGCTTTTGTGGTTCTGGATTTTATTCTTGTTAGGAGTCTGAGGAAGGCATTAATGGTCGGGTAGTGGAGAGTGTCGTTTGTCGACGGGAGAGGGGAGTTGTGGTGCGTGGATGCAGTGAAATAGGGATCTGTTGAAGGGGTGGGATTGCTCTCTGAACTCTTCTGTTGAGCAGAAGAGAATCCTCCCTATATATATTGATAACTTGGTGTCCGGACTAGTTTATGTGCGCCTCGATTAATTTCAGGATCCTGAAGTTAGCAGCTTGAGAGTCCTCCCTTTATATTTGATTCAATTTATTTGTGGTTACTTCCTTTATCTTTACATTTTCCCCTTGTTTGGGTAGTTAATTTTGTAACATTTTGTGTGCGTGTGTGCTGTGACATTTCTCTAACAGTTCGATTATATGCACAGATTCAATTCCAGATTAGTGTATCTTATCGGTAAGTTGATGTATTGTTTAAATAACAAATCATTTTACTGGTAAGATAGACACTAATGTGACTGGATCTATGATTGAAATCTGTGTTCTTAAACTTTTTATTTCTCTAATGAATTGCATCGGAGAGAAACTTTACCTTGTATTTTGTGGAAGGATTGAGTTTACATCATGTTGGGTTTCAACAGCATACCGCTGTTGGGGCCGTGGGGCCATTTTGGATTTTACTTTAATGATCTGAATTGTAAATTTTGTAGACACTAGTGACATGTAAAAGCTAAATTATTTGAATTTTGTTAAGTGCTTGAATAAATTTTATTTATTTTAATAAAAAATAAAAGATAAATAGATTTCCTTTCTTTTTTCTTTTTTCTTTTTTCTTTTTTCTTTTTGTAAAATGATGATAATGTTGAATGAAGCATTTTTTTTCAATTGATCTCATTCATTTACATTGAAAGTTTTGATCGTTATATTATAGATTTAAAAATTGACTGTTCAGGCTTGCCTTTTGGGAGCTGCTCTTTTGCCAACAGTGGCAAAATTTGGCCGAGGTTGGTAAGTTGTAAATTTTTTGAGTTAATTTCTTAATATTAGTTGTTTTTTTATAAAAAAATATTGTATTTTTAAAAAAATTATATCTAATACATCAAGCAGAAGACTGGCTAAAATTAATAGTAGTCATTCAACTTCAAAGTAGGACATTTAAGTCTCAGTTTTAAAAAAATAGTAAAATTTTTTCTCCAACCAGAGGGTAAAAGTTTTGCTAATTAAACTGTTGAGAGACTTACGTCTACAATTTTGAAATTAAGAAGAATAGATCATATTCATGATAGCTGAAAAGGGTGTACACGGTTTGGTTTAGATCGATTTTGAATAAAGAAGCAAGTCAATTTTTATGATTTTAATTAGGATCAAATCAAATCGTATAATTTTTAGAATTAAATCAAACCGAATTTATTATTGACGGTTTGGTTTAGATTTTAAATTACGATTTCACTAATATATAATACTCAAATAAAAAGTATTAAAATTTAAACAAAAATTACATTAATATTTAATAAAAATATATATTTTTAATAATTCAAAATAGTAAGTACAAAAAAATTGTAATTGTAATTGTTTATTACAGTACACGTAATTGTGAACGTAAAGTGAACATGATAACTGTTAAATGCAGAATGTCAAATGAGGTTTTTTATGGTTAACAGTTATAGCTTGTTAGCTTAAGAAAGTGTATAAGCCTGAATGGAGTGAAGTGAACGTGGCAATTTATATATTATAAATATAAATGTTAGATCTAGGCAACCCAAGAGCACCTGAATTGGGTCTTTAAAAAAAATAGCAATTTAAAAATATTTTAAGAAATTTTTTAATATTGCAATAAAGTAAGATATGTAAATATATAAATAATACAAATATTAAAAGATGATGGATAAAGAAATAGAACTAGATACCATAGATTTATAGTAGTTCGACTTTATTTTAACCTATATCCACTTCTTAAAATTTTCATTGAGTATTTTTACAATTCAGAATACTTATGAACGCATTTTATGCCTTTACAAGTTTCAAGATTCTCCTTGAGCTATTTGAATGTTTACGGGCACATTCATAAGTCTGTACTGCTTTAAGAAGATCGTATGAAAACAAATTCCTGTTTTTTTTTAATATTTCTTGAACTCTTTTTTGATGAGTTTTACTCACTCACTCAAATGTTAAAAGGTGACTCAAATGTTAAAAGGTGACTCACTCAAATGTTAAAAGGTGACTCACTATTGATTACAATAATTAAAATGTAATAAATAAAAAATACTCACTCTCTTTACAAAATT
>JAOTRH010000024.1:12999329-13030816 GCA_034768845.1 Heliamphora exappendiculata | reverse complement strand
TTATTTAAAACACAATCATGTAAGTTTACCAATTCCTTTCTAGAGCCGAAGATGTGCTTGGCGCAGAAAACGAACATCTAGAAGGACGTGAAACCTTTTGGCACTTTTGCAATGACCTAGTGACATCAATTATCTTTGTTGATTGCTCTAGGCAAGAACTTCCTTGTTCCAGGTAATGACAGCTTGATTGAATCTCTCTCGATATCTCTTACTCTTGTCGCAAGCGTTCCTTTTCATATAATTCTCGTTTGCGCCGTGCACGTTGGGCCAATGTAGCTTTAGATATTATATTCTCATTTGTTTATGTGGTATTTTACAAAATATTTTTATTAAATAATTAAATAAAAATATCACATAAATTATAATATATAGTACAATATTATGCCTAATATCTCTAAAAATAAAAATACACGACTATGTAGGATTCATTCCTAAAATACATGGTCCACAAAATTTTGTGGGGTTAGCCCAATGACGAATGCAAGAATTTCGTTTAGAGGGGTATTGGGCATTGGGCGTTGGGCATTGATTCATTTTTTGGCTGACTTTTATTACATTTGAGAATTAATCACCATATCTTTTTGTACAGTGCCATAATTTTAACTTCAATTTTTTAAGATATTTTTTTAATATTTAATTTTTCTAAAAAAATCATTACTCTTACTTTGAAGTTTTCAAATTTCAAAAATTCAAAGATTCTCAATCATCTTGGCTAGAAAAAAAAGATATCAAACTAAATTTAAGAATTTAATTTTAGCACAACAAAAATATTTGACACATAAATTACATATATATGACAACTAAAATATTCTAAAAATTGGTATTTTGAGATTCCTAATTGCAAGTTTTTTATTCAAAAATTCAAAATAACGAGTACTTCATAACTTAGGAGGGGCAACAACACAATATTGTAAAGATATATTTTTTTTTAAAAAAATATTTTTATAAGCACAAAATGTAAATTTAAAAAATTGATCGGGGTCACATTCTCCTTTCTGGGCATGTACAAGGTCCGCCCCTAGATCCACCTTTAAATATATGTACGAAGTGTATTAAATTTGACGATAGTTAGCATAACCGTTATTCTTTTTCTCTCTCTCTAATTTGCACAACTATATAATATCATGATTGGTCATTAATTGTGCTTCCTTTTATTATTTTGTATTTTTGTTTTGATTTTGGTGTATTAGTAGGGTGAGGTCAATATAAAGCCATGGAAGCAAATGTTGAAGGACATAAAGAAAGACAGCCAGAGAGTGAAGTAGGAGAATTGGGTGCCCTTAGCTTATTGGAGAGAAAACTCATATATATCTCAAATCAGGCCAAATCTTATGAAGTGCAATTTAGACAAACATGAATGGGGCACTGACTTATACAGCCAGGTAAAATACATACAAAATTCTCATATTTCAGATTTATTTAAACTACGTTTGGTCTAGTTTTTTATACTATTTTTTTTCAATTTTAGTGATTTTTTTCAGTGTTAGCCTAAACGAGCATGATTCCTTCAGTTGTGATGGATTAAAAAAGTAAAATTTTAACCACTCCCAAAAAATAGAGTTCAAATAAGAAAAAAAAAAGACATTTAATGGCCTTTAGTGGTTTTTTCGGTCTCTAGTGAACTTTTTCACCTTTAGCACGAAGGAACATACTTTTAAGATTTCTCGTTATGAGAAATTGAAAAAAAAAAAAAAAGAAAGAAAATACTAGAGCAATGCATGCGTACAAAAATAAAATAAAATAATCGAAACTAAATTATTTATACATTGTTTTTTTTAATAGATAATCAGCTAAAATGTATATTAATTTTGTTCTCATTTTTCTTATCAATCAAGAAAAAAAATTTTGTTTCATGACCTATCTTTTCTCTTTAATTTTTATTGTAAATAAACAAATTCCAGGATTGGGTTAAGGAATCCGCACAAGGGTTCAAGGACTCAAACTTGGAAGATCAGTGCACCCACAGGAAAATTTTTTAGATTGGCTCCTAATAAGATAATGACTTATTTACTTATTTTATTTTATTTATTTTTTAATTATTTATTTAAATTATTATATTTTTTCAATTATTTTCATCGACACAAAATAGAAAGATAAATTTCATTCGACCAATACGAAAAAAGTTCAAAAAAGATAACAATATGCCAAAATATGCCAATAAGCCAAATTTTATATTGCTCATTTCGTTTTCAATAAAACAAAATTACCTTTTAATATAAAAAAAATCAATTTTTCGGTTTATTTAATCAAGATGATTAGAAAAAGTAAAACATTTTGCCCAAAAAATTTAAAAATATTAAAAAAGACAAGAATAAGCAAAATTCAAAGAAATTAGCCCAAATGGGTATTTTTTTTTAAAAACTCTCTTCGGCATTGATTGGCTTTTTGGCTTTTTGGCTTTTTGACTAAAAACTCTAGAAAGTCAAGATTGCCCGTTTGACAAAAAAGTTAAAAAGTTAAAAAGTCATATCAAAACACAAACTCCCATATTGTTCTATTCAAACTCCCACTATTTTTAAAATACAATAATACCCTTATTCATAACTTATTTACTACCACTACCAACTATATATATTTGTTAATAATAAATATATATAAAAGTAAAATTGTTCACTTTAAACAAAAAGCAAAAAAGTTAACTTTTTGTCCAAATAACCAACTGTAAAAAAAACTAGCTTAATAGCTAAGTTACTAAATAACTTACTTTAAATACAATTTAACTTTTTGACTAAAAACACAAAAAACAAAAAAAAATTTGTAAAATTAGTTGACAATCGAGCCCTTAAAGTGAATTTTCTAATTCCTCCCTCTATCTCTCTCTTTTTTGATTAATGTTTAAGTACAAAATATACGTAAAAGGAAGGGCATAGTTGAGTAAGAAGTATATTTTAACATGTAACTCTTCAACCTTGTATGTCACTTCTAGTTACCATAACTTCTTCACAAGAGGACTTGTACCACTTCAACGCCCATTAGAGACAATAACAAGTGCAAATCGCTCAAGTTTGCTGTTGAATAGGACAACAACCACATTGCAAAGGTAAAATCTATCTCCATGCTAAAAACCCATATAGCTTTTCGATCTTGTCAAAGACTTTAAAATCATTTTGATCTTTTTTATAATCTTAAACTGACATTTTAATCATATCGAAGATCTTAAAATCGTTAATACTGAATATACCACAGGCCTAGTTCCTTAGGGGAGGTAGGCATCAACTTCACTCAAAATGATCTAAAGATAGATTATGTGTATGATTACATATTTCATTTGCAAAATCAGTATACGAAGCTCCTCAAGTTCAAGCTTTTGATGCCGACAAACGCAGTCGAACTCTACTAGAAAGCAATAGCATGCGCCGCAAAGGGTGTGTGTTAGAGTTTCATATTGGACACATTGGAAGAGTCCCCAGTAATGAACTTTCTTGCACTCTGCCTCCTCTCTATGATCCCCCATCATTCAAAGCTTTTCTTGATGAGAAACATAAATCAATTGAACAAGTCGAGACATAGAAAAATGAGTATTGGAACAAGTAGAAACAATGAAACAAGCACTTCTTTCTTTCTTTTCTTGGGGGGAGAGGAAATAATTACCGCACTTCCTCTTATACCAAAGCGTGCATTAATTAATTACTAAAAAAAACATGCATTAATTTTGTTGTCTTTGAACATGTGAAGTTATAGAATTATTTTACGTTTTTCAAAAGTATACTATAATAAAGTATAATTTTGTAATTTCACATGCAAAATCAAAGAAAAAAAAGAGAGAATTATTACACACCAAAAAAAGTGTGAGAATCATCTCTTTTTTTTCTTTTTTTTAATGATTTGTAACTTTGTTTTTAACTTGTATTGGCTTTCATAATCAATAACTTCCATTTTCCTCTCTGTCATACCATCAAGTTTTTAAGATCGCCGATACGTATCAAAGATTTAGAAATTTGTAACTACGTAACTTGATAATGCTTTTAATTTAAAACCTCACCAACAACTTCCGATGCCCATCATTTTTTTTAGGCCGCTTTCTTTTCCTTTTTTGCCTTCTCTAATTACTCTCTTTTTCTTTCTTCTCTAAAATAAATCAATTGTCTCACTTGAAAATTTTAAAAAGCAAAAAAAAAAAAATTCTTTTTCTCTGCTCATCCTAATACATTTCAAGTTCTAAAGAAAAGATAAAATTATCCTTCTTACATATTACAAGTCCATTCCAATACATATTAATGGCTTATCTTGTTAGTTAAAGAATTTAAGTTAATTACCAAATGAGTTACTTTATTTTTATACAAACTTCTTAGCTAAAAAAATAAAAAGGTCAAAAGCTATAAAAAAAAAAAAAAAAAACCTTTTGATGACCAATCAGTGCCTAATAGTATTCTGTACTCCTGAAAACTGTGGTGGACAAGGTTTTAGAGCAATTGCTGTTTAAAATGGCAAACAACAAATTGAGTTTGTTTCAAATTTAGAAGAATGGTAAAGGATGAGAGATACTAAAAATATTTTAAATAAAACTTTTTTTTCATTTTTCAATTGATTTTTTAAAATTTTTTATTTTTTTCACCGAAATAATTTAAAAAGAGCTTTGCTACGTGTTTACACACTGTACACGTGTTAGAATACGTTCATTTTATAGTGGACCTTGGCAAAATTACTGTTAGTAACTTATAACTTATAGTAGAAGTTATGAATGTTTTATAAAAATTATAACTTTTAGCTGAAATGGAAGAGAAAATAGCTGTAAGTTGTAGCAGAAATTGTGAGTATTTAAAAAAACTTATAACTTATAACTAGAATTAATAATAGAAAATTAAAAACTACTTGCAATAGTATTTCCAAACACCATCTATATAAGGTGGGATGAAAATTGTGACTTACACTAAGTGAGAGAGGCGTATTTGAATTTATGCTCTTAGTATTTTTTATTTTTTATTTTATTTTCTACATATACAATTATAAGAGATTAGACTGCGGATACTAATTTGGACACATTCATTTTACGTAAAATGAAATCTACAATTGTGTAAAATTCATTCCATATAAAAAAATGTATCAAAATGCACCTAACATCTTTTTATTTCAAAAGTGTTTTCCATGATTTTGCATTTCCATGGGAAGAACTCTATCTGTTTTTAGTTTTAATAGAATGGTCAAAGGATGAGAATATAAAGAAATTTCAAAGAAAAATATTGGCAAGTCCCACAAGGACTATTTGATGTTAGTGGTGTCCAGAACGTGGACATCACATCAAAAAGGATATACTAAAATATTGCAGTCAAATGTGCAATTATTGAATTTTATAGAGTTTTTTTTTTATGAAAAAAAGTTAAAAAGCCTTAAAATATTAATACAAGTTTGACATGAAATTTATTAAAGAGTACACTATAAAATATATCTTCAAATGAAAAGAGAAAAGTCTCCAAACATGGAGAAAAAAACTCCATATAAAAAAAAATCAAACCTCAATATAAAGAGGATCACAAATTTTCGCGCAAAAAGACCTTATTAAAACACAATAAAATAACTAGCAAATTAATATAAAAAAAATCACCATAAAAGCATATTGTTGTATTTCTTTTATAGACAGTTAGAATAGTATCATAATCTCTGTGTATCTTTCGTAGACAAATTTATCCGAAGTTAAGGATGGTCGTTTAATCTCAACTTTAAAATATTAATGTCGATTTACTTGTGCCGATCTAATAAAGATTAAAATTTAAAAAAATTATTCAAAGAGGACGGGTGGTGAAAAAGGTATGATGAAAAAAAATAGACAAATAAATATAATACAAATAATACACACAAAAAAGGAATAGAGAAAAAGTACAAACAAAAGATGAGAATATAATATAAAGAGAGAGAGAGAGAGAGAGAGAGAGAGATTGCAGAGGAGAGGGAGACATAGGGAGAGGGAGACTAGCTAGAGGGGGTTACCGTTGTGGTCTCCCTTACCTAAGTCTGAAAACTCTAGCTTTAATACAAAGATAGAAAAAAGTAAAAAGGCATTTAGCTTACCTTAATTTTTATTAAATCCTTAGATATGTTGTTTTAAAAAAAATTAAGTCAAGGCCTTCTACTTTAGTATTACGCAATTTTATGAGTAAATTTGTTTTTATTATTTATACACTATCTTAATTACTAAGTATACACCTCTCTCGCCACTGCATCACCCATCTCATTTTCGACTGTTATTAGTGACGATTTTTGATGATTGTCAAGGATTGTTTTTCAACAACCACTGGCAATAACTTTTTGGTAACCTCCGACAAATCTCTAGTAACTTTTCTAACAATTCATGAAACAAATAAATTTTATTATTCGTTCAAGCATCAACCACACAAAATAGATAAACTTCACTAATAACTATAACTATTAAGTTGTGTGAAATCTAATAAGTACTGTACACTGAGCCACACGATCGCGAATTCACAGACTTCTAACCTTAACTATATATATATCGTAGCTTATAAGAATAGTTTGGATGTAACCTATTTATATGTTCGTCATAGTAAATTCTGCAGCACTCGTGAACGTAATTCTCATTAGATGAACCACCAAAATCATGTATATTATTTTTGTTCTTTATTATATTTTTCTATTTTCATCTTTGTTAATCCTACGTAGAATTATTACAACCCTAACAATATTTGAATTGTTTATCTTTATTTATAAATTATACTATATTTATCGTCATTATCCCTTTTGCCCCCTTACCATATAAAAAAAACATATAGTAACTCATCATTATTTATTTTTCATAGTATATTCAATGTCATCAAGATCAAATATTGTCATGAATGATATAATTTAAGAAAATATTGTGATGCCCACTCCCAACGTGTGCCCTGCTCATATGACTATTAATATAATTTAATTATCACATGATATAGAGATATATACATTAAGACTTGATTTAAAATAGTAGTCTATTAACTTATGTTGTTTAATTTCATTTTTGATGTACTTATTTTTAAATTATTTTTAAAAAATATTTCATGAAGATGAATAAAAGATATTCAAAATATTTCAAAAAATATTCAACTTTAGTGAGACACTACATGGCCGTTTGGAATAATTATTTATTTATTTATTTTTATTTTTAATAAATTTTTATTATTATTTAGTCATAATTATCGTACTTTTTAACTCTTTTCACTAAAATGAGCCAAAAAATAAAAAAAAAATTTATTAAAATAAAAATAAATTAAAATAAATCAATAAGTCAGCTCATACAAAATTGACAATGACATTTAAAATCTAGTCTAAACATATCCTAAAAAAAATATTTGAAAAATTGCTCCCTTCAATGGATGCACATTGATAATTATTGAGTAACCCAATAATCAAAACCGAAAGCCATTTAACTTCATTTAAATTGTGACAATAATGACAAATGGAGTCTGAGTCAGCTCATACAAAATTGACAATGACATGCCACCCTTCTCAGTTTGGTAAGAATAAGGGCATAGATTTTTATTAAGGCTTTGTTTGGGATAATTACTTTTTATTTTTATTTTATTTTAATTTTTAATCATCTTTTATCATTTTTTATTTAAATTATTATAATTTTTTACTCTTTTTAGTGGGAAGAGCTGAAAAACTATTTTTTTTTATCAAAGTATTAAAAGAAATTTTAAAAAATAAGCCAAAATAAGTCACTCAACCAAATCTTTTTTATCCAAAACAAAATGTGTTGTCTTTAAGTAGTTTTTTTTTTTGGCGATATTGCTTTTTTTATATAATTAGTATAACAGTTATATATAATTGACATTAGTAAAACATGAGTTATCAAGTAAGTACATTATTAACTTTTAAAATTGAGTTTTTTTTTTGTGGAGTGTGTGTGTGTTTAAATAAGGTATACTAAGACTTAGTATTTTTATTTGACCATTAACTTTTAAACTTTTTTAATTATTTTTTTGTCAAACAAGTTATGTTAGATTTTTTTAACTTTTTAACTAAAAAAATAATTAAAAAAACATATTAACCAATCAAGCTTGAGAGGCTAGAGTGGCAACCTATGTTTTTTGGCTTTTTGCTATAAACACAAAAATAACGTAGCTCGTTCAAGACAAAATCTAAAAGACTAAAAAGGTCAAATTAAAATATTAATTTTTAAAATATTCTATTCAAATTTTTATTTATTCTAAAAGATAATATTATTCCTATTTGATAACTTTTTATAACAAATACAATCTATATATAATTATAACACCCCGACCTTTTCACATGACAATGATATTATTTGTTTTGGACAAAATCCTCATGATTTTATTCTTTTTAGGGGATCATCAATTCTTACATTGCTCCAGCGTAAGTACGCTTAACTACGAAATTCTGCTAAAATCTCTACCACCTGAAAAAATATTTCGTTGAATGTAAGGGTCTAAAATTTTTCTTTTATAGCTCAGGAACTACCTATCTCTTTTCTATGTGAGATACCAAGATATCACAATCCCCCCTTAGGGCTGCACGTCCCCGTACAGTAGCTTGCCAGCTTCAACAGCATGCCTGTCCTTATCGACTAACCTACTTAGTAGCCCGTCCATGTATCACGCGAGACGGTAGGGGCCTACACTCGGAGGTGAAGAGAGTCAATTCTAATACTATCTGTAACATCCAAACCCTTACATTCAACGAGATTTTTTTTCAGGTGGTAGAGACCCTAGTAGAATTTCACAATTAAGCGTGTTTGGGCGGGAGCAATGCAAGGATAGGTGACCCCCTGAGAATAACAAAATTATGAGAATTTTGCCCAAAACAGACAATATCGTTGTTATGTGAAGGATTAGGGTATTACAATAATTGTTATTATTAGCCATATAGAAGGTTAATTAATCCTAAATTTAAATAATAAACAAAAGAAACTAAATTTTTTTACCAATCAACCAATTTAAAAATTAATTTACCAAATAACTTAGTTTTAACTCAATTTAATTTTTTTTACTGAAATACAAAAATATAATCTTAAAATTACTTACTAATAAGACCCTGATTGGCAACTTGGTATTTTTGATTTTTTTGCTAAAAACACAAAAAAGCCAACTTTGCTCGTTGGATAAAAAAGCAAAAAAGTTAAATCAAAATACAAAATTTTAAAATATTCAAATCAAACTCTTACAACTTTTAAAATACAATAATACCATTTATTCATAACTTATTTACTATCACTATCAATTATATGTAATTGTTAATATTAAATATATAAAATGGTAAAAATGTCAACTTTGAACAAAAAGCAAAAAAATTAACTTTTTACCCAAACAACCAATTTTAAAAAAACTAGTTTAAAAGTTAAATTGCCAAATAATTTACTTTGAACTCACTTTAATTTTTTGATTTTTGCTAAAAAAACAAAAAAGTTAACTTTTAAGTTAATTACTAATCAGGTCCTAAGCCTTTCAGTATTTCTGAGATCCTGTTCGGGATCACTTAAAAGTTGGCCTATAAAAAAGCTAACTTTTAAGTTATACCGTTTGATTTTTTAAAAAAATTAATTAATTTTTTTATTTTTTTTTTAAAAAAAATTTATATACATCCCGAAAAACGTAACGTGTTTTTTAAAAAATTATTATAATACTTTTAATTAAAAAAATTAATTTTCCTAAAAAAAAAAAATTATTAATATTTTAAATATTATAATTTAAAAGTAAAAAAAATAAGAACAAAGTACAAAATAAATAAATTAGACTCACAAAATTACACTTTCTGGAAAACTATTGCCTGCAAATGAATTTGTATTTTGTACTCACGCGTTATCATAATATCCTTACCATTAACCATAAACGAGTGGAATTTTCCTTTTTTTAAAAAAAAAAAATTAAATTCCTGGAAAGTTAGAGGTGTGCTTCTTGGAGAGAATTGGGTAGGTAAGAGGAAGAGTCAACCAGTCAACGCAAAGGGGCAAGTCTTTCTCATGGGTCGGTTAGTATTTATTTATTTAATTACGTAGAAAAATATATTTTGTGTAAAATAATATTAATTTATTTTTATTAAATATATATGAGATAAGAGCACTTCACCTACAGTTCATTTGGCAAACGGACTGGAAGTTGATTTTTTTTTTTTTGCATTTTAAGCTACTTTATGCTAAAAAATTAAAATTTTAGTTCGTTTGATTGGGATATAAGTGCTTTTAAATCAAAAATTTAGTATCTATTTGAGATATTTAAGCTTTGCTTTAAAGAAGTTTAATTTTTTTTTTAAAAAGAATAAAAATAATGAAAGTATTTGGAATAATATTTTGTAGTAATTTTTTTATTTTATTTTTGTTTTTTTATTAAAATATATAAAATGTTCTTATTTTTAATTTTTAAATTTTAATATTTGAAATATTGGCATAATTTTATTTATTTTTATGAATAAAATTAATTTTTTTATATAAGGATATTATAATAATTTTATTTGAAAAAAAGTTGTGGTGTTTGAAATATGTATTGATTTCTTTTTATTGAATTAAGAGATGAAAAAAATATTAGTTAATTTTCTTTTGAAATTAAATAATACAGCTTAAAAGCTGACATTTTTACAAAAAAATTGACTTAAAAGCTAGTCCAAACAGGTCCTTAAAGTTGTTAAAAAATTTTAAAATTTATTTTTAAATAATTTTATATTCAATATGAATTTTATTTGATATATTTTGACGGGTAAATTTTTAAAAATATAAAATTAAATATATATTATAAAAATTCTAATATTTTTAAAAATTCTAATATTTTTAAGAGTATCATATGATATTATTTACGTAATATTTTTAACAAATAAAAAAATAAAATTTAAACTAAATAAATCACTTTTATCTTTTAAATATCGAATAAAAATAAATTAATATTATTTTATATAAAATATTTTTATTACATAATTAAATTAAAACACCAGCTAAACATATTACATAATAATTTACAAAATTACCAAATAATTACTCGGTACCAGAAAGTACCGAATAATTTTCTGCTGTCGGCACCCACTTTACGGGGACCACCGCCCGGTTCGCTCTTGCCGCGTGGGGACCACCGGTTCACGCCGCAACGGAGAGGCTATTGGCGGCGAGGAGGTGCTTTTTCTAGTGGAAAAAAATATTAAAAATAATATTCACTCAACCATGGTTCGCCTCGGGTAAAGCAATAAACTAATTATTTTTGGGTTTTTTAATTTGGATAAAAATTAGAGATCTCCAAATATTTTACTAAAATTTTATTTTAAAATATCTTATATGTTCATTTCTTAATGAATGATTTTTATAATTAATTTATTTTTATGTTATTTATATGATTTATAAAAAAACTGAACATATTAGCAATATTATTTATTAAAAAAGATATGCTAAATAAATTTAATTATGTAATCTTGATTACTAATTTTGTTTAAAAAAATGGAGAAGATTTTTTAGAAATAATCTGTTTTTTAAGGGTTCGTTTGGTAATGTTTATAATTTTTTATTTTTTATTTATGAAAAATAAAAAATATATTTTTGTTTATATTTATAAAAAATAAAAATTAAAACATATTTAGAAACATTAATGTTTAAAAAATGGTAATTAAATATTACGAATTAATCTAAATCAAAATTTATTTATAAAATAAGTGAAAATATATATTTTTTATTTTTAAAAATTTTATAAATCTTGAAAATTATTTACAAATTTTTAAAAATAGAAATAATTACTAAACATATTTTTATTTATAATTTACAAAAATTTTAAAAATTAAAATGAAAAACAAAAAAACGTAAACGTTAGCGAGCCACGTCTAAATAATTAAGAGAATTCAATAACATACTGTGGGACCCACAGATGACCTAGACCCCATGCTCCTCGCTGATGGAGGGTGACCTCATCATGGCCTTAGATATTTTCTTAATGAGTTATAATAACTCTTTGGATAATAAATTTTTTTTATATAAATATTTGTATAAAATATGATGTAATTTTAATATAAGTTTTATTATTAATTAATAATAAAATTTTAGTTTTGTACTAATTTTTTTTATTATTTTAATTTCATATAATAAGTGATATATTTATTAGTTCATAAAATTAATATATTAATTAAATAAAAATATATTACTTTTTATTCTCAACGGGTATGATAATTTGAAAAATACATAATTAAAAATAAATTAGACATAATATAATTATTTTAAATTAAATAAAATTAAATCTCTTAAAATAAAAATTATGGGACAAAATTTTTTATAAGGTCTAAAAAAGAATTAATTTTTAAATTTTTTTAAAATATATTAATATTTATAAAATTAATAACTTTTATTTTTAAAAAATTATTGATGTTGATTTTTTTGTCCTTATTATCCTTTGTTTAGCCAATAATTAACAACTTTGCATGAACCTTTATTCCGCATTGATTGTCAATTTGATTTTTTAAATTTTTTTATTTAAA
This sequence comes from Heliamphora exappendiculata, assembly GCA_034768845.1. Classification (NCBI taxonomy): domain Eukaryota; kingdom Viridiplantae; phylum Streptophyta; class Magnoliopsida; order Ericales; family Sarraceniaceae; genus Heliamphora; species Heliamphora exappendiculata. The sequence goes on along the minus strand of JAOTRH010000024.1, from coordinate 13,018,429 downwards.
ATATTAAAAAATTAAAATTGTTTGTTTGGCAACAAAATAAAATTTTTAAAAAATTAAAAAATTAAATGAAAACACAAATTTTAAAAATATTTTATTCAAACTCTTACTATTTTTAAAAAATATAATAATATATTTTATTCATAAATTATTTATTACTACTATCAACTATATAATTGCTAATGTCAAATATATAGAAAAATAAAAATGTACATTTTGAACAAATAGTAAAAAATTAGTTTATAACCAAATAACTACCTTAAAAAAAGTTAACTTAAAAGTTAAGTTACTAAACAATTTATTTTAAACACAATTTAATTTTTTAACAAAAAATATATTAAAAAAATTAATTTTTAAATTAGTTATAACCAATGGGTCCCTTCATTTAAACAACAGAACATTTTAAAAATATATATATTCACACCCCAAATAATGCCCGTATAAGTGGTTTGCTTATTTTTTTATTAGTAAATAAGTTAAATTTTATTTAAATTACATCGTTTGAGTGGTTTGTATCTTATTTGCTTATTTATTTATAAATTAACTACCTAAATAAGTTTTTTTACTTATTTATTTATAAGTCAACTTATTTGGCTTTAAGTCAGCTTATTTGTTTATTTGACTATCTGCTTATTTTTTTGTTTTTAACTTATTTGGTTATCCAAACGAAGTAACTTATTTTTTAACTTATAAGCTAATAAAAAAATAAACAAAATTATACAAACGGGCCAAAGTTTATAAAAAATAACTATTATTGTCTTATTTGTTTAAATTATAAATTTTATTGCAAAATATATGATAAATCTTTATTTTAAATTAATAAAAATAATATGTTCACCGATCTTATCATTTGAGTAAATAAAATAAAATTACTTAGTAGGAGGAACCCACCATTTGGTGTTTTATGGACCTCTGGATAGGGAAAATTATTAGATTCGTTCGGAGCGTAAGCAATATTATGTTATATTTTTAATAAATAAATAATTATAATTTACATAATATAAATTATTTTTTATTTTATAATTATTCAATAAAAATAAATTATTATATTTTTATTATAAATTTTTTTATTATTATAATAAATAAATATACTATATAAATATATCAGGTAAAATTTCAAAAGCACCAAATAATTAATAGCGAGTCGTGTCCAAACTTTTATTCTCCCACCCAAACCCACGTTTTGGGCACCTTTGCCAACGGATTTTAAGCTTTTATTTAAAGTTCAAAAAAATTTAAAAATCAAAAAAATTTGTTTGACAACTTAAATTTTATTTTAACTTTTTAACCATTTTGCTTTCTTGTACAATTTTTTTAAAATATCATACTTTTTTCTATATATATTTATTTTTTATAAAAATTATATATTTAAAATATTATCATCAAAGTTTATCAAATAAGATATATATTGAAAATAAAGTTATTTAAAAATAAAATTAAAAAATTAAAAAAAATTTTAAACCAAATTTTTGTCTTTTATTTAAAATCAATTTAAGCTAATTTTTTAATTTATTATTTTTTAACTTAAAATTACCTTAACAGTTTATCAAATAAATTTTTTATTTATTTAAATTAAAAAGACTTAAAGTAAAAGGCCTAACTTATAGCCAATTTGTCAAATAAAGACATTTGTTTATTATTGAGTTACTCCAATTTTAAGTTTTAGGCTCAGTTGAAAAAAAAAAAAGAAAAAATCACTTCTAGTCTATGCTTAGGCACTGTTTGGCAATCTTGATTTTTTTGTCTACACATGCCAGAAAGCTAAAGTTGCCTATTTAGTAAAAAAGTAAAAAAATTAAATCAAAATATAAAATTTTAAAATATTCTATTTAAACTCATTTCACTTTTAAAATACAATAATATCTTTTATTCATAACTAATTTAGTACAACTATTAACAATATATAATTGTTAATATCAAATTATAGAATAATAAAAATTTTTAATTTAAATAAAAAATAAAAAAATTAACTTTTTACCTAAACAGCTAATTTAAAAAAATGTAACTTAATGTAAAAAATAAAAAAAAGCAAAAATACTAACTTTTAAGTTAATTGCTAATTGAAGCCTTACTTGGTACATTGGTACCAAACGAGTTTTAGTGAAGATTTTTTTTATAAAAAAAATGCATTTTTTGATTGGTGATTGTGTTCTTATACAAAAATTGTTAGGTATATAGAGAAGGAATATAATTTCGGACACACACTAACTTTTATAGAAAATTTTGATAAATAAATATTTTTACTTTTGTAATTCGTGACAAAATCTTGAAAAAATAAGTATTTTTTTCATTAAATGAAAGATTATATAGGTATAAATAAATAAAATAAAATGAGTCAATAAGTTATCGTACCAAACTGGGCCTTATCATGTACATCGAGTTTGGACAGAAACGCATAGGCATAGTAGAGTAAACTTGACCCGTCTGAGGTTCTTCCCTTCCTCAAATTCAACCATTCTCTCATTTTTGACGTCTCGCTCTCTCTGAACCATCCCAGAACCAGAACCATTCATTTCTAGGATTCTGCATCTTCATATATGAATGATGATTCTCTTCCTTTCTACTCGTAAAGCAACTCCTCTAAGCTCATTGTCACCATCGCCAAACGTTTTGTTCAGCTTCTGAATCGATAAAGCTGAAGTAAAGGTAAATTTGTTGTTTTGGATTTCTTCTTGTATTTTTTCTGTTTATTATCTCATGCTGCTTTGAGAGCGCAAAAAAAATGTTTGACGATGAAGGTTTCGACGGCTTTTTTTGTTGATTAGTTGGTTTTATCTGAGCTATTGGCTGTTTGAATCTTTGAAAATTAGGTTAATTTCTGTTTTTTGACTTAATCAATCAAGCTTCGCTACCAGCTGGCTTTTTTGTTCTGTTTTGGTTGTTTGTGTTTTTTTCTTTCCTTTTTTTGAAAAGAAAAAATCATGAGAAGTTTGGTGACGAATCTGAAATTTTTAATCGATTCTTTCTACGGAGATAAAAAGAAAAAAAAAACTTTCTTTTTTGAAAAACTTTTTCTCTTCCTTTTGTCCTATAGGAATTTTTCCTGGAAAGGTTAAATTTTCTCGGAACTATTTTTGTTGGCAAACAAACAGATCGTCGGATCCTTGCCCTTTCGCGAAGAAATCTGAGTAATAGGAAGACTTCTTGTGCTACAATTTTGCAACTGAATCGGCAGGGAATCTAGTTGTGTATTTCTCTTTGGATACTGAACAAGCAGGAAAGGGCGTTTCTGTTTGTTCCTTTTTCTAAATTTTCATTTCATGATACTGCTTTGTAAAAGTGCTTTGTAAAGTATCTAAAAGTGTTGTATCTTTTCCTGAGTAGTAGACATAGTTTAATTGAAGTTTTCTTGATTCTGTATCTTCACCTTTTGCACTGGTTGGGTTGGGTTTCATAGGATATTCTGTTGTTAGTTTTGATTTGTGAATTTGTCTCTTTAAAAGCTCATTGAGGAGATTCCCACCCACTTCCGCGTGTGTATCTCCTGTTACTTGCTAATCAGCTGAAAAGGTTCTTTCTTTGAAATTCGATTCGGCTCGTCCCCAAAGTTGGGGAATCTGCTTATTATTAGTTTTGAATCAGTTAAAAGGGCTATGTCTAAAATTGGCTTGTGCTCAAAGGTGGAGCATCTGCTTGTGATTTTATTCTGTGACTTTTTAATCTAACAAAAACTTTGCTTGACTTTGACAGTGTGTGCTTGTTTGTTTATGATTCTATTCAGTGAATCAGGTGAAAAAAGGGACCTTTTGGAAATTGGCTTTAGGTTATTGTTAACAGATGGGCATCTACTTGTTATTTGATTCTTTTTACATTTTTTTAAAAATCTTTTTGGGTCTTACATCTGTGAAAACTTATTTGAGATGTTGAGATTTCTGAGTTTCGACACCTTTCAGAGGTGAAGCCTCTAACTGAGCTTTTTTCTTTCTTTTTTTTTTCTTTTCTTTTCTGGTCTTTTTTTTTTTCCTATTTGGTGTGAAGATTCTTATGGAAATTGTTTTCTGATATATTAAATGGATGGTGAGTGGTTTGTTCAAATGTTGGTTGTTCCTAGCTCAATTATTGTTACTTGTGGGAGCAAAATGGTCATACACATTAGTTACTTGAGGGTTGACACTGGCTAAGTGGTTAAGACAACAATCTTCATTGGTATCCTTATACCTTTTGTCTGGATGATACTTGAGTTAATCATCATATATACTGTATTTGGACTTTTTACATCTGAAGTTATTGTACATAAGCTGTTTTATGCTTGTTTTCCTTAAAGCATACTTCAAATCTCAATTTTATTAGTGTGGATATATGCCTTAAAGTGCATGGCACTGGAAGTTGTGAACAACGTTACAAATTCAAGTAAACCTAAATCTATCATAGTTAGACAGAAAACTATTTAAGTCAACCATCATTTGCGGTTATGGAAATGGATTTTTTCCCCTTTTTGTGAGATGTGTAAAAATCTTTGTGTTTGTGAACTTTGGCAGACATGCTTATTGAAGATTTTAGCAATTGTAGAAAGAAAAAAGAAATAAACGTAGTTTCTTGAAGTCTTTGCCAATTTATTTATCAAAATTTATATATAAATAAATTGTTCTACTCGAAGTAAAATCTCTAAGATCTTCTGGCTCAGTAGTAGAATGGTGGTTCATTTTTGAAAGAAAAGCTAGTGAATTCATAGATCATTGGCTGCAACATTGTTTGGTGAAATAGAATCTTTTACATGTGATGATTGCTCTCTTCGCCTAACTTATGGTTGAGAATTAACTTCTGACTTGAGACAAGATCTGTGTTTGAGATGATGACGAAGATAATTCCTTCAACAGAAATCGAATATCCTCATCTCTTTAAGTCACTTTAATGTTTAAATAAGTTTTGCACATGTAGGACATTTTTATTTTGGGTAAAATATGCTGACTTCCCTTGAGATTTGGTTGCATGACATTAGTACCCTTGCCCTTTTAGAAATTACCGTCACAACCCTAAGGTTTAAAATCAGATCACAATTACCCCCTTACTATTATTTGAAGGTTAACGGAGTCAATACAATATTGTTCTTGAATCTATAACTACAATATTTTTAAATACATTTTATATAGACTACTTAAGATCCTGCATGTAGCACATATGTACTAGTAATTTCTCCCTACATGTGTCTTGTATCATTGTATGTTGTGTATTTTGACATCATATTTTGTTTGATTGTCATTTGGACAATATGTTCTCTATCCTTCTTCGTTAAGTGTTATTCTGACTTTTCTGTACATTTTTTTGTGTGGGTTGTTATTTTCATTTCCGTTAATTACCTATGATTCCTTCGTTTTCAGGTGGTACTCATTTCTTGTTACTCTTTGGAAGCACGAACTTCAATTTCCCTTCACAAGTCCATACCAATTTGTCATAGTTATTTGTTTTTTGTTTTTTTTTGTCAAACAACCATGAGCAACCTGAAGTTAGGGGTGGAGGTTGTGAGTGCCCACAACCTTATGCCGAAAGACGGGCAGGGCTCATCTAGTGCCTTTGTGGAGCTTCACTTTGACCATCAGAAATTCCGCACCACCATCAAAGAAAAAGATCTTGATCCTGTTTGGAATGAAACTTTCTATTTCAATATCTCTGATCCAAACAACATACCTAACCTCACCCTTGAGGCCAGTGTCTATAACAATATACAAGCAACCCAGTCCAAATCCTTCCTTGGTAAGGTTAAGATCACTGGGACATCATTTGTTTCGTACTCTGATGCTGTTGTTTTGCATTATCCTTTAGAAAAACGAGGCATTTTTTCACGTGTAAGAGGGGAGCTTGGCTTGAAAGTTTTTATTACTGATGATCCTTCCATTACATCCTCGAATCCATTTCCTGCAATGCAATCTTCTGTGCTTCCAAATCCATTCTCAACCCAAGCTCAAGCGCCTGCTCAACAACTTTCAGACTTTGTCCCGAATCCATTTTCTGACAAAAGAACCGAGCCAACTCGCACATTTCACCATCTTCCTAACACAAACCAACCACAACAACAGGTTCAACCTTCTGCATCTGTAACCCAGGAACCAATGAAATATGGGGCTGATGAGATGAGAGCTGCACCACAGGCTCCTAGAATTATGCGCATGTACTCTGGTTCAGCATCACAACCAGCTGAATATGCACTTAAAGAGACAAGCCCTTTTCTTGGAGGAGGTCAAGTTGTTGGGGGTCGAGTTATACGTGCAGACAAACCGGCCAGCACATACGATCTTGTTGAACCAATGCAGTTCCTTTTTGTGCGAGTTGTGAAAGCCCGTGACCTCCCTACCATGGACGTTACTGGGAGCCTCGATCCTTATGTTGAAGTCAGAGTTGGGAACTATAAAGGCATCACAAGGCACTTTGAGAAAACACAGAACCCGGAATGGAATGCGGTGTTTGCCTTTTCGAAAGAGAGATTGCAGTCCTCGGTCTTGGATGTTGTCGTCAAGGATAAGGATCTGATAAAAGATGACTTTGTTGGGATTGTTCAGTTTGATCTTAATGAAATCCCAACACGAGTCCCTCCAGACAGTCCATTGGCTCCAGAATGGTATCGGCTTGAAGACAAGAATGGAGAGAAGAGGAAAGCGGAACTGATGCTTGCTGTCTGGATTGGCACACAGGCTGACGAGGCTTTCCCTGATGCTTGGCATTCTGATGCAGTTTCTCCCATTGACAGCTCATTGGCCTCCCAACATATCCGTTCCAAAGTCTACCATTCTCCAAGATTGTGGTATGTACGGGTCAATGTGATTGAGGCACAAGACTTGGTTGTATCTGAAAGGACTCGTTTTCCAGATGTATATGTCAAGGCACTTATAGGTAACCAGGTTTTGAGGACTAAACCAATCCAAGCTCGGACAATGAATGCACTCTGGAATGAGGATCTCATGTTTGTCGCTGCTGAGCCCTTTGATGATCATCTAATTCTTACAGTTGAAGACCGCTTGGGACCCAACAAAGATGAGATTCTTGGGAAAGTCGTTATAGCATTGAACTCTGTCGAGAGACGAGCTGATGATCGAATTATTAACTCCCAGTGGTACAACCTCCAGAAACCTAGTTCGGATGATGTGGAACAGACGAAGAAAGAAAAAGAGAAAGCTAAAGATAAGTTTGCTAGTAGGCTCAATCTCCGAGTCTGCCTCGATGGGGGGTACCATGTGCTCGATGAGTCAACTCAGTACAGCAGTGATCTCCGGCCCACAGCAAAACAGCTCTGGAAGCGATCAATTGGTATATTGGAGCTCGGCATTTTAAATGTTGATGCACTCCACCCAATGAAAACAAGGGATGGAAGGGGTACATCAGATACATATTGTGTAGCCAAGTATGGTCACAAATGGATACGAACCAGAACCATCATTGACAGCTTGAACCCGAAATATAATGAGCAATACACTTGGGAGGTTTATGATCCGGCCACAGTTCTCACTGTGGCTGTTTTTGATAACAACCAGCTCAGTGACAGGGGGTCAAACAGTGCCAGAGACCTTAAAATTGGCAAGGTTCGTATCCGCATATCTACTCTTGAAACTGGCCGTGTGTATACTCATTCTTATCCGTTGCTAGTCCTTCACCCTTCCGGTGTAAAGAAGATGGGAGAGTTACACTTGGCAATTCGGTTTTCGTGCACCTCATTAGTGAACATGATGTTTATATACTCGCGACCCCTATTGCCAAAGATGCACTATGTGAGGCCATTGACTGTAATACAGCTTGACATGCTTCGCCACCAAGCTGTGAACATAGTTGCAGCTCGGCTTAGCAGATCCGAACCCCCTCTTAGGAGGGAAGTTGTCGAATACATGACCGATGCACATTCACATCTATGGAGCATGAGGCGCAGCAAGGCAAACTTTTTCAGGCTAATGTCTGTTTTCAATGGATTATTTGCTGTTGCGAAATGGTTCGGAGAAGTTTGCATGTGGAGGAACCCCATCACAACAGTGCTAGTACATGTTCTCTATGTGATGCTGGTCTGTTTTCCCGAACTGATTTTGCCAACGGTGTTTCTCTACATGTTCCTAATAGGGCTTTGGAATTTCCGATACCGGGCAAAATACCCTCCTCACATGAACACTAGAATCTCCTATGCTGACGCCGTTCACCCTGATGAGCTTGACGAGGAGTTCGACACGTTCCCTACCTCGCGAAGCCCAGATTTGGTTCGAATGAGATATGACCGATTGAGAAGTGTAGCTGGGAGGATCCAAACTGTGGTGGGTGATGTGGCCACCCAAGGTGAGCGAGTCCAGGCACTGCTGAGTTGGCGAGATCCACGCGCTACAGTTATTTTTGTAACGTTCTGCCTTGTGGCTGCCATCGTGTTGTACGCGACTCCTTTCCAGGTATTAGCTGTCATAGCCGGATTCTTCGCAATGCGTCATCCGAGGTTCCGGCATAGGTTGCCGCCTGCCCCACTCAATTTCTTCCGTCGCCTGCCGGCCAGGACTGATAGCATGTTGTGAAATTGAGCTATGGGGGTTTCTTGCAAATTTTGTTGGCTGCTGCTTATTCATCAGGTTCTCTTTTGCTTGCTTGTGTTTGTATATTTTTCGTGCACTGTAATTCTATGTTTTCTATATTGCGCTCATGGAAACATATAAAGATTTGATGTCCTGAGAAACTGCAATTTAGTATGTATACTTTGACCTCAAGTGCTTATGTGATCTCTGTTGTTGTTGCTTCTTTATCAACTAGAAAAGCATCAGTTATGAGTGCGCATTATGCAATAGCTTGCTACCAGATGCCTGTGATTGAAAAATGAATGGTATGATACAATGATCATTGTGATTTAATGTTATAGTGCATGTTTGATTAGGAAATTAGGGGATGGGATTGAATTAGTGATCTGGTGGGCCCCACAAGTGAGTTGTTTGTTTGACTAAAGGAATTAGGATTGGGGATGCATTGTTAATGAGCCAGATGTGCAAAATTAGTAATACCATAGGGATATGGCATTAGATTTGGGTACTACATTTCTACCCCTCTCACAACTGATAATGTAAGTTACTGATATGATATTTATTTATATATAATGAGTAAATAATTTTTCTTTCTTTCTTTTCATTCTCTCTCTACTTGTGTGTGCTCGGCTTTGCATTTGGTGACATTCCCAGTTTTCTTTTTGCTAAGAAAAATGGAAATTTTCATTTTCATTTTTCGCAAAAACAAATAACATGGTCTGGGGATCCTGTGTGGATTTCTTATTCTGATCTGCAAAGATGGCTTGGAAATTCCATCTGTGTTTTTGCGACTGCTGTCTTTTTGTTCATTCCTATAGTAATAGATTGTTCTTTTACATAATTGTTTTATCTTATATTTTGTTTCGATCGTGAATCTGTTGAGAGATTTGCAGAGAGAAAGGAAAAGGTAAATAAAAATATAAGAAAAAATGAAGTGGAGAAGTTAAAATTTTATTTCTTTTTTCTTTTTAAACCTCTCGACAAATTCATAATCCAAACACAGTCTTAGCGTCGCATTTAAAGTTCAGCAATCCTATAAAACAGTCTTACTGTGGCTTTTGAAATTCAGCAATCCTATAAAATTTCAATCTCTGTCAACCATCTTCTCCTCCTTTTACTTCATTTTTCTCACTCCACATTGTGCTAATAGCTAATTCTCACCTCACCCTTCTCTCTCTACGCTCACTAGCTGATCAACCGAATAGGAGTATGATCAAGTGAGAGAAAAATTATTTAGTTTGGATTATCTAACAAAAAAAGACAGTACTCTTTATTATTTAAAACTTAATCGAATTGTATATACTAATCATTATAATTTTATATATAATTCTCTACTATTAGCATTTAGCTCGCACAAACACATACACAGGTTAGTACCCATAGGCAGACCCAAGAATGGGCAGATGGGGGCGGTTGCCTACCTAAAATTTGAAAAGAACTCGCAATTATAGTAGCATTAGTTCAAAATCTGTTTAGATTATATAAGTTTGCCTCTTTAAAATTTTATTAGAAATTTAATATTTGCCTCTTAAGAACTTATAAGAAACAATTGGCCCCTCCTAAATTAGAATCCTTTGTCCATCCCTGTTGGTACCCCTCCCCATCCTCTCTCTCTTTCTTCCCTACCCATCACTATCCTACTCTATTGCTTAATTACTACATCAATTGTTAACTGGAAAAGTTCTTTTTGTTTCTTCATTTGTAAGCTATAACAAACAGCAGTGTAGTACATATCCATTTCATGATGTTGGCCAAGGACAGGTAGAATATGCATGTAATAACCTCTGTTACGATACAGTTTCACATCATCTAAAAGTCTAAAATAAGTGATTAATTACATGCACAAGTTGACCACTTCAATGGATGCAAGGTGGGAACTATTTACTGAAAGTTTTTTGGTATCCTTATAATTTTTAAGATCGAGTTCTATCCAAAGGTGTTTACATTGGTATTAGAACTGTCTCCATTCCAAGTTTGAGACGAACGGAACTTATTCAAGTATGTGATCAAATGAGTGATCGGTTTACTGAAAGTTCACTAAAATAAGTGAAAGTTCACTGAAACAAGTGATTATTTACTTGCATAAGTTCACTACTTGGATGGATGCAAAGTGGGAGGATATCATTAAAGGTTTTTTTGAGTCGTTCCTTACAATTTTTAAGGGTGAGTTCTTTCCAAAGGTGTTTATCATTTAGTATCAGAATTGTCTCCGTGCCAACTATTGACTATGTAATCGAATGGGTTGTTGTGTGGTTGGAGTCACAAAGTGGCAATTCATAGGCTGGATTAAAGTAACTTAAGTATTGTAAATGTGTATAGTTTTTAGCTGTTGAATACTGATAGGTTAGTGCCCATTTAGGATAGCTTCTAAGCCGATTCTTTTTTGCAAAAAAGTCGGCTTTTAAGCTATCTTATTTGGTTTTTTTTTTTTAAAAAACTAACTAGCTTTGTTTAATTTTTTTTTTAAGAAAAAAAAGACAATGAATATTTCAATACTCTAATTTTTTTTCAAACAAAATTATTATAATACTTTTTAAAAAGTCAAATTTTCTCACAAAAACAAAAAAAGTCAGTTTCACTATTCCAAACGTTATGTAACTTAAAAGTTAAAAGTAAGAGCACTTTAGACATTTTAATGAAAAGAAAAAAAATTTAAAAAATTACTACGAAAAATTATCTAAAACAAATTTTTTTTTTCTTCTGCTCTTTTTTTTTTTTTTTTTTTTTTTTAAGTTATACTTTTTAAAAACCAAGTTTTTAAGACATTTGAAACAGCCCTTAGTGCAGCTGTCAAAAGAAAAAAAAGGCTACTATTGGGTGAATGTCGATAGAGTGGATTGTCCGAATGTTAGCTGCGAAGTGTGGTAGATGTTACAATGAACTAATTTGTTTGAGACTATAGGCCCTGGTTGAAAATTTTGTTTATTTGCTTATTAACAAATAAGTCAACTTGCTAATAAGTCACTTTGTTTGGGTAGAATTGTTTATTTGTTTATTTACTTATTTATTTATTTGCTTATTTTGCTACCCAAACGAGCTTATTTGGCTTATAAGCCAGCTTATTTACTTATTTGCCTATCCAAACGAGTTTATTTATTTATTTGCTTATTTGTTTATTTGGCTACCTAAACGAGCTTATTTGTTTATTTGTTTATTTATTTTTAACTTATTTGACTATCCAAACGTCGTGATTTATTTTTTTGTTTATAAGCCAATAAGCAAATAAATAACTTTGCCCAAACGGGGCCATATATAAAGAATTAAGCACCTGTGGATTGATCATACAGTGAACTATGTACAGAGACTATGTGGTTGTTTGCTTTTTAAACTTGTGAGTTTCTGACTTCGGTGTATCTTTGCTGGAGGTTCTTGGTTTTCTAAGATCGACTTATTTGTTTTCTGACTTGTGTAAACTGCAAAGTGTTGATTAGCTTCTTGAGCCAAGTTGGGACCAAGTCCAGAAAACTGAAGAATTTATATTCCTTAGAGACCTATAGGAAACATCATAGTTGTCTTAGCCATACTAAAATGTCACAGAATCAAAGTTTTATTTAGTTCATTGGATAAAACTCTTGTCTTTGATTAATAGATTTTCACCCTTTTTTTATAAATAAATAAAAAAAGCCAGGATGCCTCAAACCATTGCCAATTCGACACAAAATCGACTAAAGAGGTACATTGGATTGGATGCAACAAAATATCTTCTCAAAACCATTGCTAATTCAACACAAAATTAATTAAAGAGGTACATTTGATGCAACAAAATACTTTCTTAAAAAATGAAATAAAAGCCTTCACGCAGAAAGGAGAAAACCAAAAAACCTCCACGCAATGGTGAATTAAACTCCATACAAGAAAGATTATTACAACACAGTAACACTATAAAAATTGACAAACAAAGAAAAAACATCAATCATGAGTTGCACACTCTTGCACATTACCTTTTTTTCTTGGGGCTTTCAATTAAATTTTTAAAAAACACATTTTAACGCGTAAGGTCTATTAATAAAATTTTTAATACGTGAGGTCCAATTACTTACAACACAAATAAATTTAACACAAACAGATAATTTTATATATAATGCATACAGATAAATTTATCTATCGTCTTATTTTATGCAAGACAGATAAATTTATCTGTATTTTTTAAACGGATAAATTTATCTATGCATTTTTAAAACATGTATCAAATGCATAGATAAATTTATCTACCTTGTATAATTAAGTAAACAGATAAATTTATCTGTATAAAGAACACTGTGTCTTTTCAAAATATGTATAAAGCACACAGATAAATTTATCTGTATGCTTTATACGTATTTTAAAAATACACAAATTATTTTATTTATTTTATAGTCCAATTAGATCTCGCGCGTTAAAAAATTTGTTGATGAATACAAAATAAAATTGTCACTACTTTAAAAATCTAACACTAATTTTTTATTTTTTTTCCACCGTTAGCTAGAATAGCATCGTACACTCCCCCAAACTATCACAAATGGACTTGCTAAGATCGATGGTAGTCACCAAACCACAGTTTTGGCATTATAAACTTCGATTTACTTGTGGAGAAGAATAGATAAAGACAAAAAGATAAATATACCAAAAAAATCAAATAAATTGCAAACCATACACAACAAAGTACAAGAGGGGAAAAAAAACAAATAAGAGAGGGAGATAAGATAGAAAAAAGAGATTGAAGAGACATAAAAGAGAGATCAAAGGAGAGGGAGAGAGAAAGGGAGAGAGCAGCTGATAAAAAATAAATAAAGAAGAAGAAGAAGAAGAAGAAGAAGAAGAGGGAGAGAGCAGAATTTTGTGTGTTTAATTTGTTGGTTGTTACATGTCATTATCTTATCCCACTATTTCACCATGGAAACTATTAGGGTTGAAAGTTGAGTCAAGCTTATTCAAGTTCAACTTGTGTTTGGCTCCATAAAATCTTATTTGAGATTTAACTCACAACATAAATAAATTAAGTTTTGAAAAAGCTTATTTGAAATTAACTCTAAACATAAATAGATCAAGTTCGAACAAATTTATAATTTTTTTGTCAAGCATTGGTTTTCATTAATTCAGAGTTTGACAAATCTAACTTCTAAATGTGCATATATATCCAATACCCGTGCACAAATTCACATAACATATATATCTATATATATTGGCCAAATCATAAAATTATATGTTTAAATCCTCGGGATTATATTTTTGCCCCATGTTATGCACTTCAATCCAGTTAAAAAAAAAATAGTTTAAAATAATTTAGACACATACAACATAGACCAGTTGATGCAGTAGTATGAAAAAACGTTAAAATTATAAATAATAACAACACTAGAAGAATGGATAGATCTAAATTGATATGAGATGCAGTTTAAAAAAAAATTTAAATCTATTAAAACTAATTGAAAATATATTTCTTAACAAAACAGAATAGTGTAAAAAAATTTATGTAACCAATCCTAATTAATTGAAATAAAAACCTAATTTAGTTTAATTTGGTCATGTTATGCACTTCATTTTCATTACAATGATTGCATTGTATAGCAATGTAATAAAATGTCCAATTTGGAAGAACTCATTCCGAGATTTAGGGCGAGGGAGGTGGAGATACATTTTTCTCTCTTATTCTTATGACGGAAAAATACAGCAACAAACTTTAATTTGTTTTTTTTGTCAACCTTTTAATCAAAATATATTAGACAAATCAAATAAGAATCATATGCACAAAACTAAGGTAATGCAGGTAATTTATATGAACATTGATCAGTACTTCGACGTTATGCTTCTGATTTGTTTTTTAGCATAATAACACAAATTTTTTTTGGCCAAATCATTGGAATACCTCAACTTTGACCATGTAACTACGCAGATAAAATAATGGTAACAGGTTGCTTGGTAAATTCTAGGCACAAAATGGATAATTTCATGAGATAATTTCTATATATTATCAGCGTGAATGATTTTAAATACACATACAGCGTTACTAAATGTACCCACCATATATTTTTGGCAATTTAAAATTACCATTAGGGACAAAACACAAATACTTTTTCCCTCTCAACTCCTAACCCCTATCTCCTCCAGCAACCAAGGGCTGGCACCGACCAGCCCTCTCTCACCTCCACAATCGTTGCTAGTCCTCCCCCAACCCGTCCTCGCCTCACGCAGCCCTCTCCCCTCTCCCCTCTCCTTATGCCACCCCTTTCTTCTACTCTCTCTGTCTTCCTTTTCTTTTATCGCGTGGTCACGACCTCCCTTGTAACACCCCAACCATTCACATGACAACGATATTATTCGCTTTGAACAAAACCTCCACAATTTTGTTCTTTCTAGGAGGTCACTCATTTTTGCATTACTCCAGCGTGAGCACGCTTAACTGAGTTTTGCTAGGATCTCTACCACCTAAAAAAGGCCTTGTTGCTATGTAAAGGTCCAAAAATTTTCCTTTATAGCCCAAGAATTCTCTCGCCATTTTCGATGTGAAATACCAAGATATCACATCCTTCTCCCTCCCCCCTTCTCTCTTTCCTTTCTCTGCAAATCCTACCACTAGGGGAGGGGAGAGGGCAGCACGATATGGGGTGGGGAGAGTGACGCGAGGCGGGGAAAGGTGGGAAGAGGGTGGAACGAGATGGGGAGGGGTGGGGATAGGTGACGACGATTGTAGAGGGTGAAAAAGGGGTGGTTTGCCGGCCGGTGGTGGCCGGAGGTAGAGGAGGAAAATCCGTTAAGGTTTTGTTCCTAATAATAAGTTTACATTGCAAAAGAAAAATGGTGACTGCATTTAGAATCACGCTTTCAACTCATGGCTTGTTCCTAATAGTAAGTATACATATCTCAAACATCTGATCTGCTTCATATCAGGTACAGCTCAACAAGAGAGAGAGAGAGAGAGAGAGACTGACTATGAAGAACTTCAGCTTGGGGGCAGGGGAGCAGCTCTTCTCATACTTATTCTCCTTCTAACCCATTTTTCAGAAGCTGAGCCACATGTTTCGAGACCTAGCGGCAAAATTTGGGCTGGAAAACTTCCTCCAGAGGAATGCAACAAGGAGAAGGTAGATTGGACAGTCAAACAATACAACCGGGAGTGATCTGAGTAGATTGGACTGTCATAGGAGATGATCGAGAATGATCGGAGATCAGACCGTCATACGAGATGATTGGGCAAGAGTTTGGTCATACTAAGGCGGCTCTTACTCTCAACAGTTTCAAGAAGGGTGGAGATGGTGCTGGTCCGTCTATGTTTGTTTTCCCCTATATATCCTGTTGCTAAGTTATGTGCGTTCCAAGCTACATCTACTAAGAGTTTTTAGTGCTTCACAAACTTAGTGTGAACAAGGAACTCTTACCATCTTGCTAGGAAGAATATCCATGAAGACTTCAAAACAAATTGTACAGATAGTAACACTTTCGAATTACCATTTTACCTTACAAACTTTATTTTCCAAGCAGAGCATTGGCCAAAACATTAATAGAGTTGGGTTATCCTAGTGGATTCTTCCTGTTTTCTAGTTCCTGGATGTGACTAACATACCATAACCACTAAAGTACTAATCTTGGCTCACTAAGTTAACCCGTAATGTTTTCACTTTCATCTTCTATATGAGCATTCTCAATATTATGCCTTGAAAAACATATGATTAAACAAGTTGGTGAAACTTCATATGTGAAATTTGAGTTGTATTCTCATTTATCTCTGCATAGAAGCTGGAAGAGAACTTATGACATGTGACTCCTATGCAGGGACCATGATGGAGATGCACATTGATACATACATAAATACATGTGTGTGTGTGTGTGTGTGTGTGTGTGTGAAGGGTTCAAGTTACTAAACAGGAAGTATATACATTGTGGTTCAAAACAATAGTTTCCGGCATGATGTCCATCGCCAAAATCTTAATAAAGTTAGGTTATCGTTACGAATTCTCCTCATTTTCTACTTCCCAGATGTTATTAAAATACCATAGCCACCTAAGCTCAGTCTTGGCTCACTAAATAAACCCTTAATGTTTTCACTTTCATCTTCTATATGAGCATTCTCAATATTATGCCCTTGAAGAGGATGCGAATTCAAAGAGTTGGTGAAACTTCATAGGTGATATTTGAGTTGTTTTGTCTCCCCTTAGAGGGAAGAAGGGATCTTATGGCATATGACTCTTATGCAAGGACAATGATGGAGAAGCACAGAGATGTATACATAAATACACGTGCGTGCGTGCGTGCGTGCGTGCGTGCGTGCGCGCGCGCGTGTGTGTGTGTGTGTGTGTGTGAAGGGTTCAAGTTACTAAACAGGAAGTATATACATTGTGGTTCAAAACACTAGTCTCCAGCATGGAATCCATCTAGAATATCAGGGCAAATAAAGCAGGTTCTCCTTATGACTCCGATAAGATTAGACTAGATCACAACCAGGGATGCTCTGCTCCACCTTTCACTAGTTCAACTTAAATGACAAACATTACCAAATTGGAGGTAAATTTAATACAAAGCTTAGCACAAACTCCAACTAAATTTCGATTAAGCTGAAAAGATATTAGCACAGGCGAACTGTCTACAATGGGATATGATGTGAGATCCCTCCAGCCCAAAATAGTCAATTTTTTTTTTTGCGGGAGTGAATGGAATTAGATTCAAGTTAATAAACAGCAAGTATATACACTGCTGATCTATCTCTAATAAAAATGGTCACTCACGCATCAAATCAATGTCCATGTGCACGTTTTGCATATCCATTGGTCGGGAGCCAGGCCAAACACCGACTGAAGAGATTGGAGTGAGATTCTGACTGGGAGGAGTACTTGTTGGAGTGACTGGATTATCGGCTGTCCCAGCACCTTCCAGACCTGCCCCGGTTTTGTTCTTCGTCTTTGAACTACCCCACATGAAGCTTCCCACTATAACCTGGAATCATACACCATCCAGTTTAGCCCATAAAAATTGAAGCAATAGAATCACGTTTTAGTTTTACCAATTTACTTGTGGTAAAAAACTATCAAAGCCCATGGTATAAACAACTTTACACATGAATTAACTTTAACAGCTTAATAATTATATATCTTCATAGACTGGGATACACATCGAACCATGGACCTGCTCAAATGATACCGAGGCATAGTGTAGAAACTGGGAGGACGTTTCTCGCACAAATAATTTGATTTCTTATCCTCCGTTACCACATTTATTGCAACAACCACAATCTTCTGATTAAGTATGAAGGTCAAAACGACATAGTTGTAGAGAAACAGCAGAAGGTCCACAATTATTTTATTAATGGATGAAAGTGAAATAGCACTCGAGAGGAAGAAGAACTATGAATGAGAACATAAAGTAGTAGAGAGTGGAGAAATCAAAATATTACCTGAACAGGGCTGGCTGCAAGAAGCACACCCCCAACTCCACCACCAATGACACGGCCATCAGGACTAGCAAGCAAAACACTCAGACCGCCACTACGACCGCGGGGGCCACCATTGTCAGTTAGTAAGTAAGAACCTGACAGACAAATTAACTCAAAACGCCCCTGCAACGGTTTAACATTGCAAGAAATAATGATTTGCTTCAAAGTGTCAGAGATGAAAAGGAAAAAATTTCACAATAGCAGGATGCTAAAATGAAGAATAATATCCAACATAGCCACATAACTTACAAGAGAACACTAGAAAGATGAGACAACAATAGCAACCAAAACAATTGATAAAAATTTACCGACAGAGAGAATGCCATTCTCCCTAAAATCATACTACTAAGATTTTTTTTTTCACTAGACATGAGTTGTCTTTACACTAAACATCATAAATAATAACATCATCTAATCAAGAATATCTCAGAAAATATTACCACAGTGTTTTTGACAATTGACATCCATTGTAACAGATAAAGGGAAACCAAGACAGCATTCTGAGAAATTAGGATCCAAATGTCTTATGTTCTTTCACAAATCAAAACAATCATCAACCAACAGGAGGCATGACCAAAGTCTTTAAAATAGAATTCAAATCGGACAGCAATTTTAACTTGGTTACTAGAATCCTGTAAGAAGCACAACAGTTAAAAAAAAAAGCGTGCTTGCTCGCATATGTGAATGCACGTGAACATAATAGAAGTGGATGGAAGAAACATGGTACACAATAAAAGTTATGCTATTGGACATAAATATTTGCATGATTCATCCAAAATGTACAACAGTACAAACATACCCACTTTACAGATGAACTCAGGTACAGTACAGGGTTTCAAGAGGAAAAACTGGTAAGAGAAAATGGAGGCTGCTAGCAGAGAAGTTAAGATTTGAGGGTCTTAATGCTAACTTGGCTTCCATTACAAAGGGGAGTTGACAAACACAAAATCTAACATCTAATAAGGCCCTTCCTCAAATTCAGCCTCAAACAAAAATGCAAAGTCACTATCTAGATCCTTTTTCTTTGGGTACATATAAAAGGTTTTCTTTTGTACCAGTAACCATTCGAATGCAACTTTAAGCATAACTTTTTTTGGGGGGAGGGGTGAGGGGTGTACCAGTAATGATTCAAATGCTACTTTACGCACTAGACAGACTCAGCACCCTCTGGAAAAAGGGCTCGACGCCTTTAAGCATAACCTTTTTGTTTTTTTTTGTTTTTTTCGGGG
>JAOTRH010000024.1:12971520-12992918 GCA_034768845.1 Heliamphora exappendiculata | reverse complement strand
CTTCCTCTTCTTCTGAGAGGAGGACTATAGATATGACTCATAAACAATATGACCAGTTCATCTAGATAAGGATTGGGAACATAGCCGATGCTCCCTTAGCCACAGTTGCAGGGAACCACGCTGTGTATGGCCACTCCCAGATCGTGGGTGATAGACTCGGGTGCATCTACACATATGACCCTCTCCACAGGTACTTTTTCGTCTTATCAGTTGACCCCTGAACACAGTAGGGTTGTTTCCAATGGAGGAACCTTTGAGGTAAAGGGGCGGGAAGTAGTTGTTTTATCTCCATCACTTACCATTTCTGATGTTTTACATACTTCTGCTAATCTATTTAATTTACTATATGTGAGTCGGATTACAAAAGATTTGAACTGCTCCATAACATTCTTTCATAGTCATTGTGTTTTTTAGCATCTAGCTTCAAGGAATATTATCAGTAGAGGACGAGTGGTTGGTGGCCTGAATGTGATGGATGAGACTTCGAATGTTGTATGCTCGGAGAGATCGTCTCAGATTCTGGATATACGCTGTCGACCATCCCTCATTGTCAAGTCTAAAGAAACTATATCCCAAGTTGAGTAAGGTTACACAGTTAGAGTGTGAGTCATGTCGATTTGCTAAGCACCTGTGTGTGCCATATGTGTCCAGGAATAATAATAGGGCAATGAGTCCTTTCCCTTTAGTCTATTCAGATATCTGGGGTCCGTGTCCTGTTACATCTTTGTTTGGATTTCGGTACTTCGCAACTTTTGTTGATGATTATTCTCGGATTACTTATCTCTATCTTATGAAGAAGCGTTCTGAATTACCTACTGTCTTCACTACATTTTGTAATGAAATCTAAACTCAATCTGGCAAAACTATTTAAACCCTACGTAGTGATAATTGGGGTGAGTACATTTGTGGAGTGTTGGGTACATACTTGCGTTCACATGAGATTATTCACCAGATGTCATGCCCAGACATACCACAGCAAAATGGAGTGGCTGAGCGAAAGAATAGACATCTCTTGGAAACTGCACGTACTCTAATGTTCCAGATGAAAGTTTCCAAAGTCTTCTGGGGTGAAGCTGTGTTGACAGCATGCTATCTTATTAATAGATTGACATCCTCTGTTCTACATGGTGCTACACCCTTGTCAGTTTTACGTCCTCAGCAGATTCTCTTTTCATTGTCACTCAAGATTTTTGGGTGTATTTGCTATGTGAGAGATACCAGGCAAAATGTGACCAAGCTGGATGCTCGAGCACTAAAGTGTGCTTTCATGGGATATCCTAAGACCCAGAAAGGATATCGTTGTTACAGTCTGGAGTTGCGACGGTTTATAGTATCCCGAGACGTAATTTTTGTTGAGTCTGCTTCATTCTATGGCCCAGCCACTACACCTTCCTTCACTGTTGATGATGGTTTCGACCGGTTTCTAATGTATCATTACTTCACTGATTTACCAGTGGAACCTTCTCTCATCTCTAGTTCTCCAGTTGATATTCCCGAGGAGCCTTCTCCTGCTGCCCCAGATTCACATGTGATATCATCATCCTCAAAATCATCGTCTTTACCAGGCCTCACCATCTCTCCTCTAATTGAGTCAGTATCTTCTCAACCGGATCCGGTCCCTAATCGGGTAAGTAATCCTCCTATTGCTTTACGAAAGTTTTATCGTAGTTGTCGAAATCACCATGTGTATACTACATCATATCGTAGTTTGCCAGCCACTGTCCAGAAGGGTATTATTACACTTGATCAGTATGCTTTACCTTGCTCTGTTGTAAATACTCTTTCTCATCCAGGTTAGCGCAAGACTATGTTTGAGGAGATCAATGCCCTTAAGACTAATCATACGTGGGACCTGGTGAGTCTTTCTTCTGGGAAGACTGCTATCGGATGTAAGTGGGTATATACTGTCAAGCTTCATTATGATAGCACTCTTGAGCGGTTGAAAACCCGTTTAGTGGCAAAGGGCTATACTCAGACATATGAACTTGACTACTTTGATACTTTCTCACCCGTTGCCAAGATGGTCTCAGTTTGGTTGTTCTTGTCTTTGGCTGCATCACATCAGTGACTTTTGTATCAACTCGATGTGAAAAACGCCTTTCTTTATGGTGATTTGGAGAAAGAGGTTTATATGGAGCAACCACCTGAGTTTGTTGCTCAAGGGGGTCCCCTAATCAAGTATATCGTTTGAGACGTTCATTGTATGGTCTGAAACAGTTTTCCAGAGCCTGGTTTAGCCGTTTCAGCTCAGTAGTACAAGAGTTTAGCCTTTGGCAGTCAGCGAAGGATCACACTGTATTCTTCCGACATATCTCAGCTAGGTCCATATTACTTGTAGCGTATGTGGATGACATTGTTATTACTGGTAGTAACAGTGGAGGGATTGTTGCGCTTAAATCATTCCTGGACACCAAGTTTCAGATAAAAGATCTTGGTGAACTTCAATATTTCCTTGGTATTAAAGTAACTAGGAATACGAAAAGGGTATTCATTTTTCAGAAGAAGTATGTTCTTAAGATTCTGGCGCGAGCAGGGTATATGAGTGCCAAAGGAGTGGACTCACCTATGGAGTCTACCGTTAAGCTAGAGCCGAAAGAAGAAGAAATTCTTTCAAACCCTGAGCAATATCGACGTACAGTGGGGCAACTTAATTATCTTACTAGGATGACTCATCCAAACATTGCTTATCCAGTGAGTGTAGTGAGTCAGTTTTTGTCTGATCCCCGTGTGCTCCATTGGCAAGTAGTGTTACGTATTCCTTGGTACTTGCCCAAAAATCCAGGTAAAGATATTCAATTTTCTGATCATGAACATATGGGGATAGAAGGGCACTCTGATATTGATTGGACTGGATACACATTTGACAAGAGATCCACAACCGGTTACTCTGTCTTTGTTGGTGGAAACTTGATTTTTTGGAAGAATAAGAAGCAGAATGTTGTATCCAAGTCTAGTGCGGAGGAGGAGTACCGAGCTATGGCATTAGCAACTGCAGAGATGATGTGGCTTCAGCAGTTTTTGGCAGAATTACATTTCTCTCTTAGTGGTTCTGCCAAACTCTGGATTGATAATACTTCTGCTATTCATATCGCCATAAAGCCAGTATTTCATGAGAGGACGAAACATATTGAGGTTGACTGTCATTTTGTTCATGACGAATATTAGAAAGGAGTTGTCACATTTGGGTCTATTCGTACAGAGGAACATGTGGCATATATTTTTACCAAAGCATTATCGGGTTTGCGTGTCTTATATTTGTGTAACAAGCTGAGCATGGTTGATATATATACTTCAACTTTAGGGGGGTGTTAGTAGTAGCCTATTATTCTTATTATTATTAGTATTAGTGGTAACCTATTATGATTATTATTATTATCATGTGTGTGTGGGTGTATAGATGTAATGATGTTCCTTAGTTTTTTTAATATAAATAAAAGTGCTCGCCTACCGGTTTAGTACTGCTTCCCATTATTTTATTTCTTCTAACAGAGAAGTGGATATTTGACAGAGGTGGTGATATCGCAAAGAAAAAATAGAGATGAACTTTAATTACACATTGTATGCAAGCGCAAATGCATGGTATGTGGTGCCAACCTTCTAGAAATGGACTGATGAAGGTCTGAGTTTTATTTCTGGTTGGCATTGATCACTCATTTATCTGATATGACAACCCAAGAAAGAAGTAGAATCGTTTATGGTCTATGCTCGTATTCGTGTTGAGGTGCAAGCTTCCTATGAAATTTAATTTTCAGTCTTTATTTGGGATATGGAGAACCTTCTGAAATTAAGGTAGAAGTTCTTAGCAAACCTCAACTCTGTACATCTTGCAGATTTTTTGGGCACACTTATCATACTTCTCCTTCGTATTCGAAACCTCGAAGTGCTTCAACATAAGAATGAAGGATGAAAGAGGAAAGGAGTAAAATGATTGGAAAGAGGTCACTGAGGAGAAAAGGCAAGGGAAAAGGTAATATTCAAGATGAAAATGAAGCTCCCAAGGAAAATGTGTATAAAGAAAGTTGATGTAGCTTCAAGTAGCTCCAATATGTTCGATGTTCTTGATTTGTGCGATCCCGAAGGCTATAGGAACCATCTTTCAAGAAGATGTGTGAGAAGAAGCCAAAAACACCAAAATGTGGGTTTAAAAGGATAAAAAGTGTACCTTTGTCTAGGCAACAAAATAAGAAAAAACTGGATGTGAAAAACATATTAAAGCTTGTGAGATAAAAATCGCATGTTCCTTCAAATCTTCAATAAAGCCAAAGAAGTCTAATTCCAAGCATGGAGGCACTTATGTGACCTAATTAGCATTAGTTCTGACTAGCCTCGTGGCGTGCACGTAATCCTTTTACAGCTTTCTGTTGCCGTGGCCTCTCGGGCTGTGTGAGGGTTTTTCTTTCTAGTAGGCGATGCATGTGGGTTTTTTTTAATTGTTCTCACACCTTGCACTTGACAAGAACCCATACCTCCCAACTGAGAGTGTAACATGCCAAAAGCCTCTTGGTTAGACAATAATTATGTCATGTTGCATCTGGGCATGTCTAGCTTCATTGTATCTTTCTTATAATAATAAAAAACTAATTTGCCCCCCAAAAAATTACTAAGGTTACTTCTATGCTTTTAGAAACTGTTAAAATTGTTGGTTCATGCTTACAAAATTCTTCTTTCTTGGGTCCTACTCAAATTGATGAATCTCAGGGATAGTAGTTATCTCACCAAATACTGCAAAAGAGCATAATGACAAGGCAATCACCAGTGATCTTACTTTTTATCGAAACCATAGATAGGAAGATATATATGCTCAAGGCTAAACATAAGCATTCTTTAGCGTATACCTCAGCTGTGCGCATTCTTCATACAAATATGGTTCAAGTTGTAAATTGATACGTATTGTACATTAGCAATATGCCACAAGGTTGACATCAATTCTTCGCATGAGATGTCATGCACGTCACATTAAAAATAGGGAAAATAAAAGGCCACTTGCTCCTTCTATCGTTTTTTTTTCCATTTCTTTTTCTCTGCTGGTCCTTCACTCTCTCCATTTTCTTTAATCATCTTCTACACTCTTTGGTGGCAAATGGTGTAAAATAGCAGGTTGCTTTACCTATTTGTATCAAAAGGAACCACAGGCCTCTTTCAATTCTCCCCTCAATGTATCCCATGAAGCAATTGGTAGCTTGACTTTATATAGTGAATGGAGCCAATATCTTAAATTGAGCTTGTGGTTCAAGTGATGCTTCAGAACCTAAGCGAACGGAGAAGAAAGCTTTGTGAGACAATTGAGGTAGGACAAGCAACACCCCCCCCCCCCCGGGGATTTGTGTGAGCTCTGATGTCACTCGATTTAGAATAAATTTAGAAACCTAGAAATGATGCTGCCTATCATATATATTGGGTAAATATGTGAAAGCTATTGGTTCAAGGGTTCAAATGGTAGAAGATAGGTTCTTGGGTTTCTTGACGGAAAGGAATGGAACATGGAATGTTTTGCTTCATTTCGAAGGTGATAGGCGGCTGGAATTGCCAAGAAGTAATAACGGGAAATTGTGGAGTACAAATATAATGTTTCAGTGTTAAATTGAAAGTCAAAGAGGTAGAGAAAAGGTTTGCGATTAACCACGCCTTTGGAACCTATATTTAAGGATGGAGGGATTATTTTGGGGGCATGAATAGCAAATGGTTAACAGTAACATGGAAGAAGAACAAAAAGAAAAGAAAAGTAAAAGAAAAAAACAGGAACACCAACTAACATTCACATCGAATTACCACGAATTTAATATTGCATAACACATTTTACAAGAAAAATCAAAAGCTTTCAAAAAATTTCGAAAATCAGCTGTCTAATCGACATTGTAAGCGATGAATAGATTCAATTGCTACGAGGTAACTCAAATTTTGACTCTTAAACTACTAAGATCATTCTGAAATATTTTAAGAGTTGACAGAGAGAAAGAGACCATTTTTAAAATATAACCACAGTCTATTCGACTGAATTCATCCAATTTCTAAACAGGATTACCATAAAATTCTAATTCAAAATATACTTACATGAAGCCTATATTCTCACTCAAAGGGCAAGACCTTACAACACAAACTCCAACCTGCCCCATGAATATCTTCACTTACGCTGTGTCTCGTTAGCATGCTCTCCAACAAAGATTCCTTTTTGCTTTTACCACTTCGGGGAATTTTAAAAGGAACAACTGAAGGCTCTTTGGCAGCACTATGTTCAGATGGATAGTAACTAATAAAGTGGATGGTAACCAATAAAAACATCTAACATGCTTCTTATCATCTGCAAGTAAAGGTTTGAGAAAGATTGGCATTTTCAGTACAACTGATGTGCATCTTCTATGTTGGTTTTCTATTCCCACAGTTGAATATCAATCATCAACATATATATATATATTTCTCTTATTGGTGTTTGAAAGAAACTTACGAGGGTACATTGAGTAGATTACATGGATTTCACCAAGGTATAATGAAATCAAGGCTAAACCTGAATTGGAAATTCCATCTGCTTGTAAATGTAAACACATACTTGTACGCATTCTACATGGAATTCTTTGAGTCACTCAACATCTAGAATAAAATTAATATTTGTTATATTTGGGAATATTGCTGTTATTCCTATAAATACAAGGATCCCGTGTCATATACTTCTTCACATTATGAGAAGACAGTCTACAATATGCATCACCATCTGAATAAAAAGAAAAAAAGCAGTTATTGTAATAATAACTAGTTGTTAACTCCATTTAGGCACATAGAAAACATACTGTCAAGATCGCCGACAAGAAGGAAGTAAGCATGTAGACTATGAACTATCTTAAGACAATCAACAGTTTTTGATGCCGCAGCCAGTGCCTGCATATTAGGAATAATTTGATCATGAATATGGCAAAGGAACTGATACAGATATGAATGGAGAAGTTATCTAAAGCCCACAAAAAAATTCACAAAGTAAGCAAACAAGCCATCTTGGAAGTAAGAAGATTATCAAATGTGTTGTAACATTTGCTATCTATGAAACACATGCCTCCTAATTTCATTTAAGCATTTTCAAATGAGCCAAAACTACTACTACTACTAATAATAATAATAACAACAACAACAAAAATAAATAAGAAAGTTATACACTCCCATTACGTGTATGTCCCACACACCGGTCTTGTACTAATACTAATTGCATCGATCCGCTGCCCCACCCCAATAGATGCAGGGTTAGAGCTTTCACCCCGCCTTCCATACTTCAATGGAAAGGGGGGAATTACCCATCTAATAGCCATTTATTCGGTAACGGTCTTTCCAAGCAAAATGCACCTCTTATTTGCTTTCATCTTAATTAAGTATCAGCTAGAAGAAACTAATATTAAAGAGTTCAGAAATGCTTTTTTCTCATCGTGTAGCCGGATAATTTGAATACTGCATCATTTCGAATAGGGGTGCACAAAAAAACCGGGTGAACCGGTAATCCGGTCTAGACCGGTCCAAACCGTACGGTTTAATCCGGTTATTTTCTATGGCGGTTCAGTTCTGGTTAATATTTATTAAGAACCGTTATAAACGGTTCGGTTCCCAGTTCCTTAAAAATAACAGTTTTAACCGGACCGAACTGGTGAAATAAAATAAAAACTAAAAAAATAAAATGTTAAAAATAAGTAAATAACATCTAATACTTACGAAGCCCTAATTTTTCAGTTTTAACTTTTCCTCCCAGTTCTCTTCTCAACTTCTCTCCATCTCTGTCTCAAGTAGCGCCGCACTAGAGTAGCCGTCGTCGCGCCATCCCTCGCCGTCGCACCATCACGCCGTACCATCGGGGAGGAGAAGAAGTCTGAAGTTAGAACTTCTGAACTTCTTCGAAATAAAAACAATATGTATGAATTTCTTAACACTTAAGTTGCTTAATTTTGATCTGATTCGGTTATGTCATTTGCGTGATACTTGAATTTTTTACTTTATTTTGAGTTTGATTTATGTGGTGGGTATGCATTAGGTTTTAATCGGTTCCCGTGTGCGTGTATATATATATATCATTTTCAGATGAAATATTTGTTGAAGAAGTTAGATTAGAAGTTGAGATGATTGATTACCAACTCCGTGAAAGAAACCGGTAACCGAACCGTTTTTACGGCTCGGTTCTGGTCTGGTTCTATTAGGTGAACGGTTCGGATACGGTTCCAAAAAATTTGGAACCATTACTAATGGTTCGGTTCCTGATTTTTTAGAAAACCGGTTCAATTCGGACCGTGTGCACCCCTAGTTTTGAATATATATTCAGATAGCTAACATAAATGTTATGGGTAGAATTTTTTTGGTAATTTTGTTTACATCTTAGATCTAGGAATTCATCCATCTTCCATAAAAGAGCCGAATGAAACCAAAGTTTCATGTTTGGTTTTGAATTAGAGACGTTAAAAATGCTCCTTCCATTCCGTAGAAAAGATAATCTACTAGTTCGATGGCTCGATGGAGATAGATTGGAACGGGTGAAAGTGGTTATTAGAAATCGATATCCTTTATTTGGATTAAGGAAAGAAGTGGGATGATTAGATCGAACCGTCGAAGTGGTTGGTGAAGTAATCTCTTTCTTGCTTCTGTCGCGAAGTTTGATTTCGCACGGCTTTAAAAGGAAAATGGTATTCTAGACAATATCAATAGATATATCAGAAAACCAAACGCAGTAAGACTATAAAACTCCCTTCCTTTCCTTGACTGAAAAAAGAATGATTTCAGTTAGTTTAAGATCAGTGTCACGGTGCCAAAATGAAACCTGAATGTATTACAAAGCTCAACAAGTGCATTTGCATGAATTGCCGACTTGCCACGTACGTTTTCATGCATGCAAACAACTCCATTGACCATTTTTTCAACACAAAAACTTCAATTCATGCCATTGTCTTTACAAGGATTAATATAATTACTTTCAGAAGCAATCAAGGTATAAAACAACAAAAGAAGATAAGCTCAATCATGCCTGTCCAATGAACTGTCCCCCAAACACCTTCCCAAATTGTGGAGCATCCGGCAAGGTAATTCCCCGGAAAATGTTCACCTTCAACCAAAATACAAACTAAATGTTAGTGTAAACCAAAATATTTATTCTCTGCATATGCTGTCAAGGAAAGAGCTTAAATGAAAGTGAATTGTAAAGAGCAGGATAAAAATGGGAATTATATTCTTTTCCTATCCAATCCTTACCTCCTCTTGCAAAACAAATTGTCCAAGAACACCAAAAGTTTAATAAAAAAAATAACACGTTCATACATCCATGTAGCAAGAAATTTCTCAAAATTGTATGAAAAGATTCCATATCAATGGGATAATAGAAACAAAAAAAAATCTCCCTCATATGCCAATAAACCATGAAACTTACTAAGATAATCTGTGGAGCATAAAGATATCCAACCAAAAAGAATCAACCCCAAATTAGAGAGACGTGGAGAAAAATGGAAAAGGAGGGAAAAAGATTTTTTTAATAAAAAACCATGCAATCATTTTTTTGTCCTTTTTCCTTTGTTTTTTCCATTCTAATAGTACATAGAAACTTCACACTCAAAACACAGCTTTCGTTCATAAGTACACCACAAAGGAGAATGGAGAAGAGTTTATCTAGGTAAAGAAATTGATATGAGGAAATGGATAATTTATTCATCCCTGGATTACATCTTTTTGAGCCATGTCAGAATTAGAAAACAACTGGTGGTTCATCCACAATACTATTACCCACACTGACCTGAGCAATTTAACCAGCATATTTCACTGTTAATTTCCCAAAAAAGGAATTGTAAAAACAGGACTGTAAGGCAATGGGAAAGATACAGGATTGAAATTTGTTGCCACCCCTCCCCACCCCCCCCAATAAAAAAAAATCCACATTCACTCCCTGCTCTCAACTACTCCCCAGCAGCACGAAAAGAAATGGAGACAAAATAAAAAGCTTGACCTTATTGGATTGCTCGAAAAGTAATGCAAACGAAATGGAATGGTAGAACAAATAAATCAAAAGAAATTTTAAAAACCGAAATTCACAAATGCAAAGGAATAAGGAACTCAAAATAGTTATGGGCATTTGCCCAAAAGTTTCAAAAATAAAAATTACTCTAAGCACCATCTTCCAAAAATGTGGGTAGGTAATTATGAATCCCTTATAATGACTAAAGAATCTAATAGATTAACCTTATTTCTACGTGGGTAAAAGATGATAGATGTGGAATATAAGACAATAAATACACTAATATTTCCAAGGATTATCATTACGACTCAAGTGCACTGCTAACCCGATAACTTGAATTAAGAGCCTAATAATATAGCTTCAAATGATTATCCCAAGTCATTAGTAGTATATCACTTATTTTTTAATATATTAGACTAATTTTTCATCTCTTACCGATGTGGGATAAGTAATTACAATATCCCCAACTCAATCTCGTGATGTCCTCATAGTGTAGGCCAAGTTCTTCCCCTAGTTGGCTTTGTGCATAAAAAACAAGTGAATTACTACTAATAACTTGAGCTTAAGTTTTTGGACCACGTTGTTAGACTCTTTATTTAAGTTATTGAACTAGCAGTCTGCTTGGATTGTTATAAATTGTACGAAAGCCAACCCTGGTCCTATGACGAGCTTCGTGGCGCTGTAAATTAAAGAGTGGCGGTTCCGGAGAGGAGTAGAAGCCCTAGAGTTAAATACCTGGTGCACACTAATTGGTTACTATCCACCATGCCAATCATAGGGCCAAGGGACAAGGACGTCGTGTGTTTGAGTTGGGAATACTTTGATACCTCATTCCATATTGATGGGATACAGAAAATAAGTCTGGTGTATAATGAAAATTCTGGATTGCGAATAATAACTTACGCTTAAGCATTTTAAGCCATAATATTATGCACTTTATTCAAGTTATTGGGCCAATAGCCCACTTAAGTAGTTATAATTATTTCCACTATAAGTGCACACACGCGCATAAGATTTGGATGAAAAATAAATGGATAAAATAAGTGTTGCGTGGGGAGAAATTGTCTTATGCTTTGATTCACTTGTTTTAGTTGAATGGTTGAAACCATGGATTAACTAGTGGGCTTAGTATACTTCCTTGTGATCCGACTTGTACCTAGGACATCTCTAAAAAGCCTCCAATCTTGCTGATACCAGTGACAACTAGGCGATTGAATCGTGTATTATCTCGTTTTCGATATGGTCTACTATTTCACTGCTACAACTTGGTGCATGGCCATGTTTAGTTTATTCATATGCCTACAGTACCAATTCTCCGTGTTTCTATCGAAAGTAATGTTTAGTTAGTAATTCTACTATATTAGTTCCACAAATCAGGGAGAGATCCCCATTATTCAATTTCATGATAGAATAAAGGGAGAGTGCAGCTTTTTAACTAATAAGATGAATAAAAATGAAATAAAAACAAGAAGAAAATAGCAACAACAACAACAAAGGCCAATGTCATTAGATGGCTTTCTTCCATCAGGAGGCTCACCAGCTACAACTTTTTCCTTTTGTTAAGCACTTGGTTGCACGAAATGGGAGCAGAGGCGGGGTGCGAAATGAATGCCTAGGGAAGTATTTATATATAAATGAAACCTTAAATCATGTCTACCACCCCCTTAGGACAACAAATGCTAGCAATGTGAGACCCTCACTTTGCATTCTTATATTATTATTTTGTCTAAGTAAATTGTAGAAATAGTTCTACTTTGAATTGAATATGTAAACGCATGAATAATTAGTGTTTGGGGTTTTTAGTGTGATTTCCAAAATTTTAGTTAGAGGGTTAATGCGATGTTTTATTTTAAATGATGAGTAAAATGTAATTTGGCAAAAAGTTTAATGAGTCATCAAGCGTGCAATGTGTCATTTTGTAGTGGAACAAGATTAGTAG
Source organism: Heliamphora exappendiculata (assembly GCA_034768845.1). Lineage (NCBI taxonomy): Eukaryota > Viridiplantae > Streptophyta > Magnoliopsida > Ericales > Sarraceniaceae > Heliamphora > Heliamphora exappendiculata. Next base: position 12,981,018 of record JAOTRH010000024.1, on the reverse strand, counting down.
AATTAATAATTATTAAATTAGCTTAATCAATATGATTAAGAGTTAGAAGGGTCATTAGGGACTAAGAATGCACATCATGCCTATTAGGAGACTAGAATTCCTATTAAGTCTACATCCCATGCTTATATGCATGGATGGACCTATAAGAGTAGAGAAACTTGTATCTACAATTTTGCTCACCAAAAGAAAAGAAAAGAAGGAAGAAGACAAAGAAAAATTCAAAGAAAAATATAGAAAAAAATTAGAGAAGCCTGTTTAAGGTATGAGATTTTAGTGTCATGCTAGAAGTTATTAATCTTTCATGCTCATATTGTGATTTTCATCTCTTGAGTTTGGAGTTTGTATGGGAGCAGTTGAAGATGAAGAAGTTTAATGTTGCGTGTGGTGATAAATGGATTATAATTAAGAAAACATGGATAACTTAAAATAGTGTTGTTTTGTTTGGGCTTTAAAAAGGATAATTTGGTTATTAGAAATTATTTTGAAGGGTTTAGAACATATTTTACATGTTATGTAATGGTTTGAGTTTGATTTGTTTTGGAGTGGCATTAGAGGAACAAAACTATGTTTCGGCACACTTTTGTTCAACTTGAGTAAATGCAAACAGCACTCACACACTTTCGTAAAATAGTCATAAGTTGCAATAGAAAGCTCGGAATTGCGCACCTTTTTTTGTTAGAACCAGGACTCGTATATATTTCTAATGGTATAAGCCTTTTCAGTTTAAAGCTAACCCAAAATCTGTCTCTACAACTTGACTTCTGGTATTGTTCTGTTAACTTCAAAATACCATAATTTCTTCGTTCAAAATCAATTTTACACTTATAACCTACCGAATTAAAGGTTATTAAGTCTATTTTGATATAGTACAGGTCTCACCAGTAATTATTTAATGTCCTTGTGCTGGCGTTCTTTAGAAGTGCTCTTGCTAGTGTGTGGTTGAGGTGAAATTAAGTCAACCGGTAAACTCGAATGATCTTTAATAAATTCTAAACCAATTTTGAATAAATTTAAAACTCATTAAAGGCATGAGTAACATCTTAATGTATGCTTGAATGAGGACTCTAGATCTCAAATTGAGTGTTGTTCATGCATGAACATCCATGCATCTCCGCAAGCAAAAGGTTATGATAAGGTTAGTTATGCACTTATGCTCGTGTTTTGTATTCTAGGTGTCGAAGAGGTTGGACGATCAGCTTTTGAATTGGCTCCAATTTTTGCTATATAAACGTGGGGTATTTCTGACACTAAGCTAATGTCTCTATAAATTGTGATACCTATACTTTCATTTATCTTAAATTGTGATGCCTATACTTTTATTTATCTTAAAGTATGTTAAATATGTGAAATAGAAATTATGATTTATGAATTGTTCTAAGATATGAGAATCCACGGGCAATATCTTCCTTGAGATGAAGAAAAACTAAAATGGATTTTATTTCCATAACCTAGATATGAATGTGGTGTGGTGTCACATTGGAAGTACAATGATGTACTATAAATTGTCGTCGCTCCATATTGAGCATTGAAAGTTAGCTCTACCATTGAGCATTGTGAAATGACATTTGCAAATGATCGAAGCCATGTCCTCTAAGTAGGCTAAGACATTTGTGGTAATGGTACCATAACAACTCTTGGTCAGGAGGTGAAAACAACTCCAGAAGCTATGAGAACATACTGGATCAACAAGGTAGGTCATCTATTGGAACTGCGCCTAGATATGCGTACAAAAGAATGCTAACTATATATCTTTTTGATATGCAACTACGATGTTGTTTACCTTTGTTATGAGGGAATTGAGATATAAATCTTTTAAGAGATAAAATGTGATATCTTGATAATTGTTAATGTTATGCTTCTATTAAGAGGAAAATATTTTGAACACAAGATTGTAAATGTGGTTATCAAATTTTGCCCATAAATTGTTTCTACATGCAAGTTTATATTGATATTTAGGTAGCGTTTGTGAGCAGGTTAATATATAACTCACCCCCACACAATTTGACAGGTTTGATGAGCCATGATGACTATGAGCAATCTTTGACAAGGTCCACTGTGTCAATAGAATGACGTGGATATTAGATGATTTCTAGTTACGTGTCTCTTTTAGAATTTGGTTCGTATTTTGGTTTTGCAATAAAAACCTTGTTGGCTTAAGTAGATTTTTTTACAGGAAATTGGTGAACAGTCCAATTTATAAACCGTTTACTGTTTTTCATCCAGCATAAGATTTTTTAACAAGCAAGGTTCATCCTTATAAAAGTTTTAACACGTAAAGTCCTTTTGAGAGAAAAATACCCTCGAACAGATAAATTTATTGTACCTTTTCAAAATATGTATAAACAATACACATAAATTTATCTGTCTTTTATTAAAAGTACGTGTAAAGAACATAGATAAATTTATCTGTCTTATTGATAGTATGTATAAAGAACACAGATAAATTTATCTATTTTATTGATAGCACGTATAAAAAACACATATAAATTTATCTGTACTTTTTCAAAACATATATAAAGAACACAGATAAATTTATCTGTCTTTTATTGAAAATACGTATAAAGAATACAAATAAATTTATCTGTTTATATTATCTGTGTTGATATGCAAATAAATAAATTTATTTGTTTGTTATGCAAAATAGATAAATTTATCGGTTTACAGGGTATTTTCGGAAGAAATTACGCAATTGGACTTTGCGCGTTAAAATTCTTGTTTATGAATCTTGCGCGTTAAAACTTATTTTTTTAAACCTTTGGCTGAAATTTTCATTTTTTTATTATACTGCGCTAGTACAGTTACAGTCGTATTGTTGTATACACAGTTGTGTGCTTGTATACATCAGTTTGGTTGCTATTATTCTTTTATGGTCAATTAGTAATTTTTTATTCCACCCATGTAGGGTCTCGTCCTTTGAGGAAGAGCGGGGCCCTATAAGCAAGCTCATTTTCACTTTCGATAAAACTTGAAAATTTGGATGCTAATCGGTTAAAGCCAATATTATCAAAGTATAAGCATTTCTAGGTAATACAATCTCAGAAATTGAAGGTCCATTACCATTTCTGCATTTAAAGTACCAAGAAGAGTCTAATTCAATTTGGGCACAAACTACCAATGAAATATCAAAAGCATAGACAACAAAAAGAACAAGAAATGTGTTGTGCACAACAACAAATATGCAGGATAGATTGCTATGACAAAGTAAGTTAGAAAATGCCTGCATTAGTATAAAGAATACGTCGGGATACCTATAGTATGAAACTAAAGGCACTATATGATCCATGGATTACCAGCATGAAAATACGGCCATAAATGCCACTAATTGAAAAGACTTGTATTTATTCGCTACCGCAGAAACACTAACAACAAACTTTAAACCAAAAAGAAATATTTGGAAAAAGGAAAATAGTGGAGCGTACTTCTAATGACTCCAAGTGCAGTATATGCTCCACAAGTGAACATGTCTCAACTGTTTTATCTGCACTCCATATTGATTTTGGCCGTAGAAGGTCATGATACTTATGGGGCAGCACTAAACAGGTCAGCTGCCATCAAACAATAAATCATGAACTTGATGCTAGCATCCAAATAAAAATTAGATGGATATGCATGTCGAGATTTTAGCTCTAAGCATTGGGATCTTGCAACATCAAATATGTAAAGGAAAGAGAAGTGCAGCTACCTTAGACAATGCAATCACATCTGTGGGCTGAGCAGATGTTCCAATAACTGCATGATAGCATCTACATTATTCTTTTAAAGTGGCTATTGGCATCTAGAGGGAAATCCCATTCTCAAAAGTTCCAAAAAAAAAGAAGGATAAAAAAAATAGTAATAATAATAATTCAGAAAACCATTTCTTCAAGCATTATATTTTTCTGCATATTTTTGCATGCATAATACATATACATCAGAAAATTCAGGAAACACAAATGTTACTAAAACATAGGGATAGAACAAGTGGCGTATTTACCTATCAGTCCAATCAGTGGCAGAAGAGGGGGGGGGTCAAGGGGGTCTTGGACCCTGTAAATTTTTTTAACTTCCTACAATATTAAAAATTTTCTTGAATATATAGTATAAATTTTATGTTGTACGAATATTTTTCATATAATTGGCCCACCAAGTCAAATTGGTCCCTCCAATGCTGGAGTCCTAGCTCTGCCCCTTGGGTCCAATGACACTACCAATATGGGTCCAATGACAGTACCAATATGTGAAATTGCGGAAGTACAGCTACAACAATAGCAGTTATTGACTGATAATTTTGAAATTTCGTAAACACCCAGAAGAATGTCACATAAAGAATTCCCAAAGGAACAATAATTTAAAGAGTAATTTTGGCATTAGTCCTATTATGGCTAATGATGCAAGGATTAGTCCTGCCTAATATATTTTAGTAAGTTTAGTCCCATTAGTTTTTTTTTATCTTGTTGAATTTGTAATGCTTCCAGCTGCCATCATTCGAAGCTCTCTCAAATATGAAATAGTAATGAAAATATCATTTACAATATTTAATGAAAATAGATAATTTTTACACAATATTACAAACTAATAAATTTATCATTAACTAAATTAACACTAGAAGAGTGATGCAATTAATGATATTCCAACGGATAACATTTAGCATAGGATAAACAGATGATTTTTTCAGTAATTCCATGATGGGTGATAAGTAACATATTTCAGCGGATAGAAAAAAGTGATAAAATTCCTTAATGGATTGTTGCCATCCAGAAAAGCCACCAAAACAGATATAATATTCTGTCACCGCATTGATACAACGATAACTATGTTGATGAAAAAGATTATTCAAATCTGAAACTAATTCGCAGGTTTGCAGGGAATAAGAAGGAAATAAAGATGCCTTACATAGAAATCTTAAATTATGGACAAATCAGTCAGAATATATTATCTTTCTATAGAATGGGACAAAAACTAGTAAAACAAATTTGGTGAGACTAATTCTCTTATAAGATCTCATAATAGGACTAATCCTCAATTAATCCTAATTTAAATGCTTGGCAATGGAAATTACTCAAAGCAATTAATAAGAAAGGATATCATAGGCTGGAGATGTCTACTGAAAAGAAAGATATATCATAATCGTAATAACTCCCAAATAAACAATGATTTAAATGCTTAAATAGCAATGAAAACGAGTGGAAGCAATCAATAAGAAAGGATGTCGTTGGCTGGAGATGCCTACTGGAAACAAAGATTTCTCACAATCGCCGTCATTCCCAAATAAAAATTGATTCAAATGCCTAGATAGCAATGGAAATGACTTGAAGTAATCAATAAGAAAAAATATCGTTGGCTGGAAATGCCTACTGAAAGCAAAAATGCACCACATGCGTAATCAGCCTCTCACCATGACCAAAATAATCATAACGTTTCAGCTGGAATTCAGGACGATTTTCGTCATCTACATGGCAGCAAACTTCAGCCTGTGAATTCAATATGTATACATATATATAATACACATGTACAACATCAAACTTCAGTTATGTTAACAAATAAACATCAAGTAGGAATCGCAATGGGGGGGAGGGGAGAGGAGTGGCAGGGATGTGGTTTCCCATCACCATCTCCTACTTGATAAGGGTGAGAACGGGGACAGAAAGTCAGGAAAGAGAGTGATACTAATAAGAGTTAAAATTAATATAGTAAGTAATAAATAATATTGTATAGTTTAAGAGAGTTAAATTAATAAGAGTTAAAGATAATATGGTAGGTAAAAATTAATAGCTGATGACTGATTAACATTAAAAATTAAGAACAATAAAAAACAGAGATCAAAATGAAAAAATAAATATAACATTTTTATGTTTTAGTCTTTTATATTTTTAATAATAACCTTTATCTATGCATTTATACATATAAACTAGAGAAGTAGCGATCAACGCATGCTAGGTACAGATTAAAAATACTAAATTTTCAATGTATTATTTTAGTATTTTAGAGCGTCTACTTAAATTTAAAATCATTTTTAAAACTAGTATAATTTAGTTAAATTCACCATGTAGAACAATTGTTTTAGAAATAATTATTTTAATAAAACATTTAAGGCAATTACAAAATGCTGAAAAATTCCATTAAACGCATTTTTTAGCTTTGCTATCTAATTACAAAAAACTACCATATAGAATTCTTCTAAATGCTCAACCCTCCAACCACGATAAAAAATATTTTAGAATTTTAAAATCAAAACAAAGTTTATACAAACAAAGAAAATAAATAAATATCAATTTTAATCGGTTGACTCAAAAATGTATATACAATATTTTAATAAGTTTCTTTATTGTTTACAAACTTTTAAATCTCTTGCAATCTCTAAATTACTCTAAATTTTTCTTAACTCTTTACTATTTAAAAAAAATCACAAATTATATATTTTTCTTAAATTTTCACAATTAAGAATATCACTACCATTTAATTACTTAAAATTTTTCAATTGACCAATTTTAAATAATAGTGTTTCAAATTTTTAAAAAATTAAATTAATTTGTCACTTAAAGTTAAATTTTTAAATTACTTTTTTCAAAATGTTTTCAATAATCAATAATAAAATTAGAATTCTAACTTAGAATTAACCGTTACTAAACATATCTAAATTTTTCTATATGTGAAATGTTTTAAGACCTTATACAAATAATAATGTTTTATTACTTGTTCAAAATTACACTTATATTTTCAATTTAACGCATTCAACAAAAAAAAATTTGTTCCACCCTTGAGTTTATACTATAAAACGATTATATGCAAAGAGCATATATGTACATAAGTAGTATTTTTCAATTAAATTTTATAAAAACTTATAATTTAAAAGATTTTATAATCTTATATTCAAATGCTGACATGATAATATACCCTATTTAACATTAAGAAAAGACCAAACAAAATAAGAAAGATAAATAATAGTACCAAATAAAATAAAAAAACATAAATAATTATAAAAAACGATTGATTTGAATTTTAGTTTAAATATTTAGTCAATGGTATGGGCAATAAATGTCCAGTTGTTTTTGAGAATATGCAAATGTGATAAATTAAAGGATTATAATCCAAAAATAGTTCTTAAATATTTGATAAAAAAGTTTAGCAATTTATGCAAAAAGGGCCAAAAGTCTTGGACGTGAAAAATCCAATAGAACATATTCTTTTAAAGATCTAATCAACAATATTGTTTCCAAATTGAATTTTTTTTTCCCAAAAGAGTAGTGATGATAATTTTCAACTTAATATATTCTTTTAAAGAGGCAATTGACAATATTGTTTCCAATTTGATAAATTTTACAAAAGAGGCGAGGACAATATACTAAAATCTAATTTTCTTAGTATGTGATATAGAGAATGTTAGATATTCCTTTTAGGTTGATAAAAATAATTACCTAACACTGATCATGGAACTTTTACTTTAAACAAAAGTTTCCTTACACAGCACAAATTAGGAGATTTTTTACTTTTAACATCAATGTTTAAATAAATAAACAATAAGGGTTTTGCAAATAATTTAATAAATTCAAAACTCTAAAAAAGTTAGGTTTGGATTTTGAAACTCCCCAACGCTCGAAACAAAAACCTCATTTTCGTTAATATATATGTAAGAGGGATGCTAGATGTCCCTAAGTTTTTGACCGAAATAATTTACTGAAGGAGGAGCAGCTGAATTGAGGTGGATGAATGGACAATGTGCATGTCTTGGGTTCTTCTAATTTTTTTTTTCTTATTAAAAAAATCTTTTACATTTTCAAAAATTACAAGATAAATGCAAAATATGAAGAAAAAAAATTCAATTTATTTTTTTCAATTTTGTTACTTATTAAAAAAAAGTTACTTTAAAATTTTTATAAGAACTTTTTTGTTTTTAGTAAACTTTTTTTAACTTTAATTAAAATAATTATACTTTTAGATTCGTTCTATGAAAAAACAAAAAACTAAAAAATTTAGAGCGATCAAAAAAACAAAAAAGATTAGAAAAGAAGTTTATATTGTTTTTTACAAGTTTGTTGATTAGCTAACAAGTTGGGTTTTTTTTTATATTCAAAATAGATTGTTTTTATATATCATTACATGATACTGTTTTTATATACATACATGCTATGAAAAAAAATTTCATATATCACTACATAATAATATTCTCATATACACACGTGCTATGAGAAGATTTTTTATGTATCACTACATAATAATATTCTTATACGCACACATGTTATGAAAAACTTTTCATATATCACTACATGATAATATTCTCATATACACACATTCTATGAAAAAAAAATTTACATATCACTATATAAAAATATTCTCATACACACACATCATGAGAAACTTTTAATATATCACTACATGAGAATTTTTTTATACACACATGCTATGAAAAAACTTCTCATATATCGTTATATGAGAATACTCCCATATACACACATGCTACGAAAAAATTTCTCATATATCACAAGAAGATAATATTCTCATACACACACATACTATGAGAAACTTCGCATAAAAATATTTAAAAATATGTATGAGAAGTTTCTCATACATTGAAAAAAATTATACTGAGAAATTTCTTATTCATAAGTTGCTCGTTTCTTTTTAAAACTAAGATTGACAAAATTAAGAAAAATATATATGAGAGATTTCTCATTCATAAGTTGCTCATTTTTTTTAAAACTAAGAACGACAAAATTAAGAAAAATATATATGAGAAATTTCTCATACATGTAAAAACATTATACTGAAAAATTTCTTATTCATAAGTTGCTCATTTAATTTAAAATTAAGAATGACAAAATTAAGAAAAATATATATGAGAAATTTCTCATACTATGTATGAGAAGTTTGAGAAATTTCTCATTGATAAGTTGCTCATTTCATTTAAAATTAAAAATGACAAAACTGAGAAAAATATGTATAAGAAATTGATTATACTATATATAAGAAATTTGAGAAATTTCTCATTCATAAATTGCTCATTTTATTTAAAACTAAAAATGACAATTTTTAAAAAATATATATAATTTCTCACACCATGTATCAAGATAAAGATATAATTTTTCAAAAAAAAAATTTCTACGTGACAATTTTTTCATACCTTGCATGAAGGTATGAGAATTTTCTCATCATTTGAAAAAAAAAATTTATATTGAAAAGTTTCTTATTTATAAGTTATTTATTTCATTTAAAATTAAGAATGATAAAATTAAGAAAATATATGTATGAGAAATTTCTCACATTATATATGAGAAATTTGAGAAGTTTCTCATTAAGTTGCTCATTTTATTTAAAACTAATTAATAATGATAAAATTAAAAATATATATATATGTATGATAAGTTTCTCACACAAGATTTTGAAAATAATTCTTATTTTTTTCTTAAAAAATAAATTTTTCATATTAATTGGGATAATTTTGTTAAATTAAATTTTAAAGTATATCTCATTTTTTAAGTAATAACAAAATTATCGATGTAATCAATTTTTTTCGACACATGA
>JAOTRH010000024.1:12943858-12967296 GCA_034768845.1 Heliamphora exappendiculata | reverse complement strand
TATCAAACCATCTTTTCGTGTTTAAATGCGTAACAAATAAAATTTAATAAATGCACAGTTTTTCCTTTAGCTTTTCAGCTAAAATAGTGATTAAAGACATTTATTTCGATTAAATTTTTGATCAAATTTTTTAAAAAATTTTCGATTAAAGACAACTTATTTCGATCAAATTTTTCAAAAAATAATAATTTATTTCGATTAAATATTTTTTTATTTAATTAATTTAAAATTCAGAATTAATTTTTATATTTTTTCAAAATATTCAATTAAAAAAAATATCTTTAAACGTGATATTTTGTAAAAAATAAAATATCTAATTTTTTTATTTAATTAAAATTAATTAATTAAAAATTTTATTTTATTTTTCATTGAAAAATATTTTAATTAAAATTAAAATTTTAAATTAATTAAATTAACACGATAAATAAAATCAATATTTATCATTCACACAATTAATATATAAAAAAATTAAATGCAAGATATAATAAATATATTCTGATTTTATAATTCATCTGAAACTCTAAAGAGTTTCGGTATCTTGTTTTGAAGATAAGCTGCAATGATTCAATTATTATTTATATTAGATTTATGTATTTCGATTGCATCAGAATTTCTTAATATGCAGTAATGTACATTAACAATACTCATCGATTAATATATATCTGAAATATCGAGCCAAAACATCCCTAAGCCACTAACACCACCGCCGGCCACCGCACACGCACTGCATCGCCGCGCCCTCGCGCATGACCCGCGCTTTGCGCGCCGTTGCCGTTATGTTTGGTGTGGTTGGTATGCAATATCAATAAAGAGTCATGTAATCCCTAGGCCATGTTTGGAATTAAAAAACTCTTTCATCAAATTTGCGCCGCCACTGTGTGCTGCGGTTTCAAGCTTTAAAGTTGCCACAGCCTTAGGCTGCGTTTGGCAGCTTGTTGTAGTTTGAAAACCGCGGCTGTGTTTGAAAAACTGCTGCTGCGTTTGAAAAACTGCTGCTGTGTTGGTGCTGCTGCGTTTGAAAAACTACTGCTGTGTTGGAATTGCACTGCAGCCTTTTTTGGATTTTTTATTATTATTTTTTCTTTTTCTTGCGCCGCCAAACAAATTTATACTGTTTTTTTAATCCAGTAAAAAAATTCTGCAAAGCAACCAAGAAAAAAAAAACTCATTCCGCGGCTAAAATTGCCGGATCCACCGCCGGTTGCCGTCGCATTCGTTCTTTCATACTTATTCTTATTTTTCTTCCTAAAAAACTAAAAAAAAAATAAAGAACATAAAAAAATTTTTATATCGAAATTTATGTCCCGTAGACTCACATTCAATCTAAAAAAATTATTCTATCACGGTCAACTCTCGTGGAAAAAAAAATCATCACTTACGCATTTAATCAAACAGGAAAATAAATAATGATCATAAAATAGGAATTAAAACGCATTCAAAACAAAGTTAGCAACAGTTCTAAAACTACCCGACCCCGATAACCAAAAATAAACAACAAAACGGCTATGATACTAATTGTTGGAGGCAAAACTGCCAAGATTTTTATTTTTGCAAACGATTTTTGATAAAAAATTAACTAGACGGACAAACACCGAAACAGGCTCCAGATAAAACTTTTGACGTCGAACGATAAAAAATAAAACCCGTGCAACCAAAATTAATTTAGAAGAATTTCTTTTTACTAGTCGATTCTTCAACTACGATTTGATTATAAGTTGAAACTTCTGTCGAACCTTCTACTGTATTCCCTTAGGCGATTCTCGAATGTAATGTGGGTTATGGACCATCGAGAACTCGTACCGGCAAAACCCATATAACTTTAGTCTTAAAAGACAAGTTATCAAATTGGTTCAGTCTACCCGCATATATATAGGGTTACAGTAGAGACATTTGGAGTAATTATAAGTAAAACTTTCAGTGGAACACAGACACGTATCAGCGATTTCTGCAATTAAGCAAATCTCATTGTGGTATATGCAATTATGAAAAATTAGCAGTAGTTTCTACAATTTTCATAAAACACTGAATTACAGTTCACACCACTAAAGAACTACAATTGCACTCTGACCCATAATCTCAAGATCATATGGTATTGAGCTCGTGTTATTAAATGTTTACCATTTCTCCCCACGTTAAAATTTTCGATACCCGCCAATTAAATTTAATTACTAACAACTTAATTTAATCGGCATCTTGATATTCCTTAAACCTTTTCGCTTAACTTATTTGACCGCCAGATAATTAAATCTACTTGCAGTGTTTGATCTGATCAAAACTTATAAGCTTCCTTAGAGGGTATCGTCAATCCCGATCTTTTGGGACATGAATTTCGTCAATAATTAATATTCACCATATAAATAATACTGCTATCTAACTCACCGAAAATATTGATCCATATAAGATTGCACACTCTAATGAATCAAAATAACGAATATTAAATATACATAAATTCATAATTATTTCAGAATTAAGAGGATAAGCACTATTCATAATAACCTTGGGATGTGAATTAATTTATATAGTCAGTATAAAATTAATTACTCTAAATGTCCCGTTCAATACACACAAAGTGTACTAGCACAGAGAGTCGGAATAATAAACGACGCTATTATCTCTTCTCCGTAACAAAGACATGCCTACTAAAACTCTGTATTACAGTCGTACCGATTGTATGTTCATTTCCATTTAAACTGTGAATATAAAACTTATATTCTGAAGAACCTAAAATTTGATCTTTTATGTATAAGTCGTACTCTACACACCAGATTAAATACTATACAGAATATCGAATATTCATACATAACATTAAAGAAATGATACATATACATTGCTCATAAAGATTCTCATAAAATAAAAAATTAATTTTATTAAAAAAAATTAAATACTAAAAACATGACTTTTAGTATACCAACTATAATACACAGGACTGATCAAGCGATTTATCGAGCGATAGAATCCAAGCTACAGTAAATTCATCTTTTCTACAATATATAAACATGCAACGTATAATACTAAACTTTCAAAAACAAGTGTTAAGAAATCAAGAAATTAGGTATAATTTTTTTTTGTAATAGACTTGTCAAAATTAAAATATGAGATCAAAAAACCTAACAAAACCTAATTAGTACAAAACTGAAATGTCATGAAAAAGTTTATTGCAATTAAAATGCCAATAACCAAATTAAAATTAAGAAAAAGTACAATACCATTAAAATAAGTTGCACTAAAAAAATCACCAGCACATAATTAATTATTCGGCTCAAAATTAGTGGCTCGAATTATTTTCCCCATGGGTGAAGGCCCCAATCCCCTATTTGCAATGTTTAAAAAGATTAGTTTTTTTCAAATATAAAAAAAGTAAGTTTTTAAAAATTTATCTTTTAAAAATAAAGAGGAGGGAGAAAAAATATGAGTATTTGGAATCATTTTTTAAAAATAATTATTTTTCTTATTTTTTGTTAAAATGTCTAATAGGTTATTAGTTTTTTTTTTAAATTATAGTATTTTAGATATTGACACGATTTTTATTATTATTAAAAATATAGTTAATGTTTTAATTAAGGGTATTATAGTTATTTTATTCAAAAAAAAAAAAATTGGTCTCTTTAGAATGTATATAAATTTTTTTTAAAATTTCTATAGTATTTCTTACAAATTATTATTGGCCCTCTTTGGAACAATTGCTTATTTACTTATTTTGTTTATCTTATTTTTTATTTTTAATAAATTTTTTTATCGTTTAATCAAATTATTGTACATTTTGGTTCATTTTATTGAGATAAGTCGAAAAAGTAAAAATCTTGATCAAAATATAAAAAAAATTTTAAAAAATAAAAAATAAGTTAAAATAAGTCAATAAATCAAATTAAATATTATTTATTTTTATTTTTAGTGAATTTTCTTTTATCTTTTTATTAAATTTTTTAGTTTTTTATTTTGGTTTATCAAGATGGTTCGAAAAAATAAATTTTTTTAATTAAAATATAAAAAAATTAGAAAAAAAAGAGAAGCAAAATATCTACAATTTGGCCCAAACGGTCAACTGAGCTAACAAGTGAGACAAAAATGCAAAAACCCTAGTTGGCCCATAGACAACTAAACTTATGCGTAGCTCGTGGAATCTTCAGCATTTCACTGCTAGATTCTCGAAAGAGGGACCCCAAGAAATGAGTCTGACTTGTAGGTAAAGCTCTGCCTCCTAGCTCTTTCGTCTTCCAATTTCTGTTAATCTCTGTGGGTTTCTGCATATATAGATATATGTATATATATACACACATGTATTTACTTCAATTTTACATTTTTGGATGCATGGAATTATATGATTATTGTGTAGAATCTATAGTTAGTGATCACAATTGTATTCCATCCCTCGGAGAACCTGGACTCTGAATCAAATCTGGGTATGTTTCCCACTTATATGATCTCTTATCCTTTCAATTTTTTACCGTTTTTGATCTTCGTTGACAGTGATTGAATTTGAAAGTTGTATTTATTTTTGCACTTGAAGCTGAGTCATTTTCGAATTTCGATTTCAATTCCTCCTTAGATCTTTATAATATCCTTGCATATCTATTCATATCCTTGTTCAAAACCCTAATTGTTATATATGCCGCTTGTTTCTGTGATGTTTTGGTCGATAATTACAGCTTTTGGAAAACTGTTATCTTTAGTCTATATATTTCTACAAATCTGCTGGTAGAATCCTTGGGTATGTTCGTTTGGGTTTCTTGAAATTTTTTTTTATTGATTTTCTTTCTTTTTTCTCAAAGTAGATTTTGAAAAAATCCAAAATATGTACGGTTTTTGTTTTTTTTTGAAACTCTTGATTTCAATTTTTCAAAATATTTAAAGAAATAATGTTTATTTTTAATCTAATGCATTTAATTGACCAATGTCACATCATTTGTTTTGAAAATTTGTCAGTTGAAGAATTAAATAAAAAATAGTTTAAACCAAAATCGCTAAAAAAAAACTTGCTCTAAAAAATAAATAGAACATACCCAGTATATCGTTAATGCACGTCTATTCACCTCAATAAGGACATTTTCATCTGCCTTTTGGAATCAACTAATATATGTTAAAACTGGTTTTTGACAGAATATTCGAAACACATGACATTATTTTTTCAATGCCACAAAACTTCTACAGCTCTTCCTGAGACTAAGCAAATTCAAAAACCTATCATTTTCTTCATTGATCCTTTTACAAGAGAGTCATTTTTTTAAAAAAAGTTTTTATTATCATGTTTGTTCCATAGGTATCAATGTCAGCTTTGTGTGGTCTGCCCCTTCTTGAGTGTGTATATTGTTTGGCATGTGCTCGTTGGGTGTGGAAGAAATTCCTCTACACTGCAGGCAAGGAAAGCGAGAACTGGGGCATTGCCAGTGCTGGTGAATTTGTGACCGTACCTCGCATCTGCCGGTATATTCTGGCAGTCTATGAAGATGATCTTCGAAACCCAATTTGGGCTCCTCCTGGTGGGTATGGAATGAATCCTGATTGGGTAATTTTACGGAGAAATGATGAAGAAACCAAAGGAGGGGTTCCTCCATACATGATCTACCTTGATCGAGATAATGATGATATAGTTGTAGCAATCAGGGGGCTTAATTTGGCGAAGGAAAGTGATTATGCGGTGTTACTCGATAACAAACTGGGGCAGACAAAATTCAATGGAGGTTACGTCCATAATGGGCTATTGAAGGCAGCTCGGTGGGTTTTTGCTGCAGAGTGTGAGATTATGAGGGAAGTAATTGAAAGGAATCCAAGCTATACCTTGACTTTTGCAGGGCATTCTCTAGGGGCAGGGGTAGTGACTTTGTTAGCAATGTTGGTGATTCAAAATCGGGAAAAATTGGGAAACATCGAGAGGAAAAGGGTCAGGTGCTTTGCAATTGCTCCTGCTAGGTGTATATCCCTAAATCTGGCGGTCAGATATGCAGATGTCATCAATTCTGTTGTACTCCAGGTAATGTTCGTCACATTCAGTAGCAGTAGCAGTCCTGTGTGCTAGGCTTGCATATTTTGAGTAGGAACTCAAATGTTAGGTGGGTGCAGATGCTTGATTTTCCCATGGAGTTTACTAGTTACATGATTTATATGATCAACTTGCCACCACAACATATAAGCCTTTTTTAATAAATTGGAATGAATATAAAATAAGAAGCCATCAAAAACTGAGAAAAGGAAGTGTATAACACTGTTTCTGATGATTATTTTGATTGTCTAGTTCATTATAGGTACACATATTCAACGAGGTTCTAAAAAAAATAAAAATGTCTTTTGTTCATACAAATTACAATTATGAAGGTTAAACATCTTGTGTTAGATTTTCCTTGTAGGATCATACAAGGCCTATATAACAGAGCTGGTTGCTCTCTTTGTGGGCTTCACAGGGAGCCTTGACATGTAAAGATTTCTAATAAACATTTTGGTCCCTAAAAATATATTTTCTAAATGATATTGGATTTTACCTTAATTAAGGACAAAAAAGTGGTGCACTTCATCTATTAAGGGAATTGGACTATCTAGTATCAACGAAAATATATGAAGCATGGATTTGCCTATGCGGTACAAGTACAACATGAGAGGGATATGTTATAATATGGGTTGATATGGGAAAATCTGACAAAAAATAGACTATGGGTAAAGCTTGGGGATCATCGTATTTCTTTTTGTATAATTTTTAGTATTGTCTTATACATATAGTATATACTAGCATAAACCCATGGATCTTAATTAAAAATAATAATAATAATATAATTTTAGAATTTTATTTATTTATTAAAAATTCCCACAATTAAACTTGTACAAAGAATTACTTAGAAAATGATTGTCAAGTAATTATTCTAACCAAAAAAATATACAAATAGTCGAATTATTTTTTTAATTTTTATTTCTATACATACCACTACAATAGTTTACTTCAAGATATCAATTAAATTATCTTTAATTATATATTACTCACCCAAATCTATATATTTACCAACACTTGAAAGTAATATTATTCTTAGAATTTATGATGCTTTTTAAAAATGTAAATAGTTTCAAAACCATGGAATGTGATAATCAATAGGGTTTTTGAAATAATTTTAATTTTAAAAACTAGTTAATTGAATAGCTTAGCAAATTGAATTTTTAAACATATTTTCAAGTTTACGATTCAAGAAAAAATAATGGGATGAATTAGCTAATAAGGTATTCTTAAAATTTTCTTTAAATTCAAATTAAGGAATAAAACAAGATATATTATTTGCGCGCACCTGATGTTTGCTTTTTTTATTTATTTAATCAGATATATTATTGATTTAGTCTTTTTTTTTGTTTTGTTTGTAAATTTTTTACATTCTTAAATTGATTTATATTACATTTCAACGAATAAAATAGCTCATCTAAACTTAAGCTAACAATCAATCTCTTTGTCATTGAATAAACATAAAATATCTTAAAAGAGAGTTTTTTCAAGATAATTACAATATCATATTTTAGGACAATTAATGGTATTTAAAAAGAAAACGTAACAAAAATCTATTAATTTTGTGAGACACATATTGCTTAATTTATAAATATTTGAAAAATAGAAAAATTATGGCATAATTGTAAAAAGTTTGTAAAATCTAAAAACTATGATCTATTAATTTCTTAACATGTGTTTTATATTATAAAAATTAAATTTTAATTTATTTTTAGGATAAGAATTTTTAGAATGACCATGATATACGTGAAGTTGAAAAATAATACCCTTAAGTAGAGTCATGATTAAATGTCAAATATGTAACAATATTTTTAACAGAAGCCAATACTTTCATGTCATATGCTTTTTATAATTTATAAATTCAAAAATTTGACAAAAATGCATTGAGACTTTGAACCTCAAAAATGTCACAATGTTTTGCTATAATATATACTTGTGTGTGTATATATATACTAGCAACAATCCGTGCTATGCAAGGAAATATTTTCAAAAAATATGGTTTAAAACATTCTTAAATTATATTATTTATTATTATGTTTGATTGTAAAAGGAAAAAATTTTAAAAATAATAAATGCGTGCTATTTTGTATAATTGCGAAGTTTTTCAAAACATTCAAACACAACTAAATTATTTTTTAGAATATTAAATACGATTATATATTTTAAAAATATATTTTAATCTAGTTTGCCAAGGGGTTAATTATTTTGAAACATATTCTCAATTTAAGAGAAGCTAAATGGCGAAATGTATTATTTATTTAGAGCCAAATGGTCCGTGAAATATATTTTTTGTAACACTTCGACCCATCACATGGCAACGATATTATCCGCTTTGGACAAAAATCCTTACGGTTTTGTTCTTTCGAGGGAGTCACCCATCTTTGTATTGCTCCCGTCCAAGCACGCTTAACTATGGAGTTTTGCTAGGGTCTCTACTGCTTGGGAAAATGTTTCATTGAATGTAAAGGTCCAAGGTTTTTTCTTTATAGCCAAGGAACTCTCTTTCCCTTTCCCTTTCCCTTTCCGATGTGAGATACCAGAATATCACAATCCACCCTCTTTAAGGCTGCACGTCTCCGTGCAGTAGCCTGCTAGCTTTGGTAGCCTACCAGTCCTTATCGACCCGCCCACTTTGTATCCCGTCCACGTGTCATGCGAGACGGTTGTGGCCCACACTCGGAAATGAGGAGAGCCGGCTCTGATACCATCTGTAACACTCTGACCCCTCACATGGCAACGATATTGTCCGTGAGGGCTTTTGTCCAAAGCGAACAATTTCATTGCCATGTGAAGGGTTGAGGTGTTACACTTTTTTTTTTAATTTTTTAATTTTTATTTATGTCCTAAATTTTTTTAATAAAGATATTTTCAATGATATCTTTTAGTGGTATCTCATGTGATGCACAAGATTTTAATAATAAAATAATAATAGATAAAAAGTTAAAATTTTAAATATATATATATATATATATATATATATATATATATGTGAGATAAAATATATTACACTTATGAATGATAATATACTATGTCTCAAACCATCTAAATAATAAGTAAATCTAAATTAATTATTTTACAAACATGTAATATTACTTCATTTTTAAAGAGAAATTTTAAAAAGAAGAATTGGGGGAGTTGCTGTTGGGAGGCCTGCGCGAGCGAGTTTTGTGAAGTAAGTAGTGTCAGCGCCCGGATTATTAAATACCAAAAAAAAAACGTAAGCTTCCATATGTTGTTGCATTAGGTAAGATTATTAAATTTAAGTCATGGGTAAAGACGTAAATTGTATCCAAGCCCAGTATCAAGTCCCGTTTGGCAAAAGAAACTTAGTAATTGAAGATGCAACTTAAATAATATATCTATAGATTATACTAAAAGATTTTTTTAATATAATAACAGCTTGCAAATTAAAAAGTGAGTTAGTAAATAGATTTTTTTAATTGTCTTTAAAATAATGAATAGAGGTCAATCAAAAAGATAATATATTTGAATAATTTTAATTTTAGAAAATTAAAATTAAGAAAAGTACCTTTTTAAATGCGGTTTTAAAAAATCAATTGTTTTGGATATATTACTTGAGGTAGATTTCGTTGTTTAACAATATGATCTTACTTTTTGCTTTTAGCCAATAAGTTTTTTAACTATTTTTTTTAGATTATAGATATGGTGCAACCAATAGAATAATATTTAAATATTTTTAAAGGCACAAAAATAATCAAATTTGATTGATGTTTTATAAAGTTAAACCTCTTAAAAGCTAAACTAATTTATAGCATTCTCAAATAGGAGTTTTGTAATTTTAAATGTGACAAAAATATGATATAAACATGACATAAAGTAGCTAAATATGTTTTAGACACCGTTGTTATATAGGAGTATTTAAATTTTATAAATAGATTGGAAAAAAATTTTACCGTAAAAAAAATTGTAAAAAAATTGTTTTAGGAAAAAAAATTTACCGTAAAAAACATCTTTAATAGATTGGAAAGCTAGTACAGAATCTGTGGTAATATAAGGCTAGATTTTAGATACCATTGTTATATATGGCTATTTGGATTTTAGAAATATTGGTGATTTTAAAATATTAGGAAAATCTTTTTACCATAAGAAACATCTTTAATAGATTGGAAAGCTTGTACAGAAACTGTGGTAATATATAAGGCTAGATTTTAGATACCATTGTTATATATGGCTATTTAGATTTTAGAAACATTGGTGATTGCAAAATATTAAGAAAATCTTTTTTGATTGGTATGGATTTATTTTTGGTTACCACTAATCAAGGGATTTGTTTATTTTGAAAACGAAGATTTATTTTAATTTTAAGTAATATATTATCCAATCAAATATTTAATAAATAATCCAAGCAACCATCATGAGTATCAAAATAGAAAAGCTCTCTTAGTAATTTGTGAATCTACTATAAACAAAATATCATTATCTCTTTATTATTGGCTGACATTACTCTATGGCATAGGTGTTATGAATGCCCTCCTAGTAAACAGTACGGGTAAAACCCATTTGTAAAATTCATGAACTTTTTTAAGAGGTTACCAAGTTACAAATTTGAACTTTGCAATGGCTAAGCTTGGGTAGGAGTCGTGATTTGCATATGATTTTGCACATCACAGAGATCTGAACAAAAAATAAATAAGCAACATACTGGTGTATATGCATGCAATCCCCGAATCCCCCTCCCCCACCAAAGAATGAATACTTGCTTATCTTCGAACATAAAACTCCTCTGGACGGTGTCCAAGCCTGTGTCGATGGACACATCACCCATGATGGTAGTGGTGGCGGATGAATATAGGTGACAGTGGCAGCGGAGGAATGAGCATTGGGGGTTTGGAGCTTCCAGGATGCTCCTCACGAAAACTCCCGTTTCGTTAATATATATATATATATATATAATACCAAACTAGTATTAGTTATAAATAGCAACATATAAGAAAATCAATATTACAACCATCTAAATAATGTGTGATGATGTGTTTATTTGTTTCATGTAAAAGGAGGCACCAAAGTTAGATGAAATGTTTGATGCACTTTCATCTATAACACAAAACCGATTATCAACTGGCACTAATACTATATTAGTTGGCATAAGCCAGCAAGCATCTTCATACTGACATACTTTTCTGACTAAGGGTAAATGGTAATGACTTTCAAGAAGTATCTCTTTTTTTATTTACACATTTTTTATCGACTTGCTGATTTACACATTTTTCTTATTTCTATCGCCTGAGATATTGAAGATTTTCTTTTAATAGTGTTGTATTTCATTTCATATTCTTTATGCTTAGGGATGGATGTGCTTCTGTTCTAATACTTGTCACGTCAATGAATCAGGATGATTTCTTACCACGGACAACCATGGCCTTGGAAGATGTTTTCAAATCAGTTTTCTGGTAAAAGATTGTAGGTTTTTTCACCTTTAGCTATAATCTTGGGTGCATTCAGTTATCCTGTGATATTTTTACTCTGTCAAATTAAAGAGAAACACTTCAAGAACATTGTTATTCAAAGCAAGTATCTCCACTTCTTTTAGTGAT
Organism: Heliamphora exappendiculata; assembly: GCA_034768845.1. Taxonomy (NCBI): domain Eukaryota; kingdom Viridiplantae; phylum Streptophyta; class Magnoliopsida; order Ericales; family Sarraceniaceae; genus Heliamphora; species Heliamphora exappendiculata. The sequence continues at coordinate 12,955,767 of JAOTRH010000024.1, read as the reverse complement.
CAAACACCAAAGTGCATTTGCTTGAAGTTATTTGAAACACCTTCCTTAAATCTTGCTTCCAACCTTTCCAAAAAATACATCCCATAAATTTCATCCTTTCACAACTCATTGGAAAGCAACAAATTTGATGCCCCCGTATCCAGGATGCTTGTTGAGTGATATCCTACTACTGCACTAGTTATTTTGCAGAATGGGTGTGATGCCGGACGGCCGGCAAGATTGTAAATAAAAGAAAATGACCCAAATAAAAGAAATAAATGAAAAGAAAAGTTATGCTCGAAAGCAAACAAAAGTTCTTAATCCTAGTAACTCATTAAACTCAATATCATAGTCTACCAAACCTTTAACACAATAGCCTATTTATCGGCATTCAATTGATTCAAGAAAACCCTAATTAAAGTTGCTAAAAATAAAAGATTGCAATTCGGGAAATTCTAATTAAAGTTATCGAATTTAAAAGATTTCAATAAAATCAAAATATAGAATATTGTTAAAATTGCTAGATCTGTAAATATCTTTCATCCCATGCCTCCTCGTTCTCCATCATGGTGTTTTACATTTGTGTGTGTGTGTGTTGGGGGGGGGGGGGTTCGATATTATCACAATTGAATGAGAACTTTTAAAGGTGTTGCACACCAAGTATATTTGTCAAGAAATATTAATGGCGCTGTTTGTTTTTGTTTTTGTTTTTTGCCTTCACTTGAACAGCTTGCCATGCTTATTGTGCCTAATGTGCTTGAAGGACACTTGTATATTAGAGGATAACCTGTTGAAAGATCCTAGACGGCTCTATGCGCCAGGTCGTCTTTATCACATCATTGTGCGGAAACCCTTCAGGTATAATGTCTGAGGTTTCAACTCTCTAGAAAATTTGAAGAACCAGGGAAATGAGGAATGGTTGCATACCTGTGGTTTGTAGGGAACCTAGCCATATTAAATGGATTAAAATTATGGGAAAACCTTTAAGTGTGAAAACTCAACGGGAGAGCGAGAAGATTATGATGAGGATCATTTGTTGGGACTAAGTGGTTTTATATTCCTTGAAATGAAGCTCAGAGGGAATCTTATAGACATGTTGATTATATACTGTTCTTTGTTCCATAATTTTTCATCTGCTATTCCAATCCAACTTTTCAAGTATCCCAGCGTTTAATGCCTTCAATTTGAAACATTAAGTATCCAAATCTCCAAAAATATCCCTCTGTTTCACTTATATACTCAGTTTACACGCGTTAGAAGGATAATATTGTAAAATCATCAAATTTAAGTATGACTTTTCCAAGAACATTTTGGGCCACTATAAAATGGAAAGGTGGGGAAAAAATATGGGTTGGACAGACTATCTGAAAAGGGGGGATTGCCAATTTCAGCTAATGTGGTGGAATATAGCAGTCTGACAGTGCACAGTCTGTGTGGGAATCCAGGATCTGCGGACAACAGATTTGCAGGATCTGTAAATAAACTGAGATTCTAATTCCCCATAAAACTTACACGTAAAACTACCCACAATTAAAATGAATAGTCCAGATTAAACCGTTTGTGATCTGGGTTATCTCTCGGGTGAATCTGGACCATTTGTTTTAGATTGTGAATAATATTATGGATAACTTATGGGTATGTAGTATTACTAGAAAATATTTTCCTCTATCATGTTCACTTTTTGTTTGCAGGATTGGAAAAATACCCCCAATTGTGAGGACAGCCGTACCTGTTGACGGGAGGTTTGAGCACATAGTCTTGTCTTGCAACATGACTTCTGACCATGGCATCATTTGGATAGAGAGAGAATCTCAAAGGGCTCTTGATGTAAGTTTTCAACTCCTCCTGCATAGCAATAGGATACATACCTGTTAAAAACAACAGTTATGCTGTATCTGGTTGGAGGAAGGAGAATATGAAGGGGCGATGTATATGTAGGATAATGGATGGTTTTCCTTCTTGTTCAAATAAGAGAAAGGAAAATAGGAAAGAAGCAAATGGGTATAATTTTGTTTTATGATTATGAGTTATAACCTAACTGTATAAAAAATTAACCAACTTTTGGGAGACAAGATTGCAATTATGCCTTCAAAGAAATCGGAGGAGCTCCTTTCCTTCTCTCTTCAACACACTTTTTGGAGAGTTGGTCCCTCTCACTTACCGTTCCCTTTTCTTATCCTTGGAACCTAACAGAGGTAGTCAGATTGGTGATTTCCTCCTCCTCCTTTTCCTCGTTTTCTTCTGTCACGAAATAGGCTCCTAAAACTTCTTTGAAGTCTTGGTTTTTTTTTCCGTCTAGATTCCTCATTGTGACTGTATTGAGTAAAGTACTTTGACTAAATTCTATAAATTCTGTTCATCTCACTTGTGTGTAGTGAAGTTACTGAGAAGTGGGAACTTTTTGTCAATGATAATTAGTTGTAGTCTGAGTGTAGTGATTTTTCTCAAGGACCATGGTCTATGAAAATTAGTAGTTCTGACTTCCTTCTGGAAATATAAAGTTACATTTACATTTTTGATGTTTCCAAGCATATTGGTTTCTCTAGGAAACTACTGTTTCTGTTCTGAACGCATTGTAACTAGCAAATTTAACTGATTTTGAACAAATGCCCTAAACCTATCCCTTTATACAGATCAATCTATTTTGGATGAGAGATTCAAGCATTGTGCATGAGGTTGATTTATTTTGAAATGGAAGAATAAATCATTGTTAGACTACATTAACAATCTGGATATGGTTCTGGAATTGCATATTTTTGGTTTAAATCTGAGGTGCTTGAGCTCAGAAATTTTCTAAGTTATTGGATGTTTTTTTACTGGTGGTTGGCAGCAACTTTTCATATTTCTAATGTGCTTGCGGGCCACTTCACCTTATCTTAGCAGTGGTCCCACTAAGAGTGGGGGGCTGTGCTGTGGAGATTTCAGAATAAGTTACGAGAGGATCTGCATTGTTTTATTTTCTGCTAGTCTTGTCTTTCTTTCCATTAGTTACTCATCTCATCTTTATTTTCCCTTTCTTCCCTGTTAGTGACCAAAATGGACGGTAATGTTGATATAATTGAACCTTTTGATAGCCTATATTTTTATGGGTTCAAATTCTCTGCAGTCCACTATTTGGACTGGAGGATCCAGTTGGAGCGTGTGGAGTCCATTTCGATCTCACTTTGGTGTTTCAAACCGTTCATTTTATTGTACTTTATAGAGCATCCATGCAAAAAGACAAATTGACCGGATATTAAATCATAATTGTCTTAAAAAATGAACGATATGTAGATGGCACCGTTCATTTTTAAAAAAAATAGATGTGATTTGTTTAAATACTTGGTGATATTCGATTAACTTGTTTTTTCGTACGAATATTTTACACACCGTGAACATTTAAATGAATGAACTGGAGACTAGCCTTTTCTCCATCTTTTTATCCGTGTGGTTCTGAATCATCACTCCTTTCCATTTTTTAGTTAATGATGGAGAAAGAGCGAATTATGGAGATTCCACCACTGCAGAGGATGGAGCGACAGGCGTCTCTCGCCAGAGAACACAGCGAGGAGTACAAGGCAGCGTTACAGAAGGCTGTTGCGCTGGATGTTCCTCAGGCTTCCTCGCCTTCTTCCTATGGAACCTTCCATGAAATAGAGGAAGGGACTGATTCCAACGGGTCTCAAAGAGAAGAATCGCCATTCGTGTCACCCAGCAGGAGGAAGGAGAGTTGGGATGGTTTTGTAGATCGTCTTTTCGACATAGATGCATCGGGCCATGTGGTTCTGAAGAAGACATAGGCGACTGAAAGTTGACTAGAGCATCATTTTTTCATTGATATCAGCCCCCGGTTAAGCTCTCTCCTTTTACCTTTCAAGAGTTAAAGTTGTTTATTTCCTAGATTTCGTGGAGAAAATCAGTTATGCAAAAATTCACCTTGATCTGACATCTATGGGTATTTGAACAAATCAGGTTTTGGTTTAAAATTAATTAATCAAGTTTAAATCATTCATTTTGTAAAACAAATATGATTTGTTAAGTTTAAATCATTCATTTTATAAAACAAATACAATTTGTTTATATATATATATATATATATATCAATGTTCAATGATCAAGTTAAATTTTTGCATAAGTGATCTTTGCGATGCTTGCGAAATGAACTCCATTTGGGGGGTAAGGGCTTGAGGGGACCCCCCTTCTTTTTTCTTGGAATATCATGCCCGTAGTTCGGTTCTTGACTAGCTCACGAAGCGCCATTTGCTTTAGTTGTGTTGCCATTTTTGGTCAATAGTTAGTTTGAAACTGATTAGCATGGCAAGCATTGGCCAATTTGTATTCAACATGTCACCCGACCTGTATATACTTTTCAAATGTAAAATGTGCATCTTCATGGTTTTGAAATGTGACCCGAACGATTTGAATCATCATGATATGCTCATCTTCAGCTCAACCATTTGCTTTAATTGTATTGTCATTTTGGTCTAGTTAGTTTGAAACCGACAGGCATAATCTGTATTCGATATGCCTCCCGACCTGTATATAATTTTCATATGTAAAATGTGCATCTTCATGGTTTTCAAGTGTGACGAGAACGATTTGAATCATCATGACAGGCTTGTCTCAATAGGCTCGTCTCGTATTCAGCTCAAAGCGGGTCCATTGGCACGGTTCAGTTCATTTTAGGTTGGCCCTTTATATGAAAATAGAATTACAGATAAGAGAGCAAACACCTTTTCTCCTTTCTTTCTGTACAAAAGGGACTAATGTTAAATACTTGGTTCGGCATCATACTTGTGCTATTTATAGGGTGTGTTTGTTGCAGCTCATTGTGAATTTATATATTATAATTGAAAAAATGTGATTATGAATTGAAGTAGAAGGTGCAAATATTTATTAAAATTATTAAATTTGTTTTAATTGTGGAATTTATTTTTGTTGATTGAGAATCAAAAGTTATAAATGCACTTGTTTGAATTTTTTATGTATTTGCTAAATTACCAATTAAATGTTATAGTTTAAGCACAAACAAACCAAACTTGGGGCCACAACAGGTGCTGCTACGACTCCAAATAAGGTTTATTAAGAATTTTACAATTTAATCGGAGTTGTTAATTTTTTTAAACTTGCCGAGTACGAAATTCGTATAAAAAGTTAGGTCAATCGAAATGGTTATCTATAGAGCGGGGCATATTTATTTAGAAAAAATTAATTGGCTGGTAGAATTATGATAATAAATTATAAAATAAATGCATTCAGATCACATAACTGTAGAAAAAAATTGATTAGCTGGTAAAATTTTGAGAATAAATTATAAAATAAATGCATCCAGATCAATCCCTCGATAGCTCGACTCCCTCCCTCTCAGTTCACGCCGCCGACCTTGCCGCCTCCTCCTTGCCACCTTGCTGCCATCGACCACGGCTTCAGACCCTTTAGTCTTCTCGCCGCCTTGCCAACCTTTCGCTTGTGACCACGGTTTCAGAAGCTGTGTGATTTTTTCTTTTGAGCTTCTTTATTTCAAAAGCCGACCCTTCGCCGACCCTTCAGTATTCTTCACTTGTTTGCATATTTTTAGTTTAGATTTTAGAGATCTCATTGGATGTTGAAGCTTCTAGATGTTGATTAAATTGATGTTACTGGATGTTTGATTAAATTGATATTGCTAGAATATCATAGTATATATTTCAACTATGGCTTAAATTGATATTGTTGGATGTTTGATTAAATTGACTTGTTGTTGGAATATCAACTATGGCGTGAACTGATGTTGCTGGGTATTTGATTAAATTTACTTGGATCATCTGTTTTATTTCCGTTTAATTACTTCCTTTGTTTTTTCTCCCACCATTTTTTTGCCTTTTATTTGTTTGGTGGTATTTTTGTTTAAACTTCTTTGTTGAAACTTTAAAAATGCTTTTTTGTTGAAGTAATAAAATCGTTAACCGAATCGTGACCGATCAGTTTTCATGAATTGGTTCCGGTCCGGTTCCGTTACTTGAACGGTTTGGACACGATTCTAAAAAACTTGGAACCGTTCGTAACGGTTCGGTTCTCGCTTTCTTAAGAAACCGGTCCAATTCAGACCGTGTTTAGTTACATGGTAGGATTAAATTATAATAGTTATAATCGAATCACGAAATATAATTATTTTTAAAAATTCTATGAAGTAATAAATAATAAAAATTTAATCGACACAATATCACAATTTTTATAGTATTATTTTATTCTTATACATACGTGGAGGAGGATAAATATTGGGCCCAAGCCCAATCTTACCCGAATTAAATAAAAGGCCAAGGTTTTTGTGTGACTAAGACAGACCAGATTGGGCAAGCAAAAATATGGCCCAAATTAATGAATTGGGGAGCGTACTCCACTTAAAAAGGGTAGCACGCTTGTATTGCGTCTTATTTGGAGAGTTTTTGTTAATAATTATTTATGATCGAATTTGTTCATTACGTAAAAATTGTCGAGTTTGTTTAATGCATGAAATTTCAGATTCATCCAACACCTGTACCTAAGTGATTGATTAACATTTGTTTAACAATATTTTTTTTATAATTATAATTTTTATTTATTTATTTATTTATAAAACAACATTAGGAGATCTTATTCAATCACTTAGCTATAGGTACCAGATGAATCCGAAATTTTATATTCTAAACAAACTTGACGAGTTTTACGTAATGAACGAATATAAATATAAAAATTTATTCACAAAATACTTCAAACAAAATACAATACGAGCGTGCTACTTTGATCGCAGCATGCTCCCATTTTGCAAATTAATAGCCCAGAGATGTTGGAGGACCAACTCAAAAAAGTTGAGAGGCCTCAGGGATCCAAATCCCACTAAAATCGTATTGCAATAAGCAAATATCCTAAAAAAAAAATGGGGGTGTTAAAAAAAATCGAGTGAATTAGTAATGCCAATCGAACTGTTCAGTTCAGTTATATTTTCTAACGGTTCAATTTTGATTAGCATTTATTAAGAATCGTTATAACCGTCTCGTTCTCAACTTTTTAAAAAAAATTTAATTTTAACTAGACCAAACCAGTAAAATAAAATAAAAAACTAAAAATAATAAAATATTAAAAATAAAAATAAAAATTTGTCACATTTTGGTTTCATTAAGGTAGAGAGAGAGAGTGAATAGAAGTGTCAGCTATAAAAGAAAAAAAAAGAAATAAAAAGGAAGGGGAGAAAAAAAAGGTGGGAGCTATTTATATTTTTGTTTAGTTATTCAAGAGATATAAGAGAATGTTATTTTTTTTTTCTTTATTTGTTTGATAATAATTAATAAAGGAAAGTGAGGTATTTAATACTTATTATTTTCTTTTATAACTTTTTAATATTAGCTTAAATTATTATTTTTAATGTAAATATAAAAAATTATAATTGACATTATAAAAGTTACCGTATCCTTCCCTTCACTTTCACTCCATTTTTTTAATTTTAAAAGAATAAAAAATCTCTTAAAAATGAATAATTTCTCCCAGTACTTTTCTTTCGTTCACTTTTCAAAAATTATCCAAATAACATTATAACTAACTATTTCATTTTAAATTTTCACTTCTTTTCAATCTTTTAATCCAAACGAAAGCTTTAACTTTAGTGCGGCACCACGTGGAACCCATTTACACTCTGTTTGGTTTGAGTGATTTAGAAAAAAAAGAAAAGAAATAATTTTTTTTATCACTTGTTTGATTTATTAAATATGAGAAAAATAGAAAATATTGGACAAAAATGAAGAATAATAGTTATCATCTCAAATTTACTTTTTAAATTTTTTCAAATTAGAGAGATTTAAAAGAAATTAAATTGATTGGCTATTTTTTATAATAACTAAATTATCTAGGAAAATTTATGATTAGGTCCTCTTTTTTGTAATAAAATTAGTTTTAGTTTCATTCAATTTTTAATATTAGGATTAGTCATATCTCAATTTTAATTTTCTGAAATACCCTTAAATCATATATTTAGATTTTACCAAATCCCTTGAGTTAAAAATTCTATCACATAAATCTCTCCCAAATCTCTCTCTAAAATTTCGCGCTATAATCACCACAACCTTAACTCTATTACCATCTTTATCCTACGTTGTCGTCTTCATCATCATCGACGTCACAAAAATATAACATTAAATCATGAAATATATTCTAAAAATTGCACTATTATTTTAACGTGTCACTTTTTGTATAACTGATAAATGTATTAGTAGAATACAGACAAGAAAGTATATTGCTATTTGAACTGATAATTGTATCAGTTGAATATGTATTCTAAAAATTGCACTGTTGGAACAACTGATAAATATATTAGTAGAATACAGATTTAGAAAAATACACTGTTATGTGAACTGATAACTATATCGGCTGAATATGTATTCTAAAAATTACACTGTTTAAGCAACTGATAAATGTATCATTTGTTGTTCGAATTTGTAATTTGCATTATTGTTGCAACTAATACATTTATTTTTCGAGTTTAAATTATAAAATTTTGTAGGACTGCTAAAATCATAATATTCCAAGTTTATGCAATTTTTCTTGTGCAAAGCACGTGCCCGACCAACACAAGGACAGCGACCCACAGCGAGATGAAAGCCGCCATTGTCGCTCTCTCGAAGCCAAGATGCGTCCAATAAACCAACGCTTACGCGACGCCGCAGTGGAGGATTAGCGGCAGCACCGAGCATAGAACAAGCGGCGCCACCACGCTCTGCGTCTGGAGAAACCTTAGAATATTGTGCAAAAACCCGTACGCAAAGAGTCCCGACATGAGGAACCTGATGTGGAGAGCGGCGGCTTTTGATATCTGAGGGTCTTGGCAGAGGAAGATGAAGATGAATTTGAAGAAGAACCAGAAGAGTGAGATGTTTGTGAAAAAGATGAGAGAGATGATATAAGATGCCTGTAAGTAACTCCTATCTACAAAAATGGAAAGTATAATATTTTTCTTATAACTCAATAATATACAAAAGTAAGTGTATCCATCCTATTAACAGGGATTCAAATGAAAAGTTAGCACCGATTTAAAAGGAAATAATGGTTAAATGGGATAATGCATTCCTACAATTAAGAAATTCAAATGCAAACAATATATAGCACCAATTGAAAATGACATAACAAATAAATAAAAAAATAAAATTTTCCAATTAAAGAATTTAAATACAAACAATACAACTGGTTGAAAAGGACATAATGGTCCTAAATATCACAAATTTTTTAAAAAATAACTAAATTTAATACAAAAAATACTGTGGGATTAAAATTCTAACATACTTCAAAAACGAGATTAAAACTTAATTAATCCAATTATCTATCTAAAAATAAAAAAAATAAAAAACTAATCACAAGAAGAAATTTATTTTTGTAAAAGAACAATACTCTTTCTTTTATTTTATTTTATGAACTATATCTATATCGTTTTCTTATCTTTTCTCACTACTCCAGTTCTCAGCTTCTCCCTTCTCTCTCAACCCTATTTTAGCTCCGCGCCACACCACACCGCCGTCCTCCAGTCCCTGCTGCGCCGATCGCCACTACGCCAGTAGCCGCTGCGTCTCTGCTCTGTCCGCCGCTCACCGCCGCTGCGCCGTCCACCGCTCACCACTGCGCCGTTCGTCGCTCACCGCTGCGCCGTTCGCCGCTCGCCGCTCACCGCTGCGCCGTCCATCGCTGCGTCGTCCGTCGCTCGCCACAGGTATGATCGACACACAGGTCTTTCATATTTTTTTTCAATTTGAGATCTGATTGTTTATCAAGGGTTTTCATTATATTGGGGTTTTCATGTAGATTTTGTAGGTATTTTTCTATTTTCCTGCCTCTTACCTTTTTTCTGATATGTATATATATAGTTTTCAGATGAAATATTTGTTGAAGAAGCTAGATTAGAAGCTGAGAATTTGAGATCTTAGGTATTTGCTTTTGCTGCGCCTCAAATCGTTTGTTTGAGTCTTGATTACCCACTGTTCCGTGATAGGAAGTAGCAACTATAATAGGGACCGTTAACCAAACTGTGACCGGTCTGTTTTTACGGATCGGCTCGGTTCTGGTCCGGTTCCATTACTTGAACGGTCTGAGGAGCTAAGACCATTTCAGTGCGCCTTTTCTCCATGCATAAACTGAACCAACAATTAAGATAAGTACGAAAATGTCACGGTTCCAAAAAATTTGAAATCGTTACTAACTGTCCGGTTCTTGGTTATTTTAAAGGGAACAGGATAGTTAACAAGAACTTAGTGGATTGGCGCGGTTTTCAAATTGTGTCCCGAAGTATAATTTTAGAAGCGTATTTAATGGGCAAAGAAAAGCTCTATAAACCTTCAAATTTAGGAAACATTAAGTGAGTGCTCTCCCTTTATATAATAGTATAGATGTGTATGTGGCCAAGTGTTTGGACTTAAGGGCCAGTTTGTTTGGAGAATATAGCCTCTAGATTGGATATAATATCCACTATGCCCCATATATCCTGTGTTTGGGGCATCTAATTGCATAGGATATAAAATTCATGATTTGACTATATACAGGGATAACAAATAAGGGGTGGGTGTGTTATTTTATATCCTGACATTCCAGCCCTTTTAAATACGAGTAAACCCACTTTCTCTTTGCAGTCCTATTCGTCTGAACCTTCTTACTCTTCCATTGCTTCTCTAAGCCTGCAGTTTTCTTTCCTTCCTCAACTCTGTTGCGTTTGACATGAATCACGAATAATAAAATTGCAGCATTTTTATTTGGATTTTAATTGGTTAGGTTGCATTTTACGTATTAAGGCAGTTTTTGAAAAAAAAAGGAATATATTTAAAATATACAATTTGCCAACAGTTAAAAAATAAAACAAAATGAAATATTTAGGTGATCTCAAAAATGCAAGAGTTGGATGGTTGTTTTTCTTTAAAAAATTGTTATGCTAAACTTTCAAAATATATATCATACGTTATTAAGGGCAAATATGGAAATTCATTTTTATGTTCACAAATTTATATATATTTTTCACTCATATCTATTTCTAAACAAACAAAGTTTATGCTAATTCTCAGTAATACATATCTAAAGTTATATTCTTTGTATTTTATATTCATTTGTATATCTAAAGGTATTCTTTATCCATCAATTTATTTCCGAACAATCTAACGAGCCCTAACTGTTATGTCAGATGATAACTTTTTTTTAATTATCGACTCTCTTGAAGTGGGCATTGTGAGTAACTCATGGCCCTTGAGATCAGACCTTCCGTTAGTCTCCTTAATTAGAGGGCTCTTTTTTCTTTTTCTTTTTTTTTTCTTTTCTTTTTGTATGTATGGGTACTAAGAGGGTTAAATAAGTGTAGATATGTATGCATTTTTTGTTTTATGTTCTTTGCATTGTTACTTATGCATATATGTAGGTATATGCCAATTGAAGATCCATTTATTGTTTTTTTTTCTAAATTTTTTTCTCTAAGTTCTTTTTTGCTTCTTAGCTAATGTTCCACCTTTTACCCCCTGTCCCCAATCTTTGCACTCTTGTGGGTAAGATGAATTTCACTTCTCTAGGTTTGATTATTTGTTCTCATAAATGTTCAGGTTGGTAAAGAAGTTGAATATGGAGGAGTTAGCCAAAAAAACTTCTCGTCCTCAACTGGTGAAGTTAGATAAGGCGCTCAAATTGGTAACCAGTATTTTTTGGTTTACATTATCTTACATAAGTTTTAGTCTTGTAGCTTGCATGCCACCTGTGTACATAAAAAAATCATTTGTTTTAGCTTTGTCATCAACTAGTAAGTTAAGTATATTGCATATGACATGTAAGTTGTATTCTGCATCAGAAATGCTGTACAAGCTACAGCAAAAGATTGTTCTTGATATACTTGCCAAAAAGGGAAGAAACCAAGGTTCTAAATCGCGGTATCGGCCTGCGTAACGGTCGCGGTCGCGTGTAACGGATATCGGGCGTATCGGTCA
>JAOTRH010000024.1:12916238-12943758 GCA_034768845.1 Heliamphora exappendiculata | reverse complement strand
TTTGACTTTAATGTTTCATTGTTTGTCTTTTTTATCATAATCAGTAGCCCCTCTCTCTCTCTCTCTCTATATATATATATATATATATATATATATATATATCCTTATTTTCATTAGTACCATCTTCTCATAAGACAAACAAATAGTTCGATTAAAGTTGAAACCTCATTTTGCCCCGCAACTTTTTTGATTTTTTTCACATTACCTCTCCTTGATAAGATAGAGGTGAGAGGTGAGAACCGAATATCACATTCTCACCTTATTACCATCCCTACTTGATTATGTATAATATTAATCGATATGTCATATTATTAATATAAATAAATATTTTAATATTATGATTTAAAACTCCCATACTAAGCACTCGAAAGAGACAGATTATTAATAGGGACAAATTTGTCATCACTCAATATTGCCTACTTTTCTTCCTCTCTCTCTCTCCCTCTCTCTTGTGATATATCTATCTCTAAAGGTTATTAATTATTTGATTTCCATCACTTTCAAAATATTCTTCAAGAATTTCTAGGACCAACATTGTTTCAGACAATTTAAGGCTCAAATGCTCAATCTCTTGCTATATATTCTTAGCTAATTCTATTATTTTTTTAATTTTGTAATTAATCTGTTGAGGATGCAATGGTGACAATGTTGCATTTATTTTTATTACCGCACACACTTCTATTGAGCTGGAGAGAGTGTTGTGCAGCATACACAACATGGGGTGCTGTGCGATTTATGATTTTGGTTTTTGAATACATTTTTATGATTGAATCTATTTATTATGTAGAACTCGTCAAATTTATTATCTATAAAAAAATTAAACTGATCCAATATCTGTAGTTACGTAATAGAAGACGTTTGTTTAACAGATTTATTTTCAAATTTATTGTTTATAGCTATTTATTTGTAGATAAATGTTATTAGATCACATAATTACAGATATTAGATTAATTTAAATTTTATCATGAATAATAAATTTGATGAGTTCTACGTAATAAATAAATTTAATTATAAAAAAGTATTAAGAAATTAAAGTCATAAATCACACGGCATCTTCTGCTATGCATGTTACACAACATGGTCCGCAAGATCGGCCCTTCTATAGTTGCGCACCGACAGGTGAATGGGGTCACAATAGAACTGGAGTGTGTATTGTGTTTTTGAGAGACAACAAGTTATTGTGTTTTTAATGGTAATATCTTTTACATATATTTTTATAATTGAATTTGTTTATTACGTAAAATTTATCAAATTTTTTATTTATATAAAAATAAAGTCGATATGAACTTTGTAGCTACAATTAGATTACATTTACTTACAAATAAATTATTGATAAATATAATTTTAAGAAAAAAATAGTTAAACAGATATTTTCTAATCACGTAACTATCAATATCGGATCAATTTCATTTTTTATATAGATAACAAACTCGATAAACTATGCATAGCGAACGAATCCAATTATAAAAATATATTCGAAAATCATATCATTTAAGAACACAATACCATGCTGTCTCTCAAAAAGCACAATAAGCACCCCTGGTCTGACCAGATCCCTCAAAATTTCTATAAATAAATTACTTTTATATATATTAATTTCTATTATTTTATGTATAAATGGGTCTTTTAATACTTTCCATGAATTTCTAAACTCAACGGTGAAATTTTGACTCAGTTACTAATATTTCATTAAATTATTCTGAATAATTTTCTACAAAATTTTACTGATCACTAGCATTTGTGGATCAATGGACCACGCTTCAACAAGAATGATTGAGAAATTTCGATATTAAAATATTTAGTTTAATATGAAATTGATTGCTTTGTTTTAGTCTCACTATCCACGTCTTAACTTAATTCTTGTCTCTATGTTTGCATTAAAACTTGAAAAAATTAACTTTTTTAAAAGATCTATTTTGATATTTTTTTTAAAAATATATATATATATATTTTATCATAAATTCACTTGCAAAAATATCAAATTTCTAAGACATAAATGTCTTGCTCTCTCCCAAATTGTTGAAATGAGTCACATGTATTTTGTATTTTGAAATTCAAACTAATAGTACGATGAATAAGAGATTATTAGTTTTTTAATCATGGTATTAATAATACAAGACCCATTTGTATTATTAGTACCAGATTTTGAATTATCTTTCTTCTTTATTTAACGATTATAAATAATTCTACGACTTTTATCTCATTTTTATTCGATCTAATTTAACTAAATATGAACCAACCTTTTCATTGCATACATAATCGCATCTATAATTTCTTAGTATATCAAGAAATATTTAAAACCCTCAGTATTACTAATCCCTTCTATCCTACCTAATTCTATCATGAATAACAAATAAGTCCTTAACTAGTTTTATATTGTAAAAGTATTTATATAAGAGATCGATACATGTTATTTTGTCATTTTTTATTATACATATTAAGATTTTATTTGTTTTGACGTAAAAAAAATTTATAACAAAAAATATTTTTTATGTGAAAACATTTTTTTAAAAATTACTTTTTTCCTTTTGTTTTTTGGTGTTTGGGTGATATTTGAAAAATAATTTTTAATCAAAATAAAAACGCTTTTCATCAAAATAAGCTATTAACATTGTTGCCGCCACTACTATCACCGTCACCATTACCATTGTTATTAACACCACAATCTCCATCACTACCGTCATTACCATTGTTTTGTTATCGCCACCATCACCTCATATACTGTCACCACCTCTATGACTACTGTTGCCACCACCGCCACCATTCACCACTACCACCGTTGCCTTCGCAACTACTACTCATTTCCACCACTATCATTATCGCAACCACTATTATCGTCGCTAGCTCATCCTTTTCCAACATCATCACTACTACTACCATCAAGACCATTGCTTCCATCACCAATGCATCATAACCATCACGTCTACCATTGCCGTCTCTATTATCGTTGTTGTCATCACCATTACAACAACCGATATTGGTGACACATAAAATAACTTACATTCTTTTTTATGTAAATTATTTTTTTAATATAACATATTTTACGTTGTTCTTATCAATCAAACATTAAAAAAATAGTTAAAATAGTTTACTAAATAATATTTTACGTTGAAACAAATAGATTCATATTTTTTTGATTTATTATCAAAATTACATCAATTAATAAAATAACTTAAACTTATGGTATAACCAATGACTGTTTGAGCTAGTAGTATGTTAAAAAAACTACTCTATGTTATTTATTTATTTATTTATTTATTTATTTATTTGTATACCTTCTCCCTCATCAAATAAATTTTCTGTTTCACTACTACTTAGAAACTAAGAAGTTGGAAAGAGAGGAAATAGAATTTCCATTTTTCTTTATAATTACAAAAAATATATATAATCTGTTTGAAAAAAAGATACCACACAATGCTAATGCCAAAAAAAAACCAAACAAAACGATAACTCCAATCACACTCTACCAAAAAAGCAAAAAAAGAAAAAGGAGGCCCAATGAAGGGTACTTTTGTAATTACAGAGAAATATTCGGCGAATTTGGCCAAATTGGCCTAGACATGGATGCAGTAAAAATGGTCAAGCTGGGTCAGGGTGGTCCTTTGACCCCACAAAAAGTTTTACATGGTCCCTCCCTAAAAGAAATAAGTAATAATAATAATAATTAATTAATTAAAACAAAAAAATAATGAAATAAAATACTGGAAAACCATGGGCAAAAGACAATGCAGAAAATCATTTCACTCATGAAGTAAGCCCCAATCTGAAATAATAATTTATTAGCTTATTTCTATTTTTAGTATTTTTTAATTATTTAATTCAGATTTTTTTTAAAAATATGTATAACTCATAATATTGCATATCTCTTGTTATATTTAATTCAGTTCAAATTAGCGAACAAGTTCATTCCGCGTTAAAAGATGAGGACAAAATAGTCATTTGTGATTAAACTAAAAAAATATGTAAATGTTATTTCAAATAATCAACAATAGAAAAAAGCTAAAAAGTATTTAACTTTTTATCCAATCTTCATTAGCATATTGAAAGTTAGGCATCGTTTGGGATCTTTAGAAAGCCGACATTTTGGCTAAAAAGCATCTTTTAAGATGTGTTGTTTAGCATCTTAAAAAATATACTGATTTTTTTTCCACTTAATTTTTTAAGAAAATGCTTATTTATATTCAAAATAATTTAATTCTTTAAATAAAATAACTATAACATCTTCAATAAAAAATTAACTTTATTTTTAAAAAGTGAAAAAGATAAAAAAGTAATTCCAAAACACTATGATTGTGCTTGAAATTACTGAAATTAGTAGTTTGCAGATAATAATTTGTAACAGAAATTGTGAGTATTTAGTAAAAATTATAACTTATAACTAAAATAAAAAAAATAATTATAATTTGTAACAAAAAATTATAAATATTTAGAATAAATTGTAACATATATTTAAAAGTACTAACAGAAAACTAAAAATTAGTAGCTCTAACTTTGCCAAACAGCCCCTACATAGCTTAAAAGTCAAAAAATAAAAAATAAAAAATCATTCTAAATAAATTGTCACAAACAACTTATTTTTTAAACTTTGCTCTCTTTTTTCTTTAAAAAGTTAATTATTCAATTAAACATTATTCCGTGCAAGATAATAAGAGTGCGATTTGATCTATTTCTATATAACTTGTTATACATTATTTAATATAATCTGTTACGCATTATTGAGCTAATTTTTTAATAAATTAAAATTTATATTACAAAATACAATACTTTTAATGTGATATTTGTTTATATATGTGATATATCTAAAATCTAAAATTTATTTACACTTTATTCCTCATTCATTTTTTTATTTCTCTCATCTCTCAGTAACCAACTCAAATTTCTTTTCATTTCAAATCTAATTTTTTTACTTTCTATTTGGAATTCAATTATTTTTTCTATCTCATAAAAAAAAGCATAGTGAAAGTATAAAAAATATGTTCTTAAGATGTGAATATATGCGTAGCTAAAAAACTCGGTTAATTTAATACATTTTAATTTTGACATAATTATAATTTGATTGTTGCATATAATTGGAATTAAGAGTGAGATTAATAAAAATTATTTTTTAATACGTTATTACTCTAAATACTAAAAGAGATTATTCACTATCTAAAATTAATTTTATGATGTTTTAAGGTGTGTTTGGCAAAGTTTTTGAGCTATTTTTTTAGTTTTCTGTCATTAATTTAAAAATAAATTAATTTTTTTACAAAATTCATAACTTTTGTTATAAATTATGATTTATAAACTATTAGTTAAAGTAATACCAAACACCCACAAAATTATGTTTATAGTGCCTTTTGAGACAGATAATTGTTAATTTTAAAATAATAGATGACTAAAAATATCCGGAGAGTGATGATGTGCCACGTGTCATATACAGGAATTAAAAAAGTGTTTATTGTAGTTAAAATTATAAATTTATAAATTATAATTAAAAAACATAATAATATTTTTTTTAATACAATTATATATATTGATTAACGTAGTAAACTTAAAGCTTAAAATAGTAAATTTTTTATTTGTTAATTTAAAATTAAAAATTATAAGCAAGAATTTATAAACACACTTATTTAAATTTTTTTAATTTTTAATTAAATAAAAAAATAAAAATTTATAATTTAAACCCTAACAAACACTCTTTATATGGTAAGAGGGAACGTTGTTCACATTTCATTTTCTTTTTGTTTGGACAAAGTTATGGCCGACATTGCTCATGTGATCGCTGAAGCAATGTACCATTTTGTCAGAAATATTATAAAAGAACAAACGGATTAAAAAATAAACATCACAAAAAGTTACCGTATTAAAAAATAATCACTACACTAAAAAAAAAAGAAGTAATTTTACGCACACATAAATAAATGATGGATCAAACACAGATAAAAAATAAAAATAAAAACTCTGCATAGTCAGAGTTTAATACTGAGTAGTCAAAAATTTTTTTCTCGTCTTTTTTCTATAATTGGTCAGTCATATATCATTTGTGCAATTAATATTTTTTCAAAAAAATTACCAAAATAATAATAATAATAATAATTTATTATCTTGTTTGAAATATTGGTCTTTTTTTATTGGGATAATTACACTTATTTCTTCATATGTTTAAATTTACTACAGAAATCTCCCCATATAGTTTCTGAAATTACACTAACCTCCTATGAGATTTAATTTTAACATTAACTGCACTCTAATTGTTAAAATTTTCGTTAAAATTTAACAAAAATCGTCCGTCCCACCCCAAAACCACTCGTCCCACCCAAAAATCACCATTCAAATCATTTTTCCTACCTAAAACCACAATTCTCACCCCAAATTTCAACGGAATAGTGGTTATGGAAAGGGTGGTTTTGAAAAGTAAAAAGTGGTTTGAAGAGTGATTTTGGAGAGTAAAAAGTGGTTTGAAGGGTGATTTTGGGGCAGAAATGGTGGTTTTGAGGTGGGATGAGCGATTTTCGTTAAATTTCAACATAAATTTTAACAGTTTGAGTGCAATTATGTTAAAATTAAATTTCAGAGGAGGTTAGTGTAATTTCAGAGATCACATAAAAGACCCATGTAATAAGCTTAAATCTCATGGGAGGTAAGTATAATTATTATTTTTTTATTTCTTTTGAATTTTTTGAATTTTGTTTATTTTTGTAATTTTTCCAACTTGTTTGGATATAAGTCAATAAGCCAAGTTTTAAGTTAATCTCTTTCATCTTAATTATTATTATTTTTTTTTTGATTATATTTTTTTATTTTTTCAGTTATTCTGTTTGAAAAGATTAGAGAAAAGTGAAAAAAATAACAAAAAATAAAAAAGACAAAAAGGAAATCTCGTATTTTATCCCAAACAGAGCCTTCGATTAGTTGGAATAAAAAACTTTTGGCATTTTATTTTTATTAAAATATTTAATATATTTCTACTTTTTTATTTTAAGTTGTATTATTTGGAATAAATTTTAATATTTTTTTGAAAATATAGTTGACTTTTTTCCTTGAAGGCATTACTGTTATTTTATTCAATAAAAGATAAATTTTTTAAATGTTAATAAAGTTTTTTAAAAAAAAGGAAAAAACGAAGCCATTGATCTTTTTTTTTTTATAAAGAAGAAGTTAGCTTTAAAATTTGTTTTTTTAAGGAATAGAACTTTTCACTTTTAGGGAATCCAAAGAGGCTCTGACTATGTGTGTATATATATATATATATATGCGGAATTTAGAATACTTATATATTACACGCACATGATTAATTAAAGTTAGGTTGTTCGAAATAATAGTTTTAAAGATTATTTGGAATAAAGTTTTAATTTGTATTAAAATATTTAACAACTTTTTATTTTATTTTTCAAGTTGCAGTATTTTGAGTATTTTTTTGTTTTTGTAATAGAGTGAACATTTTTATTGAGATTGTTATTTCATTCAATTAAAAGTTAAATTGTTTGAAATGTGAAAATGTTATTTATTTTTCGAGAAAAGAAGAAAAAAATAGTTTTTTTTGTCTTGAGGTCAAACAAATCAGCTTTAAAACTACCCTTTTAACCAAAAAAAAAAAAATCATTTTTAGAGAACCCAAACAAACCCTTAACTATATTATGCATGCATGTGAAACGTACAACACTAGTAGATTTCACACAGGGGGCGTAATTATTTGAGGGTGTCATGGCCCCTCCACACCTTTCCCATTTTCTTAGAAATGCGTTTGTCAAAATTACCATTAATAATTTTTAATTTTTTATTATTAATTTTAATTATAAGTAATAAAATTTTCAAATAATAATAATTTTTATTACAACTTATAACTATTTTTTATTCTATTTTAATTATAAATTATAATTTTTACCAAATACTCATAATTTTTACTGCAATTTACAATCTATAAGTTATTAATTTTAATATTACCAAACACTACATTTATAAGTTTTAAATATTACTAGAATGCATAACAAAATGTTCATTAAATTTCAAAAATTTCTTTATTAACTTTTTATTTAGTGACTACTTCATAATATACCGAGATGATTCTTTAATGAGTAAATTACACTTATTTTTCATGAGATTTAAGCTTATTACAGAGACTTTCCACGGGGTCTCTGAAATTATACTAACTTCTCATGAGATTTAATTTTAACATCAATTGCACCAAAATATTAGATTTTTGAACAAATTTTTATGATTCAATCCGTTCATTACGTAGAACTCGTCGAGTTGGTTTTGTATAAAAAAAATTTAGAATCATCCGATATCTGTAACTAAGTGATTGAATAATTTTTATTTATTTATTTATTATGAGATTTTATTCAATTACTTAGTTACAAATATCAGATGAATCTAAATTTTGACATAATAAACAAACTCGACGAGTTTTACGTAATGAACGGATTTGATCATAAAAATTTGTTCAAAAATTTAACGGTTGGGTGCAATTGATGTTAAAATTAAATCTCATGTAAAGTTAGTGTAATTTCAGAAACCACATGGAAAGTTTCTGTAATAAGTTTAAATTTCATGGAAGGTAAGTATAATTTACTCTTTTTTAATAGTTTCTTGAATAAGTTCTATTGATTTTAATTCAAATAAATAAGTTCATAACATTTTCTTTTTTTAACTATAAAACTAAATTACATAAACTTATATTTTATAAATAAAATACAAAACTAATTAAACAATTTAAAATGGTGGTATAAGGAATGACTACCATAATATTTTTTTCATACATACTTTGGCCTTTACTGAATAAATTTAAGGAAAAAATACATAAGCAGCTCCTAAACTATTATTAAGTATTAGTTTATCTCCTCAATTTCAAAATTATATATTTAAGTCTTTTAATTATTAAAAATAATACAAAATACCCCTACTTAAAGGGGTAAAAATGTTATAAAATTAAATAGTTCGGGAACTCAATGTACGATTTTAAAATTTAGAAAAATAAACTGATACTTGAGGATAATTTAAGGGGTATTTGAGTAATTTTTTCTAAATTTTATAATTTTCCCATGATTTAAATTATTTTGTAATTAATTTCTGAGTAGCTAATATTAATGGAAAAACAAGTACTAAAATACAGATACAGATGAGTATGAGTAGGACACTGTTGCTGACATTCATCTTTTTTTTGACTTGGTCCCTCAATAATTTTCTCACCACCTTCCAATGGAATGCATGAATGACCCCACCATTAAAGCTTGGTGCACTGTGTGCTAAAATTATTAAATTTGTTTGGACACTAATTATTATAACCACTTGTCAACTTCAGACACAGTTTTTTTGGAAGAAAAAAAAAAGCACAGATTGCGAGGTGTTATTTATGTAAAAAAATGAAAAATTATTAAATATTTTAAAAATATTATGTAACATTATTTACGCAGTATTTTTAAAAAATAAAAAAATTTGATGCATACTAAGATTCCGTTTATTTCAACATAAAACTTTTACAAGGAAAAATATTTTCATGCAAAATTATTTTACAAAAAATATATTATTTTTTGGAATTTGAGTGATACTTAAAAAAAAATAAAAGTTACCATCACCACTTTTGTTATCGCGCAATTGTTACTATTACTACTATTGTCATTGCCACCACCACCTTGTTGTTACCGTTGTCATCATTATCACTATTTTCACTACTATTACCGCCACCACAACTACTATTTTTACCTTATTGTTACCGTTGTCATCACCATCACTATCGTCACTACTATTACCGCCACCACAATTATCACTTTTACCGTCGCTTCTAGCACCACACCGTAAAATAACTTACGTTATTTTTTAATAAATTAATTTTAATCTTGTAAAATAAAATATTTTATTAAAAAATTATCTTTTATTATTTTTATCAAATTAAATATAATAAATAAATAAAATATTTTACTAGAAAATATGTTATATAAAAACAAATGGAGCTTACGTGTGTTACTTTTTGTTGTCTCCCGCTCACTTAATAATAAAGGTGAGCCGTGAGCTATTATTGTCACATTTAAAATATTTTTTATTTTTTATTATATAATTAGATAGAAATACTATATAAGACAATGCTATATGAGGCATTTGGACCCTCAAATAATTACTCGGCAAAAATGGTTTTAGTGTTGTTTTTGTTTTTTGTTTTTATTTATAAAAGACAATAAATAGTGTTTTGGCAAATTATATTTGAAAAATTATTTTTTTCTTAAATAAACAACCCACTTTCCCAATTAAAAAAAAAACACGAGGAAGTTGTTGTTGAATCTTTAGAATATTTTTTGTATGAAAATAATAGCGATATGAAAAAAAAATACATATTTTTAAAGTTTACTTATTTTAAAAAAATACGAGAAGAAATATTAAAGTTGAGAAAAAGTTATGGAAGTATAAAAAGATACAGGTAAATAGAGGGAAAAAATGGGTTTTTTAAAAAAAGAAATTTTCAATATGAGAGATTTAAGAAAAAAGTGAATACAATCTTAATCATTAAATTAAGAAATGTTAATCATCGCTAAGTGAGCTAAGAATAAAAAAAAGTCTAATTGGGAAGATTTTTTTTAGCAGTTGGTTGCGTTTATAATTATTAAAATTAGTAATTTATAAATTATAATTTATAACAGAAATTATGTATATTTGGTAAATATTGTAATTTATAACTGAAATAATAATAGAAAAAAATAATTATAAATTATAATAAAAATTATAATTATGTAATTTTTTTTATTATTAGCAATAATTTTACTAAATACTATTATTAAGTGGTATGATGTGATTAATTATAATTCTAATAAAATCTCAAAATAATTTTTTTATTGGTCGGGGTCTCTATTTATTGAATGTTTATTGAGCAATAAATAACAAAATTCATTAAAAAATAAATTTTTTAAAAATGTCTAATAAATAAATACGAGTATCTTTATAGATAAAAAAAAAACTCTCCGTTCTAGGGTAGATGATAACGTGCTCAAGTTGCACGCCAAAAAATCAATTTAGATAAAATATAACTTATTATTGTCTCTCTCCTCTGACCAGACATTATTTCTGCCAAACAAATTGAAAGCATGCTGTCCAAATGAAAAGACACATGAATGTCTTAGATTTATTCACAATCGGGGGAGCGCGCTGCGCCAAGGCCAGCACGCCCGTGCTGTGCTCTTCATTGTTATGATTTTTGAATAATTTTTTATGATTTAATTTATTTATTATGTAAAATTTATTAAATTTGTTTAATATATAAAAATTTAAATTCATCCGATATCGATAGCTAAGTGATTGAATATGATCTCATAATGTTATTTTATAAATAAATAAATAAAATTTATAATTTTAAATAAAATATTATTAAACAAATGTTAATCAATCATCTATCTAAAGGTATCTGATGAATCTGAATTATAAAATAATAAAACAAACTCGATAAGTTCTACATAATGAACGAATCAGATTATAAAAATATGTTCAAAAACTGTATCTTTTGAAGTGCCCCGCAGCAGGCTCCTCGGTTCATTTATTCATTTGATACTGTTTCGCTCCTCGGTTCATTTATTCATTTGATACTGTTTCGCATGTTAAAATTAGTAAATTTTAAATTATAATACATAATAAAAATTATAATTTATAATTAAATTTTAAAAAATAATTATAAATTATAATAAAAATTATTAATATTTTAAAAAATTTATAATTTATAACTAAAATTAGTATTAAAAAATTAAAAATTAATAACAATAACTTAACCAAATACCTCTAATATTATATACATAGATTAAGTATAGACTAATCAGAAAAATTAAATTTTAACTATTTATTTACAATAAAATTTATAACTCTTACTAATTTTAATATAGATAAATAATTAGAATCAACTTTTATAATTTTAATAATTAATTATCTGTGTATAAAATATTTTTTTATTCATTTAGATTTTTGAGGAACCAGTGTACCAGAAATATTTTCACCAATGTTGGTGAAACATTTTCTTTAATTATGAGCTCCCAAACAAGAAAACTTATTATAAAGATGTTAAAAATAATGGGATTGGTTCTCTGCCCTGGTTTTCTCCCCTCCCATCCATCATGAACCCAAGTGGTCTTCTTCTCTTGGGCTCTCCAAGAACAGGAATCTGATAATGAACTCTGCCAAAAGTGAAGAAGCTAGAAAGAAAAAACCCATTACCCTTCTCAGGAATTGGAAAGGGATCCCACAGTGAGTAAATTTTTTCTTTGCTCTTTGCAAAATAGTCTTTCTTCAATCTATCTTTACTCCCAAAAATAGGTTTCTTTCTTTCTTTCCCTTTTTTTTTTCCTTCTTTTTCTTTTTCTCCCATGTGGGTGATGACTTTTTCTAACCTCAAAACCATTTTCTTGCCTTTCAGAAAACCCCCATCTGATGCTCATGTATCCTGATCTTGTATCCTCTCCTGGTTTCCTATCTCCAAATAACTGAGGTAAATCACTCTACTCAAAGTTGAACTAAAAGCTCAAACACTGAAACAAAGTCATAAACCTCTTTTTAACATCAGAAATCCTAAAAATATCTACCTTCCGATGGTATTTTTTGTTTTGTTTTCTTTAATGTATTGATTTATTGGGTGTTATTATTATTATTATTATTTTTTAATTTGTTACCATATTAGGGTTATGTGTTGGGCAATGGCTAAAGTGGTACAAAATCAAGAAGGGGTTCCAGAAAACCTGAGACGGCAGCTTGCTGTTGCTGTTAGGAGCGTGCAGTGGAGCTATGCAATTTTTTGGTCATTGTCAGCCAAACAACATGGGTATATTACTTGTTTGGTATCGAATTTTCCTTGTCTAATGTCTAGTTTGTTATCATAAATACATTCTCTTTCTTTACTTTTTGTTGCTGGTTTTGCACATATTTCCAGATCTGGAATGCATGAGGCCCCTACATGGTTTGGGTTCCATGAAAGAAGTTATGATAATTAATGCTCATGATAAAACACCTTCATTTATGACAAAAAAACAGACTTCCTTGATCAGTTATGGTTTTTTTACAATGCAGAAGTTATATAAATAACATTTGCTATCAACTTAAAGGGCTGTGTGGATAATCTTAACCCCACTTGGGATAATTTTTTGAGTTTTTTCCTGAACTTATTTTTTTATTTTTCTGTTAATTTTTTTAACTTTTCAGGTCGTCTCGATGATGTGAACCGAAAAAGTAAAAAATCTTAATCAAAAGATGATTTTTTTTAACTAAAGACGGAGATAGTAACATAAAAATCTGCTTATTGGCTTATAGTGGCTTATTTTTCTGTATTCTTTGATTTTTTTCTTCATATTTTTGTCAATTTTATTTTCCCAACCTGTCTCAACTAGTTTGAGTTGAAAAAGCATAATAGTTTGATCAAACGATAAAAAAAGTCCAGAACAAAAAATAAGCAAAATAAAATATGTAAATAAGCTATTATTACAAATGAGAGAATCTGGACCATGTCAGGTCCACTTACGTTAGGTTTCTAGTTTGTTTAATACTGACATGCATCTACCAAAAGGTTTAAAACCAGTTAAGTTTGTATACATTATAGCCCATTTTAGCACTTCCAAATTTGGAATGTGAAACATATTTTCATTTATATTTGAGATCCCAAGTTATTAGGAATTATCTATCAAAAAACAAAAATTTATTAGGAATTAATTTGTACGAAATTGGTTTTTATTTATCTTTGAGATCCCAACTTATTAGGAATTAATATAAACCAAATTGGTTACTATTCAACCTGACAAGCAACTTTTTTGAAATATACGACCAACACACACCTTGACTATAATTTTTCATTAGATTCGGTAGTAGGTTCATTAATTGCAAAGAAAATGAT
This sequence comes from Heliamphora exappendiculata, assembly GCA_034768845.1. NCBI lineage: Eukaryota > Viridiplantae > Streptophyta > Magnoliopsida > Ericales > Sarraceniaceae > Heliamphora > Heliamphora exappendiculata. Next base: position 12,929,927 of record JAOTRH010000024.1, on the reverse strand, counting down.
ATCTGAAAGGGGTTATCTATAGCAAAGGGAGATATTAGTACTAGTATTGAATATGCAGTTGATCTTAAGTACACACGAGAGGAAAGCTGTCACTTTCCAAAGGGTGAAATGCTCCAAGGGAAGGGATTGGAAAAATAATAGCTTTAGCCTATCTCTGTTGGTTGGGAGGAAAAATAAGTCTTTTTCTTGTGCTTGGTTGCTTTCTCGATAATGACCCGGAAAGCATTTTCATTGTTTGGCTCGTACGGAAAATCATTAATATTTCACACTTCTAAAAAATTACATAAACAGAACATTTTGTTAACAAGTTATATATTATAGGGGATAGCGGGGAGATGGCAATGATTGTGGTGATGTGTTGGTGAGGGTAGAGTGGTGGCGGCAATGGTGGTGGCGGTAATGGAAGGGCAGCCACGGCATAGTGTGGTGGCAGCAGTGGCAGTGGTGGTGACATATGTGGTGGCAGCGGGTTGGTGGTGGACTGTGGCAGTGTTCCATTTTTTGGTTTGTAAAATGTTTTCCACTTTTAAAATGTGATTATTTTTTTGCCGAAATCAACTTTTTTTCGAAAATTGTTTTCCATTAACTTTCGTTTTCCGTCACACCCAACACCAGAAAATAAATTTTTTTTTAGTCTGAAAAACGTATTCTGTCTTAACAGTTTTCACATGCAAGCCTATTCTCCAACTACTTTCACTGGACTTAACAAACATCATATTGCTTGAAAACAGTCAGTCCCCTTACACGTCTTCTTACATTTTCATTCAATTCCTCATGCTTGCCTAAGAAAATTCTTTGTTTTAAATCATAAAGGGTACTGGAATGGCGTGATGGGTACTACAATGGAGACATTAAGACAAGGAAGACAATCCAGGCCATGGAACTTAAGGCAGATAAAATGGGTTTGCAGAGGAGTGTACAACTTAGAGAGCTCTATGAGTGCCTTTTAGAGGGTGAAACTGATCAACAGGCTAAGATGCCTTCCGACGCGTTGTCCCCAGATGATCTCACTGATGCAGAGTGGTATTACCTGGTTTGCATGTCCTTTGTGTTCAACCCAGGCCAAGGGTACGGAATCTCTTCTATTGATTTGAACGTTTTCTTCTTTCCTAATTGTTGTTTTGAACTTGTTTATACTGAAAAACTAATCGCCCTATAATGCTTTACATATCATTTGGAGGTTCAAACGAAAACAGAAACAGCCATGACACAAATGATTAGTGCTTGGCTGAGGGTTTGTAAGCGACTTTTTTTTAATAAATAAAATGAAAAAACCCACTTGCTTGGCTTGTTAGGCTTTTTGAATGACTTTTTAGCTTTTATTGTTTGACAAGACATGGAGCTTTTTGATTTTTTTCTTGGCTACTGGAGCCAAAAAGGCCATTTGACTTTTATTACTTTTGGGCTTAAAAATAAAAAAAGTCCTAAGCGAAACATGGCTTAGTTTAGAATTTCTAAAGAGGGGAGCTATTCTGATTCTTTGCCATGTTCAAGCTGGTGGCTGGATAGTCTTGTATTGCCATATTTGAAAGTATGAACTTGATGCATACTCCTAACATGCAAACACTAAAATACAGTGGAGAAATCAGTTTTCATCGTATTTCCAAATTCTACCATGAATATTGGTACTTAGCCAAGATTTTTTTTATATATTATTTCTATATATTTCACAACATTCTTATGATCGTGATCAGTTTTCTTCCAATTTGTTGCATAGATTGCCAGGAAAAGCATTAGCAAATGGTCAACCCATTTGGTTATGCAATGCTCACTGTGCCGATAGCAAAGTATTTTCTCGCTCTCTTCTAGCTAAGGTCAGTTTTCCTGTGGCTAAAATCTGTTTTAGATATGGTGCCAATTTAGCTCAATAAACTTTCTACTGGTCAGTTGCTTACCATTTTGATCCATCAACTAACCTTGTTTGTATAATTTTCTTCCCTTGTCAAATGATTGGACTCCCAATATCATTAAGCTCAGAGTGCATCTATTCAGGTATGGCGATCTCCATATTTGCATAATTATATAATTTAGAACTTGCACGCACAAGTATGACTATGCCCATATATAATTAACCAATCAAGGAAGAAGTGAAGAATTTGTTACCGTGATGGACAGTTGACCCTCACTTCCTCTAAACGTGACACTGGCCTTTCATTTTTCTTTTCAATCCAAGAGCTTTTTGATTGGCATTCTAAGAAAAAGAAAACCTGCACGTGCTGAAAAATGGTGAACTCATTTGATGCAAAAGAAAGAAGAAACAATGTGGTGCAGAAAGTGAGATTTTCATTTGACAACAAATAATTATCTTTGCCTTGTGAAAAATGTTCTAGCTGTGGTCATGAAATTTAGAGCAGGGAAATTAGAAAGACATCTCTCTTGAAAGATGTCAAAATGAAAAATAAAACCAACAATATATAGCATAGACAAGGGTACATCGCATTCAATGCATAAACACAATACAATACATACTAAGGAGAAGGAAGATCTGGAATTTGTTTGTCCTTCGATTCAATGTGTTCACAGGCTTAGGGCATTCAATAAAACTGGTAGTAGTAGCTAGTTTCCCCTTGCCCTACTCTTCGTATTATCACCTTAAATTTGTATTCTCCTTAAACAGGAAATTTACTGCAAAAACGCATGAAGGAACACTCCCAAGTCTTGAATACTTATTGTGGTTAGCCAAATTTGACTTCTAAATACTGTCCCACATTGTTAAAAAACCAATTTTCTAAGCTGACATTTTGCTTTTGTACACTTCTATCAAAGTATAGGCATTCACAATGACCATTGTTTTATTGCAGACTGTTATGTGTTTCCCCCATTTTGGTGGTGTCATTGAGCTAGGTGTGACTGAGCTGGTAATCTCTATTCTATAACTAGATTTACTACTGTTTTTCTACTCGAGATTCGTTGATGCTATATGACTTATCCCCAGAATAAGTAGTTCTGCTATGTTTTTGTTGTCTTAAGGTAGTGGAGGACCCTAGCCTCATTCAGCACATCAAGACTTCTTTATTGGAGTTTTCAAAGCCCGTTTGCTCCGAGAAATCTTCTTCTGCTCCTCATAACCGAGACGATGATGCAGACTGTATATATGCGAAGGCTGATCCTGAGATGGTAAATGTAATGGTGTTGGATAGTTTCTATTCGCCGACAGAAGATATCAGATTTGATCAGGAGGGACTAAATGAATTAGATGGAAAGATCCAGGACGATTTCACCATGGGTTCTCCTGATGACTGTTCAAATGGGTGTGAGCACAATCACCAGACAGAGGACTCATTCCTCCTCGAAGGTATTAACGATGGAACTTCTCAAGTTCAGAGCTGGCATTTCATGGATGATGATTTTAGCAATTGTGTTCAAGATTCCATAAATTCAGATTCCATAAATTCTAGTGACTGCATATCTCAAGTGGTCATGAATCAAGAAAAGACCATTTCTCCTCCCAAGGGTGAAAACGTAAATAGCAATCATTTGAAAGAACTTCAAGAATGCAATGATACAAAATTTGGCTCCTTGGACCTTGGAACCGACGTTGACTTGCACTACAAAAGAACACTCTCTGCTGTTCTGAGAAATTCTCATCGGTTACTTAACTACTTCTGTCTCCGAAGCCGTGATTACAAGTCCAGCTTTGTGAGTTGGAAGAACGGAGAAATTGCTAATGGTCATAAACCACAGGTGCACCAGAGGATGCTAAGAAAGATTTTATTTGATGTCCCTTTAATGCATGATTATTCACTTAAGTCCAAACAAGAAAATGGCAGAAAAGTTTGGCTTTTGAAACCAGCAAGCGATGAGATCTGCATGACAAATGCTTTGCCGGATAAGAGAATGGAGAATGAAAAGTTTTTGGTCCTCAGGTCGATGATTCCTTCTCTTAGCAAGGTAATTTGACTGCCATCCATGGGAAAACATGTTAAAATTCATGAGACATAAATTAAAATTTCGTTATGCTTCTTGCATTATTTTTGGCAAAATTATTTAGACTTTAGGAGTCATGAATTGTAGACAACTTTCAAATTAAATTGCTCAACACAATTTTATCCCGTCCATATGATCACTTCCTAATGCTCATGAACATCACCATTACACTAGAAGGCAGTGTCACCCCAAACCCCCAACACAAGAAAAAGTTTCTTCAATTTCTGATCCTAAACATGTTTAGCTTTGGCAGATACCTTGTTGGTGTTGCTCATTTTTAATCATTAAAAACTAGACTTACACAGTATTTGCTACTCGAATGGAAGATACCGTGAAACACATAAAATGTCATTCTGGAATGGAAGATAATGTAAAACACATAAAATGTCACTCGAATGGAAGATACTATAAAACACAAAAATGTCATTATCTCTAACTATTATTCCTCCTCATGTTTCTGCAGGTTGATAAAGCATCAATCCTGGGTGACACAATAGAATACTTGAAAGAGCTCGAGGGAAGGGTGGAAGAACTGGAATCTTGTGTTGACTTAGCCGAGTACGAAGCAAGAGCTAGAAGAAAATACCCAGATTTGGTAGAGCAGACATCCGAAAACAATGAAAAACGAGGGATTGACAACAGCAAGAAGCCTTGGATAAATAAGAGGAAGGCTAGCGATATTGATGAAAATGACCCAGAGCCCAGCAGTGTTGTTCCTAAAGATGGGGCAGTGTTTGATATGAAAGTCAAGATAAAAGAGCAGGAAGTTCTGATTGAGATGCGATGTCCTTCGAGGGAATATCTATTGCTTGATATCATAGATGCTATGAACAACCTCAACTTGGATGCTCACTCTGTTCAATCATCAACCATTGATGGCATTCTCACTATCACACTTCAATCCAAGGTTTGCACTGCAAAGTTCAGGAGATTCTTATGAGTAACTTTTTCTTATCTCTCACACTGGTAATAACTACAATGAATTACGATCAACACCACGATTCCTTCTAATTGCCAACTCCAACAAAAAGAGAAAAAACTTAAGTAATAAGAAGCACGGACACTTATACAAAGGAGGCATGTCGTGTCGTGTCGGACACTACACTCCTCGGACACTCCTAATATGTGTTCGACACCTCTTAAACATGTCTCGTTAAAAAAATTAAATTTATAATATCATATACTTTTTCAACACTCCACGAAACCTTCTTGAACCTTCTAAACACATTTTATGTAATGAATTTCTTCATAATAACAATATTTTGTATTCTTCAAAATGCAACTATGCTATTAAATTTGTTTTAGAACATTTATAAGAGGAAATATAGGATTTTTTAAAATATAATTAGTGATATGTTGCATATTTTTTACTATCTTAAATAAATTATTTGTCCATATCTTTGACATATAATAAGTATACCAAAAAATATTTTTTTAACGCGTTTCAAACGCATCGTGTCCTGTATTTTTTGGAGATCGATGTGTCGGCGTGTTTATGTCGTGTTCGTATCTATGTCCATGCTACTTAGGTTGAAAGGATAGCTGTTATGTCTCTTTCACATCAAAGGTAGCTATTTTGTTCTTCCCCGCGAGTCCCGCTATCTTTTTTTCAAACAAGCACCGCTATCTTTTTTTCAAACAAGCACGACTGTATAATTGCTCCTGTTTCGTAGTAGTATTCACAAGTCATTCTTACTTGAAATTGGTGCTGCAAATGCTCTCTCAGCATTTAGGAAAGGCTTCTGATTCTTTAAACCTTGGTTTCAGTTTCGAGGAGCAGCAGTTGCATCGGCAAGGATGATCAAACAAGCACTTTCAACTATTGCTGGGAAGTGTTGAGAACCAAACAGATGCGACGCTTATTTGTAGAATAAGTTGTAGAAGTTGCTACCAATTGTTGTGTATTGTGCATCATTTCAGTACCTATGGTTTCTTATCTGGCTCATGTTTCAGTTTCATTTCAATAAACTATTCTAGTTTTCAGCGCCTTGGTAATATTTCTCTTCATTCTGGCACATGGGTTTTTTTTGTCTTTTCACCAAAACCTTTCAGAACTTGAGATTTCTTCCAATAGAAGAAAGCAAAAATGGTGATGGGAAGTTAAAATCTATTTTGATTGATTTGTAATGTTTCTGTTATGACTACAAACTCTTGGTTTTGGAGTCTCTATTTGTTGATTTCTAGTACTTAATATGGATGGAGGGAGGGAGCTCATTCTTTTTAAATGAGATGGAAGATAACCATAATCTGAGTTGAAAATGATGCCTATACCTAACCCTGCCCTGAAGATTCTGAGCTTATGAAGCAAACCATTGTTTTATAAGCAAGGAATAGGCTGCCTTTAAGGCAGTCAACATTCAAATTTCAAACCCTTCAATCTCAAGAATCCAATTATCTGCTAAAAAAAGGGAAATGGGGGGAACACCCAGAAAACAATCTTGAGACCACCAAAGACAGTAATTGATAACCATTCAAATTTGGGCCTAATGGGCGGCTCTTAAGGATGATACGTGGCTGGATGATCTCACACACAAATCAAATTAAATTAAGATGCCTTGCAAAATTCTTGGACAAGTCCTCAACTCTGAAAATTCACTTACAAGAGCAGGGTGCCCAAGTGGCTTTTATATATATATGAAGAGCTTTTTATTTTACTCGATATGAGACAGAATGGTAACATACCACCACGCTCTGCAATGGATATTTCGGCAGCTTACTCTATCAAAATTGGATTGATCCAATTGTAGCCTTTTTTTCTTTTGATAGTTTCACTCACATATCTGTATTAAATAACTTAGCAAATTATCTTAATTTAGTTTACAAACTGCCCATTTTATGACGTTGATTATAGAGCAATAATCTATTCAACCCTATAGTTAAATAAGATGCGTTCAATTCCATATTTGACATGGTGGCTTCTCTGATACCAAATATTATAAATTTGAGTAGAATTCACCCCTTTAAAATCGACTTACGAGAGGAGGGTGTCCAAATGAATTATATACATATGGAGAGTTTCTTATTTTAATTGTTGTTGGACTGGATCGACATGATGATTAAAAGCATCTTCAGACCAGGGGCTGCTGTCTGCGGTAGAAGTTAATGATTGAGAGTATTTTATTTGAAATGCGTCTGCAAAACACAAACAGGTTGCCAACTTTACGAATTGCTTAATGCAATTTCCACTGAATCTTCAAGCAATAATAGTATGTTCACAAAAAGCAGCACCTTTTTATATTGTAGACCCAGCATTAATTCATTTACATGATGAAATCCCAACCGAAACTATGGGCATGTAATGTGTGCCGAGGAATTCACATAAGCAGTGTTTGGCTAATGCCTTAAAATATGTTTCTCATGCACGCGCGGCACAACACGGATACACCGATATATTAATTCTCTAAAAATGCAGAACATGACACGCCCAACTCAAGTTAGAAACTCATATTTTTTTTATATTTGTTATATGCCAAAGTATGTAAATAATCTATTTAGTGATAATTGAAAATATACAACATATCACTAATAAAACTAAAAAGTTATATATTTCACCTGATAAATATTCCAAAACATATTTAGTGTGAGTATTGAGTTCTTTGAATTTCGAAGAATACAAATTATTATTACTATGAAAAAATATATTACATAGACGGTTTTGGAGAGTTTAAGAAGTGTTATTGAAGTGTTTTTCAAGTACTGAAAAAAAAATAATATTATAAATTTATTTTTTTAATTAAATCACGTTTAAGAGGTGTCAAATATAAATTTATTGTGTCTTATATGCATTCTTTGTAAAAGTGTTTGTAGTTCTAAGTTTGCTACGCATACATTACTACGACAAAAAAAATAGATACAAGATTTACATAATTCACCCAAATAAAGGTACAAAACTCTAACCACAAGTAGCAAATATAAATAGCTAAGATCGGATGGAGCCTATCAATCCAATCACCTTTGAAACAAGTTAGGTCATGGGTCAAGACCAACACATGAGGCTCCACACACGTGACACATCACATAAACTTGCAAATAATAGGAGCCATTGGAAGGAGGAGCATAAAATGTAAGCCAAACACTCCATAAGAACCACTTTTTCTGTTGGCTCCATCTACTCAGCAAATTTGGTAAGCCTTCCTTAATGAGTCCCTTTTTGAAAAATTAGGATAGATATGACTTTCTTTTGGAGGGAGGAAGATTTTGTTGATTAAAGCATTTCCTTGTGGGGCATGATCTGGAATAAAGAGAAGAGCAGCAAAGTTCTGTATGCTTCTAGAGTTGGCTAGTATATATTTATTGACAGAAAATGTTAATTACCGTTTATTAAACAGTAAATAATAGATATATAATGTATAAATATTTATACAAAATATATTGATATATGTAAATGTGACATATCCTATCTTAAAGAATGTATTGATATTGAATTTTTTTAATTCCTATTAATTTATTAATCACCGCTCACTAAATAATGGTTAACATGTTCCGTTATTATATTTCCAAAATGAATAGATCAAATAAGCATAAAAGACAACAATAATAAACTTCATATATGAACAAGTTGGAAGTTGGAATTCCAACTCAACAACGAGTTATGTTATTAATTAGTGCCAGCAAGTCAACGCTCCACAGAATCTACCACAAAATGATGCACACACCCACCATACATTACATCATGTAATTACAGAACCACAGCACAAGTCCAAAACCTTATTCAAGGTGCTCAACGCAAGTGCAAGTCATGGAGGGATGAGCTCCCCCACATACCATCTTCCCACCATATTTCTCAAGATTCTATTTTGTAGGTTTGAGATGAATCGATAATGATATTTTAAACCTTTTATCTCGTTGAGCTTATAGAAAAGATTATTCATGCAAACATTTTAACTTAAGTGGACATCGATACGTGCATGCACAAATTACACTTCGTTTTACAAAACGAAGGGTTTTCGTTTAAAAGGGACCGTTTAAGCTTAAACCTCGTATTTATAAAACAAAACACGATTTGTTTATGGAATAGAACTATATACACCTAATGTTTTACTTCATATTTTACTCCCTACTCGCATAAACTGTGGAATCCCCTCCAAGTGATGAAGTGAACTCATAATTTATGAGTACGGAATAAAACATGGAGTAAAACATGAGGTGTATATCGTATTGTTTTTGTTTTTTTGGTAGCACGTATAAAATGAATAGTTTGAATCATTATTGTGACTTCACTTTAAGCTCCTAAAATAGGGTCTTAAAAGATATGACGAGAAGAAGGTGTGATGAGGAGCTTCTACCAATCATGGACCTTATTCTACAACAACACGATAAGATCTTCCCAATCATGGAACTTATTCTACAACATGACAAGATTTGCCTTACATTTGGAGTCCAATCCCAGCAAAATCTTTAACTGTAAAACCAACTTTCTCAAACTTTCCTTTCTCATTGCTCTCTCTGAACTTCAAATAATCTGAGCAAACAAATGCCTCATAAATCCTCCCATTCCCTTCCCCCACCACTTCTTCGGGCGCCAAAATTACCTTTTCATCCTCAAAGCACCAAAAGAAAGCCAGAGAAAACCTGTTCATCTTCTTCAGCACAACTCTGTGTTCAGAAGATCTCAGCCTTTCATTGCTCCATGCTTGAAGAACGTCACCAATATTGACCACAAGGCTCCCCTCGCATGGACCAATCTCAATCCAACGACCCTGATTTGATTTCACCTGGAGCCCACCCATTTCATCTTGGTACACAATTGTGACACAACTCATATCAGTGTGCATCCCAAGACCCTCAACCTCTTCTTCTAAACTCTCTGGGTGTGCGTAGTTTATTATCCTCAAATATCCATGGCAGTTTTTGAAGTCTGAATCATAGTACTTTCTTTCAATTTCATCGCCCAAGCTCATTAACACAATCTTCACAATTTTCTTTGATAGCTCTGTCATTTTGCTCCCATATTCTTCCAATATTTCACTAAACAAAAGTAGAGAAAGAGAAAGAAAAGAAAATTGTCAATCAAATCAAATGTGCATGAAAAATAGAAGGATAGGTTGGATTTTGTTTTGGCGGAAAACAAAAGCAACAAAACGAAAATTACCAAGCAATCATAAAGCGCAAGATTCACATAGTTCACGCATAACTAAGGCTACGCAATTTTACTATGAAAGGAAAAAATATAAATAATAGTACGAAACCCTAATTAGAAGTAATGAATATAAATATATCTTAACCGAGTCATAAGGGGAAAAAATGGGTCTAGAAAAGTTTTTTTGGATGGGTGTAAGAAAGTTTCTTTGGACATGGGAGACTTGTCTATGAGCGTTCCTACTTAGACCTATCAGAAAGAGGCATACGGAAGCATAAGATAAGAATCAGAGGCAGATTATGTCATGATAGAAAATGAACTCAAAACTAGAACTACATCCAAGAGTTGCACCAATTTCATTGTTAAAGGAAATAATACAAAATAAGGGTACAAAACTCTAATAAAAAACAACGAATATAAATATACCATAACCGGTCATAAGGGAAAACCCTAGGCCCACAAAATCTTCTCCGACGCTCCCTAAGAGAGATTTGTCTATGAACGCTTCGGTTCAGGTCTATCGGTTTGATCCTCCGCTCTATAGACTAAATCTCATACAAAAAAACCCACTAAACTGTAGCACCTTTGAAGCGAGTAAGATCATGGGTTGAATCAGAATAAAAAAAGTAATCAAACTCTACACGGCTAACAGATTAGTGAGTAAATATTAATACCTGAATTCAGAATTGAGCTGGTCAAAGAGAACATCTGCAGAACTCTGAGCAGAGGCTGTGAAGTCTGGTCCAGAAACTCTAAGGCTCTCAAAAAAGGGAGAAGCTATGTACTGAGGAGTGTAAGTCTTCATAGATGAGGAAGGACCAAGTTTAATTTTTGTCTCATTAGGGAGGCTGAAGAGGTGTTCTGAGAGCGAGCGGATTCTGTTGTAAAGGTCTTTGGAAATTCCGTGGTTGGTGATGTGGAAGAAACCCCATTCTTTGCAGGCTTCAGCAAGAGAGGACAGAGAAGATGGTGGCAATGGCTGAGAAATGTCTAAAATGGGTAGTTGCATGGATGTCTGAGATCCAAACACCATTTTTTAGAATATAGAGAAAAAAAGGTTTGGTTTGTCCACCTAAGTAGGGCTATTAAATAGATGCCTATTCTATTCTAAAAAGGGTAATGTTAAATAGGCTGTCGTTAACAATATAACGGGGATAAAAAAGTTTCAATACCAATATATTTTGGGAGATGAGATTTAACACTTTCACAAATAGTAATATATTTTGCATAGACATTAATACACTTTTTATCGTTTATTGTTAATACTGTGGATATCATAATTCATTAGTATTTTCTTTATAAAAGCAGCAGCATATGAGGCTTGCAGTAATCCATTTCTCTAGATTGGGGTGCAACTAGATAACTTTGGTACACATTTCATATTGATGAGAGACAAAATATTAAATTGAGATATCTAGAAATAAGTATAATGCTATGAATAATTTGGGCCTAATCTTTTGAGCCACGCTATTAATTTATTTATTCAAGTTATTTGATCAATTGTTCACCTAGGTTGTCACAAATGTTATCAAAACCAATCTTAATCCCATGGGCTACTCTGTGACCGCTGCTAACAGGCAGCTATCCACAACACCAAAAAGAAGAAGAACTTGATCCATGCAATCAAGACATCGAGTCTTTAAGTAAGGAATATTGTGATATTTCATCCTACATCGATAGGAAATGAAAAATTAATCTGGCATATATAAAAACAAGTGGAATGTTACTTATAGCTTAAGCTTAATCTTTTGAACTACATTGTTAAATTTTTTATTTACGTTATTGGGCAATAATTTGAATGGTTGTCCAATAAACAAATGCATATAATTATGTATTCAAATCCACTTGCAATTCCACTTGCAAATCTATGTTGCACTAACAGGAAAGTGACTGCCAACCTGGCCTTCATATACGACATTTTAAAAGTCTCATAACTCACTATGTGCTATTGCTTACCTAATATTCTTAGTAAATCAAAAATAATGATATACATTAAGTGGGACATTTTTTTGTCCCCCACCTACCCAACAAATTAAGGTGGGCCACCACTGTCCCATTCAAAATATTTTTCGGCACATAATTAAATAAGAACACCATGTAAACAATGTCACATGAGTTATGGGACTACTGAATAATTACTTGATAGGCTGTCACAATAGAGGCATGACTAAACTTGGAATATAATTTCAGCTTACTTCTAAGCAGAGAAAGTCAATGTAAGGAAGGTTTGATTCGTCGCCTTGCTGTTGCATGAAGCAGCAAGAGGCTAAAAATAAGCAGGTTTCCTGGTCATAAGATGTTGATTAAAGGGTAGCAACCAAGGAAAATCATTTAATCATACAAGTGGTCTGCATTCTTTAAGAATACTCTAACATGCATAAATCTAGAAGAAGGCCACGGGTGTTCAAATTGTATTTCAAAAACAGCTAAGATCAATTTATTGGGAGTGTTTGACTGTTTGGTATAGATTAAATTATAAAATTATAAATTATAATTGAAAAGATGTTATTATGACTAAAAGGATAAAAGCTCTTAATGTCTCTTAAAGTTAAAAATTTATAGTTTTAAGTAATTGAATTTGTGATTGTTATTTCAGAATCATGAGATTTTACAAGAAAAAAAAAATATAAACACACATGTTTAAATTTTCTAACTTAATGAGGACACAAAACAAAGTTGTTAAAGCAAACTAGGTCTTACTTGAAGGCCACGAAACAATGATCCATTACGTTATCAACTGATCATGCTTGCATATATATCATTTGAATCTCCAACTATTTTCTCAGTAATTCTCGTGTCACCTGTTCAAGCCTGGCTCTATTGTGATTTCATCAAGTTCATTACCAATCTATCTTCTTAGGGCATCATTGGATCGCCGGAGAAAGAGGGATCAGATGGGATTAAAAATAGGGTTTTTTTGGCCAAAGTTCAAAAAAGTAGTTTTAATGGGTAAAGTTCAATTACGTGATTTTTTTAAAAAATATCATGCAAATAGATAATATCTGTTTGTTTGAATATCAACACAGATAATACAACCAGATAAATTTATTTATATATTTTTTATACATGTTTTGAAAAAATACAGATAAATTTATCTGCGTTCTTTATATGTACTTTCAATAGACAGATACATTTATCTGTATTCTTTACACGTGTTTTTAATAAAAAATTGATAAATTTATCTGTATTTTTTATACATATTTTAAAAAAGTATAAATAAATTTATTTGTATTCTTTATACATACTTTTAATAAGACAGATAAATTTATTCGTATTATTTATATGTGTTTTCAATAAAAGACAGATAAATTTATCTGTGTTCTTTATATGTGTTTTAAAAAGATACAGATAAATTTATATATTTTAGAGTATTTTTGTCTCAAAAGAACTTTACGCGTTAAAACTTTTACGTAGATTGATTTTACTCGTTAAAAAATTTTATACTGAATGAAAAATAGTAAACAACTTATAAATTGAACTGTTCACCAATTTTTCGTTAAAAAATATGGGGCTCACAATTTAGTTTTTGTCTTATATGGAATAAGTGTTCTTGCGATTGTATCGTAAGATTAATAATACCACGCTCTCTTATATTATTAGTATTAAATTTTAAATTATTATTTTTTATTTAACGATAAAAAATAATTTTACAATTTTTTTCATATTTTTTTATCTCACTCTAA
>JAOTRH010000024.1:12885582-12916138 GCA_034768845.1 Heliamphora exappendiculata | reverse complement strand
ATAATTTGAGGGGCTGACCTGGAGTTGGTGGCATCAGCACGGGTAGCTTGGTTAGATATGTTTTCAAACTATCGAAAATCATCTGATGCTTATGTTCTCATTTGAACTCAACTCCTTCTTTTAATCTAATCAAATGGGAAAATGCCAAAATTTTTCCTGCTAGGTTTGATATAAACCTTCGAAGGAAATTAATTTGTCCTAAAAACCTTTGCAACTCCTTAGTTGAGGGAGATTTTGCTTCTAACATTATTTTAACCTTATTTTGATCGATCTCTATTCCTCTTTTATGTACTAAAAATCTTAAAAAATTGCCTGCTAAAACCCCCAAGGCACATTTTAGTGGATTCATTTTTAGTTGATTATATCTCATCATTTCGAATACCTGTCGAATAAATGTATTTTTTGTTGATGAGATTTAATCATGACATCATCTATATATATACCTTTATGATTTTTCTAATAAAATCATGAAAGATTGCATTCATCGCTCTTTGATAGGTAGCTCCAGCATTTTTTAAATCGAATGGCATAACAACCCATTTGAAGGTTCCCAATGCTCCAGAGCACCTAAATGCCATTTTATGAGTATCTCTCGCGGCAATAAATATTTAATTATAACATGCATGTCCATTCATAAAGGATAGAATTTCGTTTCTAGTAGCTGAGCCTATTAATAAGTCAGCTATAGGCATAGGGTACTCATCTTTTGGGTTTGCTGTATTGAGATTTCGATAGTCAATACAGACTTTCAATTTTTTGTTTTTTTTCATGACTGTGACTATATTAGATAACCATTCGACGTATCTGGTTGTTCTAATAAATCCTGCTCTTAGCAATCTCTCAATTTCTTCTTTTATTAGAAGAACTATTTTGTTACTCATTCTCCTTGGTGGTTGTTTATGAGGCGAGATATTAGGTTTAATAGGTAATCGATGTTCTACCAAATTTCTATCTAAACCTGGTATTTTTTCATATTTCCAAGCAAAACAATCTTTATAATCATGGAGAAGACTAATAAGTTTATTTTTCATTTCTGCATTTAGTTCAAAACTTACATAAACAGGTCGAGGATCATCACAAGATCCTAAATTAACCTCCTCTAACCTATCTTGCACTTCTATATGAACATCGTCTAATTTTACGTGTGCAGTTGTAAGTTATTCTATAGACAAACTTTTACAATTGTCTAGGCTATCATCTAACACGCATTCAGCCCAATTACAATTAGAATTGTTTTCTTCAAAAAGTCTTCTTTTGAGAAAAAACACTTGAAGTCTTTGAAAAGTAGATTTAACTGTTTCTTCTTTCTCTTTCTTGGATTTACATTCCAACAGATTCGTTCTCATCAGTTTTCGCTTTAACAACAGGCCTCTAAATTATATTAGGCCTTGAAAAATCCTGACTTGCTTCTTTAAATCCTTCTTTTATTACCCGTAAAATATGCTCCCCAGACATATTGGAGCTGCCAATCATTTCGAACGATGAACCTTCCTCAGGGTCATACAATGGTGCTTCAACATTGTTAGTTTCGGCAAAAAATAGATTCCTATCAACTTAACATATTTTCATATCTTTGTCGTCTTCATCATCTCTTAAAAAGATGAGTGCTTGGTGTAGGGATGATGGGACACATCCATTGGAATGTATCCAATCTCTTCCTAACATCATATTATAATTTGAAGACGAATCTACCACGAAGAAAGTGGCATTCATCTTTCTTCCTCCAATTGACAGCCGTAATGCTATAACACATCGCGTTGATGAAGTTCTTCCAGCGAAGTTACTCACTGTAACTTTTGTCGACAGCAGATCCCTTTCATTCTTGTCTAATATCTTCAACATTCTCGATGGTAAAATATTGACTACAGCTCCATTATCAATCAAAACCTTATTAATATTTTTCCCATTGACAACAGCGGTAACAAACAGTGGCTTTAGATGTTTTATTAAAACCTCTTCTGGTACCTGTATGACGACTTGAGATTTTCTTGACCAATCATTCTCAATGCCTATAGTTTGTGACAAAGGCATTCCTTTCTTTGCTTCATCTATAACAGCAGCAGCTTCTGATTTATCCTCGTCATCCCCGCCGAAACCAACAGGTTGATTTGGTTTTGCCTGAAATGTCTTTAGCGAGATCAAGATCATATTGCAGCCAACATTGGATGAAATCGATCCAAATTGGATTGCTTCTTCTAATCTTTCTCCAAAGTCACTTCAATCATCAGAATTTTGGCTGTGTTTCTTTTCTGGTTTCTTGTCTTCATCCATATCCGATGCCTTAGTTGATTCTGGTTCACCATCATCAAATAATAATAACTTTTTAACTTCTTCGAGCTTTCTTGCTAAAGCTTCCTTTCGTTGCCCCTAGCCTTTTGATCAGGCTATTCGTGATTTACAGACTTGATCCCTTCTCTAGTCCATACCATGTTTGGGGCCGGTCGAGCACGAGAAGGTGGACTCCTTGGATAATCTGGATGTACATCTGGTAAAGCTCTAGCGGCAAACTTTCTTTGCAATCTTCTCTTCTGAGTTATAGTTGCTGGAGTATACCACTCTTCGGTAGATGGGAATTTTGGGTGCCTCAATCTTCCCCATCGTTCATTAGGCAGAATTGGAGGCCTAATCATCCTCCTTGGCTCATCGAACTATCGATTATTTTGAAAACCTTGCCAGGGTGTTGGTTTCCCATGGGGCCTTGAGGCTGATCTCATTCCTTGATGTTTTATCTCTTGAGTGCTAGCCAAACAAGGGATAACTGGGTTCCCTTTAGAGAAACGGCCCATCATGTGGTCCATATTCCACTTCTGGACCTAAAATCCCAGGGTCTGGTCCTTTATATATAAACTTAGATGCATTATAAATCTGCAGATCTCCTCCTCCCATCGTGTTGAAACGAAGAACTGCCTCTGAAAAGCAAGTTTTATTTCCTTCTCTGCAATTTCGATCTCAGCTTCTTGTACTGCTCTTCGACATCCTATATATATATACTTTTGCTCAGCATGATCCGGCATCTTTGCTTTTCTCTTATCAGATCTGGTTGGTTTTTCTTGTTGTACCACTTTGTCTTGCACAACCACACTGGGTAATTTTCTGACAGCCTTTCCTAAATTGGCTGTGATCATGTTGATGCTAAGCATATCAGGTAATGGGTCACTATCCACCTTCATCATTTCTTTTCCTTTTGCATACTGTAGCATTCCCTTCTAAATCAAGTTATGTACAACATTTCAAAAATGTTATGCAATTGTTAGTAGAATGCCTAAAAGAGTTATGCCATTTGCAATATTCTTTACCCCTCATTTCTTTGTCAAGTGGGATCGTATGGCCATTCGACAGGGTTATGAACCTCTGTTTCATCATTTCGTCGAATAGTTCATCTGCTTTCGATAAGTTAAATGAATACTATCGTAAAACTAATGGTTGGTTCTTCCTGTTTGGCCGTGTTGATGGCATATTCAAAGGCTTTTCAATTCGTTGTAATGTATCACATATAATTGGTATTTTTTCAATTATCTGTGCAACATCTATTTCTACATCTGCTTCGACCTCTTGATAATAAGTCCATAAGGCCGTGGATTTCCTTTGCATTTCTTCTTTTAACAAACATTCATACCTAGTTGCTCTTGAAGCTAATTCAAACAGGTTCTTAAATTTCATTCCTTTGAACTTTTTTCGTAGTTCGAAGTCAAGCCCATTCTGAGCTAATTTAACTACTTCAGTCTCAAGTAAATAAACATGACATCTATTCTCGAGTTTTTTAAACTTGCTAATAAACTGTTCGGCTGTTTCCATCGAATGTTGCCTGATCTTGGCCAAATCAGCCATTGTTACTTCAGGTTCAGTCATGAAGAACTGAGCATGAAATTGTTCTTTCATTTTTTGCCATGTTTGAATTGAATTAACAGGTAAATTAATAAATTATGTAAACGCTATCTTGGTCAACGAATGTGAAAATAATTTTATTTTAAGATAATCACTTCCATCAACTTCTCCACATTGCAGAGTGAAACGACCAATGTGTTCAATGGTTGATTGACTCTTTTTCCCTGAAAATAGAGTAAATTTCAGGATATTGTAATTTCTTGAAAAACCTAAATTGTCTAACCAGCACGGATATGGTTTTCGAAACATAAGTATTTCAGTCCTTCGAAGAGCATGACCATATAAATCTTGTATAATTTCTGTAATTTGTTCTCTATTAGGCGCAAACTGTTGGCCCATCATGGGGTTAACATTCATTGGTTGTTCAACCAGAGAAATAGGTTGTTCAACCCTGAATGGATCCACCACTGGTGAATTTGGGTAAGGTGGATCTACCACAGGCGGAGTTAAATAAGTTCCTAGTGTAGGTCTATTCAAGTTAAAAGGTCTATAAGCCAGTGGACCTATTCCATGAGGATTTCTTGGTTCATAAACAGGGTTATAATATGTCTTTTGCCCTTGAGACATTTTGGGCTCGAACATGGGATTATAACTTACCTGTTGCGGCGAACTTCCAACATCTGGAATCATTAATGGCTCTTGTCGTTCTAGATTTGTTCGTACTTGTGGCATGCTTGCATTTATCATGCCATTTGATGTCGATCCCAAAGGTGGTGTCACTACTTCAAAACTCTTGACAATTTTCTGCATTGCCACTATTAGATCTTGATCTTCCGCTATTGGATTACTAATTATCTCAACCAGTTTTGGGTTATTGAAAGCCTCGATCACTTTTTTTCGCTCCTGTATATAGAACCTTTCTAGGTTCTTTGATTGACCATCTGAATCATTTAATTGATCCAACTCAGTTGCAACATTATGAATAACCTCTGTAGAGGTTACACCTTCTTGCACTGTTTTGTCCTTGTGTGTCTGCACCATTTTATTTTTCTGACTTAGTATGGTGTCCCACCGGGCGTACCAAAATTTTGTTTACCAAAATAACACGAATTGATCTCATTCGAAAGGAAATTCTTCTTCAAAGTATTCAAGCGATTGCGTGCGGGTTTTATGCCTTGTTTTAGGACTTCGCCAAAAAAAACCACAGAAGAAGATGGAATCAAAGTAATAAAATCGAGATTTTATTGACTTTGATGGAGAACCAGTTACAAAAACTACAATCTACTCCTATGAAAAGAAAAAAAATACAAGCGGTTTGCCAGTTTGTGTGTTCGTGTTTTTCTTCATTGCGATTAACTATATTTATACGATTTTTAAATAACCGTCGACAACTTCTAATAACTGTCTCTGAAGTGCAATTCGTGGCATGCAATCTTTTAACCGCCTTTCATAGTTTCAGAACTTCGGATTGCCATTTGTCACATTTGCCTTGAAACGTCCCTCAACTGCTGTGGTCGTTGAGTAGTTATCCTCGCACATGTCCCTTAACTGCTGTGGTCGTGGGGTAGTTTTTACTATGCGCATGTTCCTCAACTTCCGTGATTATGATTCAACTGCACAGAATAACCTGTAAATGAGACAGTTAGACACGTGTTTTATGTTTTTATTGTGACACGTGACTTTGCATTGCCCATTTGAAGCAGTCAGTTCTCTAAATCAATTCCCAGATTAATGTTATCTTCATAATTCAAGAATTAATTTCGATGGAACAATCTCGAAAGAAATCAGTTATTGAAAACTAAAAAAGCCTCTTAATGAATTCTCTTTTATTCGATGGGCTATCATTTTCATAACATTCGACAGATATATTTAATCCTTACATTTACTCTTAAGAAACTTATTCGATGGGTTAATAATTTTATAACATTCGATAGGCTAATTTAACCCTCACTATTTATAGGAATATAGTATAAATATTTCGATAGGTTATCTTAACCATTGTTATCATTATCAATAAAGCTTACTCGATTGGCTAATAATTTCATAACCTTTGATAAACTATCTTATCCCTTGTTACTATTAACTATTAACAATAAGCCTTATTCGACGGGTTAATTATTTTATAGCATTTGATAAGCTAGTGTAAGCACTTTGATAGATTATTTTATTCTTTGTTAATAATAAATCTTATTCGACATGCTAGCTATTTCTAATATTTGATAGGTTAGCTTATCTTTTGTTATCATTATCAATAAGGCTTATTCGACGGGTTAATATTTTCATAACTTTCGATAGGTTAGCTTATCCTTGTTCTATTAGCAACAAGTCTTATTCGACGGGTTAGTCTTTAAATAAGCTAATTTAACATTTAATATTTATTATAAATAAAATGTAATGTAAACAGTTTGATAATATCTTTTAAGTACAAATAATTTACAAATATATTAGCAAAACTTCTGTAAAATCCATTGCACCAATAGTTACGGATGTGTCTATTCAGGTGATAAACAAAATGCAATAAGAAATGTGATTGATGCATTGGTGACTCCATCAATTTTTGTTGATTGGGTCATTAAGATTTGATTATTTATTTTTACAGTAATATAAAAAATTTTAAATTTTTACAGTAATATAAAAAGTTCTAAATTTTTATGACAATTTATTAAATTTTCTCATACAAATATTCTTACATAATTCTCAAACAATTAATCAATAACTATTGATTATCAATGAAAAAATTAATATTTTTCATAGGAGAATTTTTTTTTATCAAAAAATACAAAAAATTCTACAATTACAAATTTTTACAATAAGTTTTTTTTTACTATCGCAAATTTGTTCATCATAAACTCTAAATTTCTACCATGTACAATCTTACCCTATATAAACAAATAATGCAAAAATTTAAACTTCTTTTCAAATTAAAAATCATAAATTCTAGATTTCTAATATTTCACGCTATATCGATAGATTCCAAATGAGAAGTAGAGTTTTGTTATAACAAATTTAAGAATGGCCGAATTGAAAGGGAGGGTTGGGTGTGGGCAAAATGTTAAGTGCAACTGTGTAATTTATATTTTTCGTAATAAAATTTATAAATGCATAAAATATTTGTAAATTCTGTATTCAAAATTTGTACTTTAAATATAAATAATTTAAAAGACATATTTAAAAAGTGTACTTTAAATGTATATTTATGGGGTCAAATAAATTTTGTATGGGATCAAATATTTTTAAAATTTATATACATGCTATAATAATATTTAAAAAAATAAATTGTAATGGGATCATTTGACCCCACACCCTTGAAGGTGGAGTCACCCCTGGATTGATGTAACAATATTGCATGAAAAAATTATGGGCTTAAGACCTGGTAGAGAAATTTTGGAAAATTTTGAAAATCAAGAATACAAATCTAAAGAGCTTGTCAAATGTAAACACTCCTGTAAAACACCCTTCATATTTCTTGTCTTTCTCTTCCCCTCCCCCCCTCCTTCCCCTTTTTTTTTCAATTACAACTGACTCTCACAGCTCACAATTCCCACAAACAGAAATTTATAGTATCAAAACCAAAAGAGGGAAACCTTTCAAACAAAATAGTTACAACACACCTTCCGCACACCAAACTCTACAAAATATACAATGATAAACACCTCAAAGTCGTCGGGGTGAAGTACACTGCCCGAGAGATTATGCCTGCGATCGCCAAGAAGGATCATTTATTTCGGAGCCTAAGCTGACAGAGCTCGTGAGCTAGGGTTAGATGAACTATAAAATTTCATCCTATCTATACGTGATTTCAGAAGAGTACACTGGGAGGAAAGACTATCAAAATTTGCAATAGAAAGCTAAGTGAGAGCTAGATAAGACCTCACCGAACTTGAAAGTCATTGCCTGGCCTCCTGTGTGCAAGAAATTATCAGATTTCTTCCCATACTGACTCATGGTGGGCAATCTCTCGGGATGGCCCACCATGACCTCACCTAACTTGGTAGCATGTCGCGAAATGATGTTATTCGGTTTCTATCAACTCTTCTGGAAGCACAGAAGGATCAGTTTCTCGACTTTCATTTACGAAGCTCGATATGGTGTCTTCCACCAATTCTTCAAAAATAACTTCTCCAATCTGGGTACCAACACTCTCGACATGGGTTCGGAGATCCATCCATGTTCCGGATTTTGCCATGTCTTTTATGAGAATATGGGCCAAAGTACGAGCACGTCGAGGAGAAGGCTGCGGTAGAAGATGCCATTCAACTCCTTTCCATACCTCACAGATTAATTCCTTCGCCCTCAGGAGTGGCCGAATGTTATGTTTTACGAATGATACCCAAGGGGTGAAACTGAAATAGGGCTCGCAAACCTCCTTAAGGACTTCATTGGTACAGTCAAAGAGAAGCTTTTGGTCGTGTCGAGGTCGGTTTGAAAACAACTCTACGTCATCAAACAACGACGGGTCAAGAATTTGATCTGAAGAAAGCCAACTGCAGAGAAATTGCTCCCAATTCAAGTCAGAAGCCAGCAACACTACTTCTACATATTCAAACGCCGATTCCTCATCCTCCATACAAGCTCTAACACAAGTTTCTTCATTTGTGGCAGAAGAAAGTTGTTCTTCAACATGGATCCGCAGTGGCGGCATCAGAGGTTCAACTGTAGATTTTTGGGGCATAACTTAGAACAATAGCAACATGGAAAATGAAGAAAAAATCATTTGGATACAACAGTGTTGTACACTTGGTATGAAACATACAAGGTTGGAATTTGATTCTTGCAGGGCAGATGTCATCTTCTATAAATAATGGCTCAAGCACGGATACAGGACTGGGTTGCTCTGGTCTTTGAAGCTCTCCAACATGCTTGGTGATCGAAGAGTTTGGTGGGGATGTTAATGGAGAATGCAGTAGTTTGTCCTGTTCGAATGATTCCTGTAAAAAGAAAAACAAGAACATTGTGATAGAATGCGTTTGATACGCAAGGGACAGAACTGGTAAAATGCAATAACATATAAAAGCGATGCCTAGTAGTTCAAAACATTTTCACAGATGTTCCAATTTTTAGAAACACGTTAAATGAAGAGCATATTCTTGCACAATGCATTGGCACAAGTTGTGTTTTCCCATGCATACTTCTTGCCGGAAGATAGGAATGCTGAGATAAGCATAAATGCAAACAATATGTTTCTTTCTTTTTTTTTTATTTTTGGTAAGTTAGCATTTAATTTTATACCATAAAAGAAATCTTGCAATGAAGCTCAGTATACGCGACAACACTTCCACCCAAAGAAAAAACACTTTCACTCAAAGAAAAAACACTTCCACTCGAGAAGAAAAGAACACACCATTCAAAAAGCATTTGAAAACTTTGAAAAGCAATATATATCAAAACCATGTGATTGTCGGGATAAAGGAAGCGCTACTGAGAAACAGGATTTTACCAATTTCAAGCATTGAGAAGATTCCTCATCATCACAAACTTTGGCAAGATCACTGTTTTGGTCATTGCTAATAGCTGGAGAGCTACACGGTTCTTCAGCTGAAATGCCCAAGATTTGGCTCTCTTGCTGGACTAATGCATCAGTTGTTTGTTCAATCGCCACATCGACTACACCAGTTTTATGAACTCGTTAATCAGTATCCAAAACATGGATTTAATAGAGCACTTCTCAATGTAAGTTGGAGAATGAAGAAAATATTACCTTCAGAACTCTTCTCAGGTATCGTAGAACACAAGGTGCCTTGCGCTGTGTTAGCATGACTAAGCTCGTCCAAGACATCTGAATTTGAGTTGCAAGATTGTGCTTTGCCTTCGGGGTTGTAGCTAATGCATGATTCACTATTTAAGTTTTGACGTGAACAACTGTGCTCCGTGTGCCTTTGGGGGCTGCAAATAGGAGAGAAGTTGAACTCCGGAAGAGAGAGAATCCTTCCCAATGTTTTTGGTAATCGCCTGCTTGAGAAATCCCCAATTTCATCTCCATTGCCCAGCATTTCTGAGAGATGTTTCTTGGCCTCGATATAGATTTTAGACACCCTCTGTTCGGAATATGCAACAGTTTCACTTCCCATGCTTGTTTCAGTGTCTTTTGGCTTGCAATTCTTGTCCTTGTAAGGGATGCCAATGGCAGGTCTGGCAAAATTTTCATCATAGAAATGGTTTCTATTTGGAGATTTCCATCTACCTTTTTTCCTGAGAATGCCTTTGTCACTCTTTCCTGAGTTATGATGCCCATAGGGAAATCTACAGGCAATATCATCTGAAGGGACCTCATGTCGCTCTTTTCCCATAGCATGCTTTAGCTTCCTTTTGATTTCAGTGAAGGAAAATTGGGAAGCAATTCTCTGAGTCTGCTCTTTAGTCCCCGAGTCGCAATGAAATCGCAACGATGAGCTAAGCTTTCTTTCGGTTTCAGAAATTTGCACATCTGCTGGTGCAGGCTTCAAAATGACAATTCTATTCGAAGCTCCATCTGCCTTTAATAGAATTTTTTCCTGAGACTTGCTCCTCCTCCTGAAGAAGTGGAGATGTTTTGAGGCAATCGGCACTGATGGTTTTGATTTATTAAGCTCTGTATCGAGCACGTTGGATCTTGCCAATGAGTTGGAATTTCTATCTTTCTCTAATTGAGCAACCTCCAAGTCTTCAATGTGCTTCACCAGCAGTGATTTTGGATCTTTTAGGAGCTCCAAAACCAGTTCTTTATTTGCACTTGATGTCTGAAGTGCTTCTATAAATTCTTTGGATTTGTCTATTCTCCGTTCTGTTGTGAGATCCTTAGCATCTGTAAGCCTCTGATCTACAAATACCTCAATTGCCTCGATTAATTTCTCATCAAACACAGAATGTGTCTCCTTAGACTGCATGCCAAGATCATTGTTCCAGTCATGCTTCATGCAATTAGTACTTTTCTGATACATCTGCTGGCAAATCTCGTTCGCTACTGCTTCCATATCAATTGGTTTAGAAGATTTTTCCACCAGATCTTGATGGCAAAAGTTTTCAGGTCCCAAGTTTTCAGCAGTACCCATCTGAAAAAGTATATCACAAGAACTCTTGCTAGATTTTCTTGCTCGCTTACGGTTCTTGTTCACACGTTCTCTATGTTCATAATCAGGTTCTTTGAATTCTTGGTCAGCACTACTCACCTGCTTCCCCTGGTCTTGTTCACTGAACATCTCTTCTTCCATAAGTTCCTTTACACTTGTCTTAGCAGCATCAGCAGTCGTAGTGTCTCGTTCTTCACCATCCTGAAATATTTTGGAATGTAATTATAAATGTCATATATAATTCACTCCCATAAGTTGATAGCCTATAATTTACCAAATGTTGCAAAGTATCCCCTGGGTCCCCTCTCAATCCCGCATCCCCATAAAAGAAAAGAGGCAGTACTATTATTCTGATTTTCAAGTAAGGACTCCATTTCAATACAAATATAAGATGTGGACACATACATAAATTTCTTGATATATGGCATTGGTTCTCAGCATTTTCAGCTTAGAGTATGCATCACCTGTGGAAAAGGAAAAAATCAATAATCAGTTATGGAAAGAACCATTTGCAAAAAACAAAAACTAGTGTCATACTCTCGTAAATTGGCTTCTGTTGTGGCTAAACCGAATTAAACGTGAAAAGAACACACTCAATTGCACAAGAGCACACAATTTATGTGGTTCAGCTTGAAGCCTACGTCTGGGTGAAGATCGGCAAATAATGCACTATGGTGGAGAATAATACAACGAGTCACCAGTATCCATAACTCTCACATAAAAACCCTAGATCCCAAAATAGCCAATATATATATATATATATATATATATATATATAGGAAACCCTAATATGACGAATCGAATTGGACATTAAACGGGTAGAATGGGTCGTGGATGGGCTATAAAAGAAACCAAGTTAAATACAAAACATCAACCCACAACTGCTTCAATTATGGTTAAGAAAAACAAGCAAGCTACTTCTTTGACTGTTCATATTGCGGGAAACACGAATCTCTGTATTTAAATGACAAGCAATGGAACAAGCTCCTATACCCGCATGAACCAAAAATCTGAAAGAAAACAATTGCAAGCTAAAAAAATCCTGTTGAATAAGAGCACATAACCTCACATAGGAGCATTCCCGAACGACATTGTTTTTTAGTTGAAGTTCTCAAAAACATTGTCCTAACTATTAAAATATTAACATTGTCTTGCTTCTTGGTAAATAATTGCTTACCAATTTGTTTGCTTGGATGCCCCTTATCTGAAAGCAGCTTACGGGTTGATCGACCATGGCGAAAGCCAAAGATACTAATGAAACCCCACATACAGCCTGCTCGATCTTTTTCATAACGCACAGGGCGTCGCCATGATCTCTTCGTCATAATGATGCAATTTCTAGGCTCAGCGAGTTCTGTTCATCAAGATTTCCTTGCCGATACAGCAGTGTGAGGCCACATACATGAGAAAATAAAGGTAGAAAAACTACAATCTAAAAGGGCAATTTAAGCTGCCTAAGCCTAACCATCTCCATGGAAAAATTTAAAAATCAAATATATCAAATTCCACAGCCATAAAGCGCATGAAACTCCCGTAAATTTCCAACATCTTAAATAACAAACTAGAACGATATATACTTGATTCCCCAACAAAAATGGGGAAAAAAAGAAGAAGAGATAATTAACGATGCACCAAAGGCAAAATTCCTCTACTCTTGGAAGTTGAAACAAAAAGGTTTTGTTGTCCATTGAGATTGCAAATTGCAAGAGATAAGGTGATATACTAATATATAATTGAAGCCATTGGGACTTTCAAAAGAACAAAATGTTCAAGAATACATCTATATTAGCACTTTGAGTAGGCACTAGTTGCTCCTCCATTTATGGAAAATTTTAAGCATTGCCAAAGAATCTTGTTTCTTGATGGTTATGTGGAGTCACAATGATGGCTATTCACATTTATAATCTAAATTCTAAGTTTTTATAGGTGAGTTATTGGTTTATTCAGGCACAACGTTGTGGCTTCTACAGAAAATAAATAAATATATAAATAAAGGAAAGAGGAGATTATGCCAATGAAATGCATAATTATACAGCTACTTTTTCTTTCAAAAAAAAAAAAGATTCATGGACTAATAAAAAATTAACAAACAGGAAATAGAGGCAAAGAAAATACCTGAAAAACAGAATCCTCGAGAATTGATGCGCCAATAAGAGCAAATATGCAGCTAAGCTATGTACTCTCTCAAAGAAGATTAATAAATCCCAATTCCCAATCTCTCCACCAGAGTCAAGCTCAAGGACCCAAAGACTTGTTTGGCTTGCAAGGAATTAAACCTTTCTTTCTAACTTTTCATCCATAAGCCTCAATAAGTGCTTTGTATTCTCCACAGGAATAAACAGAATCCTTCAGTAATGATAATTCTGTCTTCCCTTAGAAGAAAGAATCAACTACGACAAAGTATAGTCACTCTAAACTTTCAAGATTTTGATTGGTTCATAGCTCAATTATTCACCAATCAAACCTCAATTAATAAGATTAATCTTCAATCAGCTCAGTTGAAGGATGTGATCAAGATCCTAGAAGGCACCCAATCTTGCCTTAAAGGATGTTAAAAAACAATCCCCAACACATTTCACACAGATTTCGCAATTACTGAATCAAGAAATCTCCTTCAAAGGGCAATTCTTCAACCCACAATTCCACAAACCTTTTCTTAATTACACTCCAAGCCTTGATGATACCCCAATTTGCTCCGATCGTTCTAAAACCGCTGATCCCCACCTCTCATCGAATTCTAACGAATTAGCCAGAGTGATCCTTTTGCTTTGTGTGTCTTCAAGAACCAAAAAGACACACACCCAAATGGTTGAAACACAAAATGGCAACTTGAAGAACTAAAAAAACCAGTTTCTCAAAACAGAAAAACCAAATTCAATTCAGCAAATTGACAGATTCCAATCACATGGATCACAAACCCATGAAAAAATTCTCGTCAAATTTGAAGAGAATTTGAAAAAAACTCTCGTCAAATCTTTTGTCATGGGTATCTAAAGAGATCGTTTGGATTGCGGGTTTTGTGAAGAAATGAAATGAAACCATTGTAGAAACTGCAATACCCAGAATCATCCGTGCGCAAATCCTAAGCATTCTAGCGCACACCCAGAAGGAAAAATCTCATCAGAACTCAAACTTCGAACTTTTTCTTTTTTTCTTTTTTGGCTTTGTGGGTGTCTTCACCGACGAAAAAGAGAGAGGCCCAGATGGATTAAAGGCCGCCCCACGTAGTATAATAGAGCAGTTAGGTGTGGGGTAGCCATTAAAGACTGAGAGAGAAAAAAAGTGGAAGAAGAGAGTTACAGAGGAGAGAGAAGAGGGTGGTGGAAAGAGATGAAGAAAAGGAAATGCTGGAAAGTGAAAGAGTGAGAGGGTGGTTTAGAGGAATAGATGCCTCCACCTGGGTTTGTGTTGATTCATCCGTCTTCGAAGCTTTCCGTTGAAGAAAAGTTTGGGGGTTTTCCACTTTCGCTGCTGCGGTTGCAAGTTCAACCATTTTCCTCACTAAACTGTTCGTTTGGCTTGACTTTAAGTAAGTTTTTTTAAAATTACTTTAAATTAAAATTTTAAAAAATTTATTTAGTTAAAAAAATAGTAATTTTTAAATCACTAAAAATTTAAATAAGCTCAATATAAAATTTCAAAAAGAATAAAAAGTAAGAGATAAAAAATAAATTTTTTTAAAAATTATAAAAATATAAAATTAAAAATTATTATAAAAAATTTAAAAAACCTAAAAAATAAATAAATTAAAAGATAAGAATTGAAAACTGACGTTTTTTAGACTTTTAAACTTTAAGTCAAAAATTAAAAAATAACTTTAAACTGATTTAAAATTAATAGCCAAACAAAAACTAATTATTCCGTAGTTTTGGACTCGTTCAATCGCCGGTGTAACCTGAGTGAAATAAATGATGGAAAATTTGTATAAAGGTCTTATTTGGTAATTTGTTTTTAAGGTATATTTTTTATGTTAAATTATTTTAAATTAAAAAAATAAAAAAATTATTTGATAAATCGTATGCGTGATTTTAAGCCAACAAATAATAGACTAAAAAACTTGACTTAAAAATTTTTAAGCCAAAAGAGCTTTAATTTAATTTTATATAATTTTATATTTAATATTAATTTTGTTGGATAGATTTTACAAACAAGATTATCTTGTTTGACCATTAAATTTTACAAATATAATTTGTATAAAAAAATGAATATATATAATAAAAGTTATAATATTTTTTAAAAATATATAAAATTATTTTACCTAAAAGAATAAAAAGGCTAAAAGTATTTGGGTTCTCAAATGATAATTTTTTGAATTTTTTAAATTTAAGTTAAAAGGTAAAAAATTAGACTTTTTAAGTCATTTGCCAAACAAAGGGAAAAATTGTGAATGATGTCAAACTGGTAAGGAGGCTCAATTATTATTTTTAATGTTTAATTTGTTTTGAATTAGATAATAAATTAAGTCATAAATTGTTTTGACTTTTACACATAAAATTAAATTAATTTTATCCTAACATTAAATAAATATATTTTTCTTAAATTTATTGTAAGAATGAAAAAAAGATAAGAATAAGATTGTTATTTTATTACTAATTCAACTTAATTGGATTGTTAATACCCACCTATTGGTGAAATTAGTAGTCTAAGAAAATTATTAATCCAACTTAGTTTAAAATAATTAAACAAAAGATTAATAATTTCATAAAATTAGCAATTCAATCCCTTCTTTTATATTTGTTATCAAACGAGGCCCACATTGGATCCGTAGTACTCATATTTACTACTATAACAAAAATTTGTTTGAATAAAATAATATTAACTCACTTTTATTAGTAAGAGACAAAAATAATTTACTTAAAATACATTAAATATTTTTTATTTATTAATAATAATCTTTTATTTGAGAGAAAAATGAATGGGAGAGAGAGTACGGGGTTGGGGTTGGGGTTATTGAGAATTGAAGATGTGGCCCTCTTTGTGTTAAATTTCGATTGTTTTTGTTTATGTTTTTATATTTTTTATTTTTTATTTTTTTAAATTAACTCAATGAAAAAAAATTTAAAAATAAAAAAAAATTATCAAAAGATAATTTTTTATTTAAAAATAAGTAAATAAATAATTATTCCAAATGAGGTGTTTATCTTTTTTTTGAGTAATTATTTGGCCATAGTCTCGAGGATTGTGTCATTAATTAGGTATTATTTTTATTTAATTATGTAATAATAAATATTTTGAATATAAAAATGATTTTTTTTAATTATGCCCTATTCTTACCTGTTTCTGTCTTGCTATTTATAAATTTTGTCTGCTCATAATAACACATGGACCAAAAATAGTATTTGTATTCTTTGTTTTGATTTTAGTAATTTGTGTTTTGATACAATCTTTTTGCTTATTTTGCATTTTTGTCAAATGATCTATGTTAAATTTTTTTTTAGTCAAAAAGATTTGATAGCCAATCAAAGCTTTAGTGGTCTTGTTTGGAATAATTATTTATTTGTTTATTTTTATTTTTATGAAATTATTTTTTATTATTTAGTTAAATTGTTAGATTTTTCGACTCTTTTTAATGGAATGAGGTAGAAAATTAAATTTTCTTCGTCAAAATATTTAAAAAAATCAAAAAAAATAAAAATAAGTCAAAATGAGCTACTAATAAGCTAAGCCTCTGTTTGGCTTGGCTTTTAAGCCAGGCTTTGTGGTTTTTTTCCACTAAAATAAG
The DNA here is from genome assembly GCA_034768845.1 of Heliamphora exappendiculata. Taxonomy (NCBI): domain Eukaryota; kingdom Viridiplantae; phylum Streptophyta; class Magnoliopsida; order Ericales; family Sarraceniaceae; genus Heliamphora; species Heliamphora exappendiculata. Next base: position 12,899,545 of record JAOTRH010000024.1, on the reverse strand, counting down.
CCTTTGGGTTCTCACAAAAAGGTCAAAAAAAAATTTTCTCACAAAAAAATTTATAATTTGACACAAAAAAATCATATCATAATTTGATACCAAAAAGCCAAAAAATCAAAAAATCACTAAAAAAAAGCTAGTTCAAACACTCATGTTACTTATTTTTGTCTTTAATAATTTTTTTATTTTCTAATTAAATTTTTTTATTTTTTTTGTTCATCTCATCAAGATAATTCAAAAATATAAAAATTTTAGTAAATAAATAAAAAATACAAAATTTAGTCCAAACATGGCCAATGTAAAAAAGAAGGCCGTTGAATTGAAACCCTTGCGTTTAGATTTAGTATAATTTTTATTGTAATCCAAACTGATCTTTGTCTTAAGCTAACGAAAGTCAAAGTGGTACCCAATAGGGGAAGTACATATGAAAATCTTGTATGGTCTCATAAATGATAGAGAAATCTTGTATGTTAGCACGTTGATTTACTGTTTTTAATTTATAATTTTAAAAATAATTCTAGTATTTAAAGTAATTTAAATTATAAATTTATAAATTATAATTAAAAAAACTAATCATAATTTTAAGCAAAAATTACTCAAGTGTAGTCAGCTAGCTTCCCGACTTTGCTTTTTTTTTTTTTAGTGTCTTAAAGGGAGAACCTTTTATCATATATATTTGTTAAATTTTAAATTTTAAATTATAATTTAAAATTATTTTTTTCTATATATAGTTGTAATTAAAATTATAAATTAAATATTTAAATGATATTACTATATTGATTAGAGAATTAATAATTAATGTAAGAACTAATAATTTGTTAACATATATATATTTTTATATTTAATAAATTCAAATATTTAGAAAAATTGGATTAAGGGTTTAAGTTTCGAAGAACTAATAACGTTTTGCTATAATATATAGAGTTTGTTTGGCAACATGATTTTAAGTTAATTTTTTAAGTTTAAGTCACTTTAAGTAAAAAAGTCAAAAAAAAAAGTTTAAAAAATAAAACTTTTAAGCCACACAAAAAGCCAAATAGGCTTAACGTGAAATTTCATGATTGTCCTTCAAGCTAAATGAGGTGGAGTATAATTATTTGACTGAAATTTGTGTAGATTTATATGTAGAACGATAAAATTAAAAATTATTACGAAAAATGTCTAAAATCGGAGGTTTAAAACACGAAACTTTTTAATTTTTTTGGCTTTATGCCAAAACTTAAAAAATCAATTGTAACACTCTGATCCTTCTCGTGGTAACGATATTATTCATTTTGGACAAAATTCTCACTGTTTTGCTTTTTTTAGGAGTCACTCATTCTTACATTACTTTTGTCCAAACACGCTTAACTGCGGAGTTTTGTCAGAATCTCTATCACTTAAGAAAATATCTCGTTACTATGTAGAGGTTTAAGATTTTTTTTTAATAATTTAAAAAAAAAAAAAATTTAATGTGAGATACTAAGATATCACATTAATTTTAAATTAACTTAAAATCAATTTTCAAACGAAAAAACACAATACAAATATGTCTTAATTAGAGACGCTACATATTGATATACTGAGGTAATAAATAATTTCTCAAATTGACGGCTTTAGTTTCCTTGGTTGTCTCTTTCTTAACTTCCCCTTCAACTATTCACAGAGAGAGACGTAGGGGGAGAGAGACAACAAAGGATAAATAGAAAGAGGCATTGAAGGGGAAACAGATGGCTTACGTCTGTTTGGCTTAGTTTTTTTATATATATTTTTTTAATTTTTTATAAAAAAAAATAGATGTAAAAAATGTGAAAAAAGTCAATTGACCAAACAAACAAATGAGCTTTTTAAAAAAAATTTAAACAAAAAACCTTAAAAAAAAAAACTAAGTCAAACAGTGACTTAGTTATCCTTTCTTGTCTCTTTCTTGTACTTCCCCCCCTTCAACTAATTAGAGAGGAAATCAGACAGAGACATACAATATAAAAATTAGAGACAAAGCAATCAAGGTTGTGAATATCATTATCAAATAAAATTTTAATTTTTTCGAAGTATGCATTAATATTGATGACGGTATCAAATATTATTTTAAATTTATCACTATGAAATAATAAATATATATAATATGATCTAACAATAGATAATTTAACACATTATAAATAATCTTTAAATAAAATATTTGAACTAATTAGTCTAAACTTAGATCTTAATTTCCCGTAGTCTTCGTTTGGTAACGTGCTTTTAAGTTAGCTTTTTAGTTTTAAGTTATTTTAAGTTAAAAAGTTAAAAAACTCGTTTGATTAAAAAATTAGTAATTTTTAAACTACTAAAAAGTTAAATAAAATTAATGTGAAATTTTATAGTTGTCTTTTAACTCATATGAACTGAGGTATGACTATTTGATTAAAATTTGTATAATTTTATATATAAAAAGATAAAATTAAAAATTATTATGAAAAAAGTTAAGAAAGTTAAAAAGATCTAAAAATAAATAGATTAAAAGTTGAAAATAAAAAAATAAAATTTTTTAACTTTTTGAGTTATAAGCTAAAAATCAAAAAATTAACTTTAAGTCAAAAATTAATAATCAAAACGAAAGTTAAACTTAAATTTTATTTTCGTTATTCGTACCCAACTTTTTAACATTAAAGCCAAATGAATTTGACATAAATTCCTTTTAATGATGAACTATATCATGAGTACTTTGAGAAGTCTTACTTTGCGCTACGTTGGTAATTAGTTTAAAAATTAATTTTTTATATATTTTTTATATTTTTAGTTAAAATATTAAATTAAGTTTAAAATAAATTAGTTGGTAATTTAATTTTTAAGTTAATTTTTTTAAGTTAATTATTTAAATAAAAAGTTAATTTTTTTATTTTTTGTTTAAAATTGATAATTTTATTCTTTTATATTTTTTATATTAATAATTATATATAATTGGTAGTGGTAGTAAATAAGTTATGAATAAGAGGTATCATTATATTTTAAAAGTGATAGGAGTTTAATTTAAATATTTCGAGAGTTTGTATTTTGATTTAATTTTTTTGACTTTTTAAATTTTTTTTGGCCAAACGAACAAAATTAATTAATTTTACATTTTTAGCCAAAAAGCCAAAAAAGCCAACTTGCCAATTGGTGCATTTATGCCATGTTCAAATATTAAATTTGAATAACAAAAAAATAAATAAATAAATAAAATTAAGATTTCGTTTGTTTCGACGTAAAATAGTTTACCGTGTAAAATATTTTACGTATAAAATAAATTTGTAAAAATTATTTTTTTTATTTGTATTTTTTAGTGTTTGGTTAAAATTTGACAAACGAAAATGAAAAATGAGAATAACCAAATGTGAAAAGAATTCGGGTGAAAGATTTTAGAAAGAATAATGTGAAAAGAATTTGCTTCTTACTCTTTTATTCTTATTTGCTATGAGAATGACTAAATGCGATAAAAATTGAATGAAAGTTCTGAAAGGTGGAGGGGATTTGTTTCAGCATGTAAATACTAATTGGTGTTGCAATCTCATAGTTACTGGTTCGTACGGTTTTTGTTTGGGATGTTTAAAAAGTTTAGTTTTTAAGTAATTTAATTTTTTTTAAGAAAAATAATAAAAAAATTGGGGTATTTGAGATAATTTTTTATAGTATTTTTTTATTTTTTATTAAAATATTTAATATACTCTTGCATTTTATTTTTAAATTGTAGTGTTTGAAATATTGACTTTTTTTTTTGTTTTTGTTTTCGTAAAAATGGTTGACTATTTAAATTGAGAATATTATATTAATTTTAGTTTAAAAAAAATTAGTGTGTTTGGATTATGTATAAAAAAAATTTCTTGAATTAATTAAGAGATAAAAAAAGTTAGTTAATTTTTAAAAAAAATCAAATAATATAACTTAAAAGTTGGTTTTTTTATAAATAAAGAAAAAATCAACTTCTTTGAGATCCCAAACAGAACCTGTAGAGTGGGGTCGGTCACTTTTGTATTACCATTTACTTAATATATGTAATGAGTTATCGATTAGTAAATAATATGAAACATTATTTCAAAATTACTGAATAATTGCACCACAAAGAACACACTTTCATGCCTAATTCAACTATGACCCCCTCACCAACTTTATATCTGCAAAAAGGTAAGGTGGGCAATCATAGATGGAGCTAAAAGAGGAGGTATGAGAATCGCTGTCTCTCTAAAATTTTGAAAAATTTTATTATTATAATAATATTAATTTAAAATATTTTATAATTATATAAATTTGTCATTTTAAAATTTTTAAAAAATTTAATATATATTTTTTTAAATATTTATAAAAATAATTATGTCTCCCTAAATTAAAATCCGCCATCCAACCCCGTGGGCAATGTTTTCCATTTCAACCTATACATTATTAACCCCCCTCTTACATGATTATTCAAGTTGTATTTCAGATTTGAATCCCGTTTTTACTAGTTTTTTTTTTTTTTAAGGATAAAGACTATTTACTAAACAATTATTCAACTGAATTCCATTTTTATTGTTGTTCCAAAATTGCTCCGATTGAATAATGTATTCACACTCCCGCGAACATTCACTACTACAATAATGGTTAAAGATCTCGTTTAGAAAAATAAAAAAATTTTAATTTTTCGTAAAACGTGATATAAAAAAATAAAAAAGCTTTTTCAGCTCGATTTAGACCAAGATAATATGTTGGTTTATTATAACTTTAGATCTCGGCTGTTTAAAAACGGAGACCATTTCTATTGTTTTGTAATCTCGGTTTATTAATAATCGAGATGGCACGATTTGTTAAATCATTTTAGATTTTGATTATTTAAAAATTGAGATGTTTTATTTTCAAAAATTTTGCCCGAGAAATTTTTTTAGATTAACTTTATATCTCGGTAAAAGATTACTATTATAGAAAAGATATTCTTCCATTGATATCGAAGATTGATATGCAAAAATCTCTCCAATTAACATGATGCAAAATAAAAGGACAAACTCATTCAAAGTAATAACTCATTTGCACATTCTTATTAATTATTTTTGTGTTGACATATTATTATTTTCAGCAATAAAATTCTCATTTCTTGTTGCAACATTTCATTTTTCTGCCATAACACCCAAAATGATAACTCATTTTAAATTTTCATACTTGACATATTCTCATTTTCAGAAGAAAAAAAAGGTCATTTATTGCAACAATATTCTCATTTTTTGCATCGGCATTCTTATTTGTTTGTCGAATAAACATATTCTTATTTCTCGCAGCAAAATTCTTATTTTTTGTAACAACGTTCTTATTTTTTGCAATAACTAAAAAGAAAAGTATAATAACATGGGTATTTGTTGCTGTCAACAACATTATGATTATACATAATAAATTCACCTTCTATCACCAACAATGACTATTTTTCGCAATAGTTCTTTACAAAACTTTCACTACGAAATTAAGATATTGCTCGTCTATATGTAATGTAGGTAGCAAAATCATATCATCTGTAAATCTTTGGTTGAAAGTTAATAAAACTCTCATATAACTTCAGCCAAATAAGTAAAATAATATTAAATCAATTATCATGAAAAATCATTACAAATATACAACACATGAAATGGTAAATTACCATGATATATGAATGCCATATTCACATATGTAACTGTCCATTGAAAATGATGGGTAAATCACTATGTATATCTCAACACTAAAAAAAGCAATCTATTACTACTTGTGTGTGTGTGTATATATATATATATATATATATATATATATATACTTATTTTTCATAAATATATATGAGGGTATAAATGATCAAAATATCATTAAATATTTTTAAATTTTTTTTGTGAAATAACTATTTAGTACATAAAATTTATCTCAAAATAAGTCATAAAAATAAAACCCCATATATATTAACTAAAAAAACCATCCTTAAAGGCAAACGAACAAATTCTCGTTGAAAGCTAACTTTGTGTTGAACTTTTTCATATTTTAGAATTTTGTATTTTTTTTTATTTCTCATAACAAAAAACCTTGAAAGTAAAAAAGATTTTTGATCAAAATATACAAAATTATTAAAAACAAAAGGCTATCCTTAACCACTTTTGATATCTTGTTATAAAAAAAAAAAAAAAGAAAGAAAGAAAGAAAAGAAAAGAAAAGAAAAGAAAACAAAAGAAAAGTTTTAATCAAAATAAAAAAAAATTTAATCAACATATAAAAAATCACTAAAAGCAAAAAAAATCCAAAAAAGCTATCCTTAACCACTTTTGATATCTTGTCATAAAAAAAAAGGAAAGAAAGAAAGAAAGAAAGAAAGAAAGAAAAGGAAAGTTTTAACCACCTTTGAAATCGCCTCGGTTGGTTAAATCCTTGAATTAGAAACCAAACAACATATTAATAATTGTCCATTTGGTGAAACCGTGCCATTTTTCTCAACTTCTTAAGGAAATAAACTAAAGTTTGGCACAAAGTTTTCGAGATTTGATTACCAAATCATGCTTTAAGGGATTGGCCACGTTAAAGACAAGACTAAGGGTTAGATGAGTGGATGCTCATGTCATTCCTTCAACTATTATTGGTCCAATAAGTTGAAAAATAATGTAAATTAAAATACTTAACTCTAAATTATTAGTAATAGTTTAGATGTTTTATTATGAGTTGGGTTTGTCTTTAATGCGGCAATGGATTGGACTGGTTGAATTTGATTCATTTTGGACCCAATATGAACCAATTTTAATTATCTGAGTTGTTTATTTTATTAATCTCAATGTATACACTATCTATGCAAAAAATCGAATATCGTTAAGTATTTGAACAAATTTCATTTGTGTTAAAAAAATAAACTGTGAAGTAAAGATATTGTTTATTTTTAAATAGAAATATAATTCTTTTAGATTCTTAACGATATCTGATCTATTTAATTTTTGTATAGATATTTTAAAGAAATAAAATAAACGGTTCAAATCATCAAACTGAACCCACTTTGAGTTCAGTATTGACAAAATGAACTTGTTGAATCCATAGTTGAACCGGAGAGAAACTAGTTTTTTATTTATTTACTATATGCTAGACTTATTATTAATATCTCAGCATGTGAAATAATATATCACTCCAACCTCCCTAAAATAAGACTTGAAATCCAAACTCACCCCTCATAATATTAGAATAGTACCAATTAAGTATGGGATTATATAAGAGTATTTTTTTATAGAATTTAATTCCAGCTTTCTAAACGCCAACCAAACATAAGTTTAGGACAATGGCTAATTTGATTTTCTTATTTTGAGTATTTTCTTTTTTAGTGAAGTTTTGTATCTTGTGGGCAAACTATTATCCCTTTTTTATTCGTCTAATTGAAATGGTCCAAAAAAATCAATCTTTTTATCAAAATATAAAAAAAATTTAAAAAATAAAATAAATCAAAATAAACGAATAAGATTAAAAAAGCTTAATAATTTATTCCAAATTGAGCCATGGCCTTTATGTAAGATTGTACTTACAATAATTGTTATTTTTCTAATAGAGAGTAATTTTTAAAAAATATGAACACAATAGCGGGCATGTATTATTAATTAGAAGCATTAAAGTAATACATAATAGGTCAACAACGAAGATTTGAAGATTTGAACTGTTTATCTCAATGGTCACAATAAAAAAGCATTCATGTAGAAATTCAAATTTAATCATATATCAATAAGTAAATGAGAAAATATATTTTATTTTGTAAAATTAACAATTTTAATTTAAAATAAACTATTTTAAGTCATTCATTTTGAAAAAAAATGTGAATTGTTCATGTACTCAGTAACATATGATCAAATTGCATTTTATATAAATAATCTTTTCACTTTAATCTAGTTGATGAATAGCTTAAATTATTATTTTGAATCTATTTTGAACTCACAAAATAGGATATTGTGCAATTTTAAGAGAAATGTGATATGTACGAATATGGAGTAATTATTAGGTGCTCTTCAGATATTATGTTGCAATCACACGTTATTCTGACATTTAATATTGTGATAATAAATTTTATAGTAAAATATTATAATTTATTTTTATCGATAAAATAAAAAATAAGAAGTGACACGCAATATAAATTGCGATTATTTATACACCGAAGAACTTATTAAAGCCAAGATAAAATCTTGTATGAACTAACTACATAGGTTTTATAATATCTAAAAAGTTTCGAATTTAAAAATTTAAAAGAAATAAACCCCCAATCTCAAGCCTTAACCATAAAGCCAATCGTATAGAATTTTTAACTAGCCTCTTTTTTATAATAATTATTTTATAATTCTAGAGTAACATGGGGTAATTTCACGTGATACTTTCATTTAATCTCATGACGATAAATTTTATAATAAGAACATAATAGCATATTTTTATTGAGTGATTAGAAGATAATGGGCATATTTGGGCAAATATTAATTATTGACTTATTTTTGTTTATTTTTGCCATAAATGTGTGAATTTGATTTATTCACTTATTTGACATTGTAAATTTTTTGTCTTTAGTGAACTTTTTTCATCATTTAGTCAAACTATTATATTTTTCAGATTTTTCTCATTGAAAAGAGCTAAAAAAGTAAAAATTTTTGATCAAAACATTAAAAAAATTAAAAAAAAAACAAAAATAACCTAATAACCTAAATTCTATGTTGCTAAAACAAGGCCTTTAATTTAAGCAAAACATAAAATTTGGCTTATTGGCTTAATGGTTTATTTTTATTTATTTATTTATTTATTTATAATTTTTTTTTTATTTTGATCAAATTTTTTTATTTTTTTCAACTCGTATCAATAAAAATAATTTAAAAAATATAATAATTTAACTAAATAACTAAAAAAATTCACTAAAAATAAAAAATCTACAATCTTAAATAAATTAATAAGTTAATAAATTAAATTCACTCGTTTAAAATTAATAAATAATTCACATTATAAAAATTATAATTGATTATTTATTAAAAATATAAAATCGTACTATAATATCGTACTATGGGATTACCTAATAATTAACTCTCCCTAGCCCTCCCGAAGATTCCGTTCTTTCTACGTTGTCATCTGGATCAATTTGGGATTAGGGAATAGCTCTAATTAATCTCCATATTTTATTGTTTGGCGCACTTTTTAAATTTCAAAATTATAATTTTGAGTTTTTAAAAATGAAATTAGATTATTTTAGACAATTTATTTTGAATAGTTTTTTTTTTTACTTTTTTGTTAAAATGTCTAATAATTCTTATATTTTTGCTTTTAAAAAGATAATTGCCCTGCTTGTGATAATTATTTATTTGCTTATTTGATTTAACTTATTTTTATTTTTAGAAATTAATTTTTATTATTTAGTTAAATTATTATATTTTTTTGACTATTTTAATTGACACAAGCTAAAAAAATAATTTTTTGATTAAAATATAAAAAAAATTAAAAACAAAAACAAAAATAAACTAATAAATTAAATTTTATATTACTTATTTTTCTTTTTAGTGGATATTTTTTTATTTTTAATCAAAATTTTTTATTTTTTGAATTTATCTCGTCAAAAAAATTTAAAATAATAAAAAAATTTAGTCAAAAAATAAAATAAATTTAGAAAAGGTAAAAATGAACAAAATTCTCGGCATTACACCCAGATAGATACCTTTTTTTTTTTAACCTTTTGAACCTATTAGGAATAAAGTTAAGTTTTATTGGGAATATTAAAGCTATTATATTTAAAAAGTAAAATTTTTTGGAACATGAGAAATTTTTTTTATTTTAAAGAAAGTAAAAAAGTTAGTATGTTTTTTCTAAATATCAAACAGTACAATTTTAAAAAAAAAGAAAGTGACTTTCTAACGAGGCCAAACTAGACCTTTAGTTTGAGATACTACAATTAGTTAAATTGGCCGTGTTTAGCATTGCTGAAATTAGTATGATAATTGTTATAAAAATTATGAGTGTTTAATAAATATTATAATTTGTAACTAAAATAGAAAAAAAATTAATAAAAAATTATAAATATTTAGAATATATTAGAATTTATAACTAAAATTAATAATTAATAATTAAAAATTAAAAATTATAGTACTAAACTTCGACAAATACCCCTATATCATAATTTCCTTGGTATCAAAAAATAACAACCCCCTTGAACTGTGATGGAGTAGCTTTTCTTTGTTTAGTAATGGATTGAATTGGTTTAGCTGAACCACTTTTAAGACCTTAAATGAGTGTATTTTGATGATTTAAATTATTTATTTTATTATTTTTAATATTTAAAATATATATACAAAAAATTAAATTAATTAACTATTATTAAGTATGTGAATAAAGTGCATATGTGTTAAAATAATAAAAAAGTAAAGTTTAGACACTTTTTTTAATAAAAAAAATACCATTTGTTCAAACAATTATTGATATTTAATCAATTTAATTTTTAAATAAATAATTTACATACTAAAATAATAAAATAAATAGCTCTTATCATTGAGATAGTCCAAAATTAGCATAACTAAACCATTCCAATCCATTAATATATTGGAAAAAAAAGTCAAATGCTTAGCCTGTTTGAATAGCTTTTAAGTTGGCAATTTTACAACAAAAAAAAAAAGAAGCTTTTAAGATGCTTGGTTTGTTTTAAAAAAAAGTTAATTAACTTTTTTTTTCTATTCCTTAATTTAAGAAAAAAGGTAATACGTATCTCAAATATCCTAATTTTTTTAAAAAATAAAATTACTATAATACTTTTATTTTAAAAAATCAACCATATTTACAAAACAAGAAAAAATCGTGCTAATATCTCAAATATTATAACATACAAACTAAAAATAAAGACATTTTAAATATTTTAAAAAAAATTACTATAAAAAATTATTCCAAATAATTTAACTTTTTTTATTTTTTATTTTTATTTTTAAAACTAAAACTCTAAAAAATCAAACTTTTTAAATATCGGAACAGTCAGTAAGTTACATAATAATCATATCCCTTTAAGTTTATTTTTTATTCCACCTTGATTAACATAATATACCTATTTAGTATTGTTAAAATTAATAATTTTTATATTGTAACTTATACTAGAAATTATAAGTATTTAATAAATATAATAATTTGTAACTGAAATTAATTATTTATGAAATAATAATAATTCTAGCTTGTAGAAAAAAAAAATTAATATTTAGAAAAAATTCTAACTTATTACTAAAATTAGCGAAAAACTAAAAACTACTCCCAAATACTTTTGTAAAATACCTTAAGGCTCGTTTGATAATTCGAGCTGGATTGAATTGAATTAGTAGTGGGAGGAGATTAGTAATGAAGTAGAATTAATAGTGAAGTGAAATTAATTTTTTTGTATTTGAATTGAGTGAGATTAAATAACGGATTAAATAATAATTTACTATTGTATTAAATTAATTTATTTTAAAATTAACTTAAATAAATAAATTAATAAGCTAAATTTTATGTTATTATTAAATTTTATGTTATTTATTTTAATATTTTAATATTTTTTATTATTTTTTAAAATTTTTAAATTCACTCCTTAATTCAATCCTTCATAATCTCACACATTCTTTCACTAATTATCTCTCATTTGGCAAACTAATAGTCCGAATTAATCCGTCCAGACTATTAATTCAAAAATTTAACAAACTCGGTATTAAACTATACTTCAAATTAATAATCCGAAGGAACTATTAATTTGCCAAAAAAAATTAGCCTAAATGTCATCCTTTAGCCCATGGTATTGTTTGTCTACTCTGTCCTTCATTTAAATGTCATCATTTTTAAACCTACCAAAATTAATCCAGAAAATAAAGTGCCTTAAATGTCGAATTAAGGATTACTAAAGGGCACGTCACAAATAAAGGTAATGAAATAGAAAACTGAGACAAAGGCTTTGTTTGGCAACTGATTTTAAATTAAATTTTTTTGTCTTTTTATTTAAAGTCAAAATGTTAAAAAGTTTAGTTTCTTAATTTTGGCTTTTTTCTTTTTTTTTTTGTTTATTAGTTTTTAGCTTTTTAACCCTTTAGTTTTTTTTACATAAAATTACTTTTATATATTTTTTGGAAATATCCTAATTTTTATTATATTTATTTATTTTTTATAAAAATTATATTTTTAAAATCTACTTCTCACAATCTATTAAATGAGATCTATATTAAATATTAAATTATATAAAAACAAAATTAAAAAAATCATAATAAATTTTTTTTACTTAATTTTTTTGACTTTTAACTTTTTATTTTTTGACTTAAAGTGATTTTAAGCTATTTTTTTAATTTATTATTTTTTAATTTAAAATCACCTTTACGATCTACCTAATAATTTTTTTTATTTAATTTAAAACTAATTTAAATAAAAAATCTAATTTAAAAGCCAAACAAAAGGTCCGAATCTTTCATTATCTTTTTCTTCTTCTTTTTTTTTTTTTCTCTTTTTTCTTTTTGTGACGTGGCACTTGTCAAAAGCCAACAGCAATGTAATTTTCTTTGTTTCCGTCACGCCTCTGAATTCCGTCCCAGTCTTGTATGATTTTTCCCTTTACTTAATAAAAAATTGAGTAGTGTTTGGACTAGTTTTTCTTTCTGTAGTTTTTTTTTATTTTTAATAATTTTTTTTTAATATTAATTCAAATAAGTATACTTTTTAGATTCTTTTCGTCATTAAAAAACAAAAAAAATAAGATGTTTTTTACCCAAACCTTAAAAACAAATCATATAAAACGAAAAAGCCAATTTAGTAGGCTTTCTGACTTTTTTTCCTAGCTTTTTTCTCCTTAGAATTCTCTAATCACAATGAATTAAAAAAATAAAAAATTAAAATTAAAATATAAAAAAAAATTCATTAAAAGCACAAAAAATTTCAAAAAAAAAAGCCACAAAGGCTTTTTAGTACAAAGATGGGCTAAACACTATTTACTTTTTTTAATCTTATTTTTTATGCTTTGCTCCTACTCTATTAATTAAATATTATATATATAGGCACACATATATAGTTTATTTTCTAATGATGTAAATAAAACTAAAATACAAGATATTATATTTATTTTTTATTTTCACTTATATTTCTTATTTTTTATCTTTTTAATCATAATTATTTATCAATATTATTTTTATATTGTATCATCTTATTTTTATTAATATTAATACTTTCTTTTAAACTTAAGAAATACATCTGTTATATTCTTAACCTGTCTTATTCTTATTATTTTTTTTAATTTTCTCTACTCGACCTTGACCTCGATAATGGCTTTAAATGGGTAAATTTGGCTTAATTATTGACTTATTTTCCATCAAAGATTTTTCATTATTAGTAAATTTTTTTCATCATTTAATCAAATTATTATACCATTTAGACTCATCTCATTCAGACGAGTTAAAAAAACAAAAAATTTTAATTAAAATATAAAAAAAATTTAAAAAAATAAAAATAAATTAATAAATCAAATTCTATGAATTTAAAGCTAAAATAAATAAAAATAAACTAATAATCTAATAAGTAATATTTGCCCAAATAGGGCCAATATACCAAATAAGAATGAAACATCACATTCCCATCATGCTCTATTGCTATTCTAAATAACTTGCCCACTTTATGAACTCAACTATGCAGCCCATGAATGCCAAGCCCCCCCACAAGTCAAAGGTATTAAGGTGGGACAAGATATTGCCAAAAAAAAAAGTTAAAATATTCTGGTCCATTTAATAACGTTTATAATTTTTTTTATTTGTAATGAATAAAAATAATTTTTATTTATTTTTACAAGAATTCAAAAATAAAAATATGTTTAGCATACAAATGTTTAAAACATGGTGATTAAAGATTGTAGACGAATGTAGTGGTCAAAAATGATGACCGAATGTATTAACCGGTAATAATAGTAAGGGATAGTGACAGTGATTTGAGGTGGTGGTCAGAATAACGGCCAGATATGGTAATCGAGTGTGTTAGTTAGTGATAATAGCAAAAGATAGCAATGGTGGTCGGAGGTCGTGATCGAAGGAGG
>JAOTRH010000024.1:12850459-12863126 GCA_034768845.1 Heliamphora exappendiculata | reverse complement strand
GAATAATTTTTATTTTTTGATTAAATTTTTTTTATTTTTTGATTTATTTTGTGTAAACGATTTCAAAAAATTAAAAAATTTTAATTGAAAAATAAAAAAGTTTTATTTTAAAAAACGAAAAATAAAAAATTTATCCAAACAGGGCCAAAGAAAAGAAAAGAAAGGGCTGCAGCGGTGATGCGTATGCGTCTCTCTATTGGGGTGTTTTTCCTTACTTTTCTTAATATTAATTTTAATAATAAATTATAATATTTGCTATAAATTATAATTATTATTTTTATTTTAATTATAAATTAATATATTTGTTAAATATTCATAATTTTTATTATAAATTATAATTAATAAATTATTAATTTTAACAATATCAAATATCTATTATATCTCTTTTTATTTTGGGATAAATTATTAGCTACACTCGTAAAATTACGCAGTAAATATCACATGATATTTTTAATAAATAAATAATCATAATGCATGTTAAATGATCAGTTTTTTGTCTTCTAATAATTCAATATATCATCACATTCTTATTGTAAAATTTGTCGTTAAATTAAATTTTTATCTCAATTAATTTTTTTATATCATTTTACTTTGTTAAAGAACATATTTTTAGTTAATTTTTATAAATTTATATATTTTTTAATACGATATCTCATGTTAATATAGATTTACTATTTTTTATAAAATTTTTATTACTCGTGACATTGTTGTTTTTGTATGAATCTTTTTACGACATTTTACTTTGTTAAAAAACATATTTTCACTTAGTTTAAATAAGTTTATATCTTTTCTTAATAGTTAATACGATATCTCATGTCAATTTGGATCCACTATTTCATATAGCATTTTTATTACTTATGATTTTATGATTTATCTATACTAATGTATTAATTGATTTACATTGTATGTGTTTAAATTATTTTAATATATATATTTTTTACTTATTTTTAATTGGTATCATTCTTATCATTTTATAAATTTTTTAATTTTACCTAATATTTGCTTTAGCATGTGTTTGGGTTAGCTTATTTTTAAATTTTTTTTACTTAAAAGTCACAAAAAACTAACTGGTATGACTTATTAGGTTTTTTTAAAAATTTTTTTATATAATTTAATACCTATTTTTTTACTAAAAAATTTAAAAAATATAAAAATTACTAAAAAAAAAAAAATCCAAACACAAGCTTAATAGTTTCATTTTAAATAAGACTAATGCGTAAAATTGCCAGGTAACAATATGAGAGCCTCGAATAATTATTTTTTTTATTTTTACTTCTTTTATGCATACAGAGAGAGAGAGAGAGAGAGAGAGAGAAGAGAGAGAGAGAGAATCAATAAAATCATATTTGTTGACCGATCTCCCCCTATCTCTAGACTGTCAAAACTCAAAACTCTCTCAGAGGGATTTTGATGGACTTGAAGTCGTCTTCTCTCGGCGCCGTTCTTCTTCCTCATCTTTTACTGGTGCTTTTGTGTTCTCCGGCGGCTTACGCCGGCGACATAGTTCACCAGGACGATGAAGCCCCGAAGAGGCCTGGGTGCGACAACGACTTCGTTCTGGTGAAGTATCTCAATCTCGACTTCCCTTGCATTTCGTCGTTTCTACCGAAAATTACATTTCCTTTTTGTTCCAATACGTTAAAAATCTTTGAATGTGTCTGGAGATTTTCGTTTTTTTTGAAATTTTTACATAAGGATATAGGGACGTATTTTTGGAGACAACGAATCTCAGCTCGTTTCTAATCGATATATATATATAGTTTATATGATTGTATAGATGTACGTCGGTATAGAGTCCAGCTCCTTTTAAATCCTCGAAGAATTAGAGTGGCCTCAGTTCATCTTTTATAATAATTTAAGTTGGATTTACTTTAATGATTCGATTCGTTTATATTATAAAGTCTGTCGAGAATATCATTCATACATAAAAAGAAAATTAAGTTGATCAAAGATTAGTAGCTACGTTGTCGGATCGATCATGTGTTTTTTTTTAAAATAAAAAGATACGTGACAAATATAACAGTGTATTTTTTTTAGTGTTAATGTAATCCAATTATAGGACTATTGATTTTTAATTAATTTACTTTTTTTTTGCGTGAATAATATTTTTAGCTCTACATGAACGGGTAGATTATTAAAGTGAGCTAAACTTGAACACTACAATAGAGAAATGGAGAGGAGCCGAACTCGTCGATATATAGATCAAAACATGAACTGATTTTCGTGAGCTGACATTGTTTAACCGATTTAAGATGATGGTGATTGTGGTGGTCGTGATGAAATAAACTAAATCGCGATAATGAGTTCTTTGGCTTTTGGATTTATGAACTGAATATAATTGGGCTTTTGTTCTATTTTGTTATGAATTTTCTGTTTTTCTTGATGGTTTTGTAAGAATTGGTATCTGTATTTGCTTGTTTAATACTGTAATGGTTTTATTTATGGGTAAATTACACCATCCTCCCCTGAGGTTTGGGTCAAATACATTCAACCTCATACGTTTGGGAAAATTACATTGTCATCCCTTGACGTTTAATTTCGTATTACACATCGATCCATACTGTTAAGATTTCCGTTAGTTAACTCACAGTTAACAAATAATATTAGCAATTATTCCATATTTGCTCCAGCATAAATTTGCACTGCCGTGTTCTTCCCATTTATCCTTTGAGAGATTCCCATTATTAAAGTTTTCTATTAGCTTTCTCTCTCGCCCTCACTCCTTTCAACGTTGACTACCTCGGCTCTGCCGTCGCCGCCGACCAATCTCATCACCTCCGCCTGGCACCTCTGTCTAGCTATCTTTCGCTTTCTCGGCGTGAGGATAAGCACCAATCTGTTTTAGGGATTTGATCGCAGTGGAGGTTTTCTTGATTCCATCCATAGAGTCGTTGACGATGAAAGGGATCTTTGGCACGGAATTGATTCGGTGTCCGCGAGCTATAACGGGATAAACTAAAAAATTTGGGTTATCATTCGGGTCATCTTCCCTCCCTTCGATTTGCCTACTCTCCATTTGGGTTTTGGTTTGTAGCTAACATGATAAATTAAAAATTCAGCTTTGGCATTGGCTTCACAAGGTCAACATGGATTTGATTCCCTTCAACCAATGCCAAAGCCTTCTCACAAGCCTGTAATATGAAAGGAAAAGTATAATTATTGGGTGGCACAATAAAACTTCGCCACATCAACTCATAGAGAACAACCTATTCAACAGGGAATTCATTATTCGCGAAGCATCGCATAGCGTTGTTGGCGGCGAAAATGCTTGGGTTTCGGATACTTGAAGATGGAGCGGGAATACTCAAATGGAGCTGATGGGGAGAGAGCCAAGGTGGCGATGAGGTGGTCGACAAGTTGGGCATCGGCGGCAAGGCCGGGGGTGATGAGGCTAGCGTGGGCTTGCTGGGTTTGGGTGAGGGCAGGGTGCAGCGAGAGGGAATAGAGCAGGGAGGGGAGATCGGGTGCTGAGGAATGATGATTCCACAATTGTTTTGGGAGGGAAAGGATGTGTCATCATCTTGGTTTAGTGGCTAACATAAATACAAAAGATGAAACTTTTACGATGTTGTGGGTTTCTGAAAATTGGGAAGGGCGGGCGAAACTGGGTCTCTGGAATTCTTTGCTTCTTTCTTTGTGGGTGTCTGGTTATCATCTTCCCTTGCTTCTGGGTATCTATCCCTGCATGTTTGTGTTATTTTGTTTATGCGGTCTTAAATAATTAAGGCCAAAAAAAGGGTTTATTATATATGCTTCAGATGAAGGCAAAATGCGCAGAATAAACTGTTTGGTGGCCATCAACTAGGTTAGATAATGTGTTACAGACGTGTGGAGAAGAGGAAAGAGAGATTATAGAATCAATACTTGAGGATAAATGTGTCTTTTAATCAATTCCGTTAACGTCGTTAAATGCTAAGGGGTGTCGGTGTAATTTTTTCAAACGTGTGGGGTTGACTCTATTTGACCCAAATCTCAGGGAGGTTGGTGTAATTTACTGTTTATTTATTGGTGATCCGTAATTTGTGTCATGCCTGATGAAGTTTAGTTTAGAGCAAGTGATGATTGTATGAACTGGGTTTGTCATGCTTCCTCGGTTTCAATGGGAGTTCTGATTGTGAATATCAGTTTAGGGGTTGATTTGGAAGATGTTGGCATTCCAGTTGTTTTTTATTTTAATGGAGATGTTTTTTGTTTAATAGAGTTGATTGGAATCAATCTTTCATCACAGTCCTTATATTAGGCAGCTTTCCTTCCTTTTTATGTTGTTTTGGATTGGTGACTGCATAAATGTGATACAAGACCGATTTGGAATATTGAGCTTGTTTGATAAAATGGCACGAATGCTGAAGCTTTTCTTACCTAGCAATGTTATTTATTTATTTATTTTTACATTGTCTACAACTCGTCATCTTTTCGTAATGGTGCTTGATGATGGGAATCCTTCACTTTGTCTACAACTCATCTTTTCATAATGGTGCTTGATGATGGGAGTCCTTCGCTTTTCGCCTTTTACTCGAAACGCTTTGCAGTTGAAGTTATAATTTGCCTCTGCTCGATAGGTGAAAGTCCCAATTTATATTGATGGTAAAGAAGTGGATGAATTTGTTGGTGTTGGTGCTCGCTTTGGTCCTACCTTGGAATCAAAGGAGAAATATGCCAATCAAACTAGACTTGCCCTTTCAAATCCGCCTGATTGCTGTAGCGAACCTAAAAACAAGGTTTTTGTTTCTGCTATACTTCCTACTGTAACCACTTAGAATTCTACTCAGAGATGCATTCCACCCACATTTGAAGCACGTTTCCTTTTTTGCACCAAAAAAAGACTTTATCCTTTCTTTGGAAGCATTACAATTTGTCAAGTTGCATAACCATCAACTTGTACTTTGGAGCTTCTTTCTGTTTGGTAGTTTACAGGTGAGGTCATACTTGTGCAACGGGGCAACTGTAGTTTCACAGCCAAGGCAAATGTCGCAGAGGCTGCTGGCGCTTCAGCCATCCTCATTATAAACAACCGTGCAGGTCTTTCATTTTTACTTCTCTTTTTTTTTTTCAAGTTTTTGGTCCACTGCACTGTCCTAATGAAGTCATATATTTATTTTAGTTGATTTATTGATCCTGATGCAGAATTTGGCCATTACTAATATGTATATATTTTTTCGTTCGGGTATTTTGCATGTGTTTGCGTAGAAGGGATCCAAATTGCTTTCCATAAAAAGGAGCTTTGTACCAAAACTTTCCAATTTCTTTAGGTTTGCAGGGGATTTCTCAAATATAAAAGGCAATCTTTCATGGTTAAATAATTAATTTCTACTGGCATACATTTCGACGTCAATGTGGGGAGAGACAAGGGAGGCAGGTTATCCTAATGTTCTATCATGGTTTTAACAGTCCTTTGATGACTACTACTTATATATGTAAAATAATAAGCAGTGGATGTTGTACAAGAACCCGTTATAGTAATGCTTATCCCTGACAACGACGACTAATCAAAGTCAAAGTCTGACTTTGTAAACCGTGTTTCATCTGTTTGATTATTTTTCTGGTTTTTCTGCAGAACTTTTCAAAATGGTCTGTGAAGCCAATGAAACTAATGTAGATATAGACATACCCACTGTCATGCTTCCTCAAGATGCTGGTCTGAGCTTGGAAGAAAGTTTAAAGAACAACTCCCTCGGTAAGACTTATTCTGCACATTTTCAAAGATTCAGACAAAATAGAACTAAATATGTGTTTAAAATAATAACACTATTACCCATGTATCTCCATTGTGTTAAATGATATCATTCTCTTGTTAGTGATACCCTAAGTAGCATGGACATAGACACATGACATGAGACGGACACGACACCGACACACCAACACATCGATCTTAAAAAACTGCAATTCACAACATGTTCAAGATGGGTTATTTTTTTCACATATTTATTATATGTCAAATATATAAATTATTGATTCAAAGTTAATGAAATATATGCATCATATTACTTGTTAAATTGAAAAGGCATATATTTCATTTTATATTTAGTGCGCATAAGTTGATCTTTGAAGAATTCAAAACACTGTTAATATGAGGAGATTTATCACATAGAATGTATTTGGAGGGTTCAAGAAGTGTCATCGAAGTATCCGCGAAGTGTCGGTAAATTATTTGATATTATAAATTTAATTTTTTTAACTAAGGCACGTTTAAAAATTGTCAAACACGTTTTTTTGAGAGTGTATGAAGAGTGGCAGTGTCCAGCACGACGCGATACGCTTGCTCTGTGGAAGTGTCCGTGATTCTTAGGTGATACATACTCCAGCATTTTGGCTGGCTGAGTTATTTCGTTTGCCCTATCTACTCTGTGACTTATAATTCCTGTTTGTTCAGTTTCCGTGCAGCTATACTCTCCAAAGCGCCCATCGGTTGATGTAGCTGAAGTATTTTTGTGGCTTATGGCTGTTGGTACCATCTTATGTGCCTCTTATTGGTCTGCATGGAATGCCAGAGAAGCAGCTATTGAGCAAGACAAGTTCTTAAAGGTCAATTATTTTTCCTTTCTCATATGCATTACCCTAATTCAAGAATGGTTCTCATTTGCGAGACATGAATATTTGCAAGATACCATTGTTTCTTTCACTTGATTTTTGATTTATGTGGTTGATGAAGGATGCTTCAGATGATTTTTTAAGCATCGACACCTCTGGTTCTGGCCGTGTCATTGACATCAGCACAACATCAGCAATTCTTTTTGTTGTGATTGCTTCGTGTTTCTTGTTCATGCTTTACAAGCTAATGTCAGTGTGGTTTATTGAGGTTCTGGTGGTTCTGTTTTCCATTGGTGGGGCAGAGGTGCGTCATTCTTCATGTTTCAAGATGTTTTGTATTCATGCTCACATCACAGTATTCTTTTATATTTTTAGTACATTATGTGCTGAATTGTTAGTTTATTATATCTTAGTACATTATATGCTGAATTGCGGTGTAATCCTAGTAATTGCCAATCTTTGTTCCTCTTTTCTTCTACTTTTTCCCCTGTATACAGAATTGCATATTTATTCTAATTCACCAAATTTCTTGCAATTTGTGTGTACCTGTATGTGGGTTTCACTGGTCCTCAGCTTTTATTTGGAAACTAATTAAGAACGAAGATGACATATGAAGGTTTATTCAGAAATGAGGCTAGTGATATTCGAGATTTTTTATGGTTATAGTAAACTCCATCATGAATGGTTGTCTTTGATGCTCGATCATCGCATAGAAAAACTTCAAACTCTAGTTGGCTAACCATAGCATAGCAAAACAAGAGATTTGTAAACTTTAAATAGTCCAGGCATGTAATTTGATAACCCATAACTTATTTCGAAGGCAACCCATGTATCAATTTTGAAGTGTACCTGCAGTTTGGGTTAAACTTACAGCTACTTTTTGTGACGTGGGCCTCAGAGGTTTGAGCCTCAAGGCGTTTTTTCAAAGATTTGTCTTGAAGCGACCCTGAGGACCTGACCCTCATGTACTTTATTAATGTCGCTTCATCTCAACATGATTTCATGTTAGACATTATCTGTATACAGCCACCGAATGAGACGAGGCGTGAGCTGGCGAACTTGGTTTATCTCAAATATTCTTCTCATTCATTTGAATACTAAACCATGTAATCTCAATTGTATTTACAGGGTCTGCAAACTTGCTTGGTGGCTCTATTATCAAGGTATGCATGATGTTAATTTTTCCAAAGTACAGTAGTGTAATGCTCCACAGTTAAGGGGGGAATAAGCTCTCCTGAATCCTGATAAGGAAAAGAAATCAACTAAGTGATGAGTGCGTTTAAGAGAATGCGCATGCATGACAGAATTGTGATGGAACTTTTTACTTTATTCTTTTAAATGTGCTTAACATGTATCTCTAGCTATTTTTATTGTTAACTTTCACACTGTTCGTCCTTGTTTTTCCCTATGAAGCAAATTTCTTATTTCTCCTGGAATGTCAGTTGGTCTTCACCGTGATTAATGTGATTGTGAATGTTTAACATCAACATATAAGCTTAGAGAATGTGTAATTTTCTAGGAGTTTGCATTTCTTCACTGTTTTGATTGGGTTTGGGAGTATGGAACCACTCACTGATTGTGATCCTTCTAATTTGATCATCATATATCAAAGTACAATGAAGTTGAGAAAATTGAGATTTGGATCTCCTGCATGCTTAGTAAATATTTGCATAAAAGAACTTGTAAAAAATTGGGGAAAATTACCGACATTATTAGAGAGAATGATGGCATCAAATGCTTATTTTCCATTTTGGTTAGGACTGTAGGGTGTAAATGTAGCACTTTTTGAATTTTTTTTTTATAAGCAAAGATAAAATTTATTTAAACTAGGAGTGAAGCACCACCCATGTATACAAGCTGTAAACCAAATTTAAGAAGAACAAAACTAAGATCTTTTACCCCCAAACAACCCTCAACACTCCATATTGTGTTCAAAATCCATGAAGCAGCTCATAAATGGATGCATCTTTCCCTTGACACAACTGTGCAAAAAATAAAAGGTAAATTAAAATATAAGATTTTATGAAATGGAATATCTATGCCATCAAAAGATTGCCAGTTTCTCTCACATGGCTATTTTTTTGGTGTTGAAAAGATGGACGGTGGACCAAGTCTTTCAATTCCTCTCACATGGCAATTTTTTTGGTATTGAAGAGATGGACGGTGGACCAAGTCTTCCACTACTAATAGAGTGCTCGTGTGTAATGATGTTGAATATTCTTTTAAAGTTGCCAAAATTAATGTTACTTACCAAAATATCTTTTTGTTGATTGCGTTGCTTGTAGTAGGTTTTTTAGAAGTCTGGACTGACAATTTAACAACTATAGTTTCAGATGGTTTGAACATGCTGCAGAATCATTTGTTAAAGTACCCCTAGTTGGAGCTGTCTCTTATCTGACACTAGGTGTCTCTCCATTCTGCATAGCATTTGCTGTTGTTTGGGCTGTTTTTCGACGTGTCTCGTTTGCTTGGATAGGACAAGATATCCTTGTAAGAATGAATTTATATTGTTCTCTTTTATATTTGATTTCATCCTCCTCTGCATGATTGTTTAATTATTGCAGCTTCAGAGAAACCACCCCCCCCAAAAAAATAGAAAGAAAAAAATGGATGACTTTCTTATAACACCTCTCCACTTGGTTATCCCATTTACAAGAATTGTGCAATTAAAGAAGACACATCAATTGACTGCCTAAAATACAGTAATTCTGCAAATGGAAATATGTTTGTTTTGTTATGATGTGAAATTGACGGTCATGTTCTGTATTTTCTGCTTTTTCTGCTATTCTTTCTGTTTGAGCATCAAGTTCAAAGAAGATCTCAATATATAATGAACGGAGTTACTATTGCTATTTTATGCGAATTGCTTCTTTTGATCCATGAGAGTTTTTATGATTTGAGAGAAGTAGCCTCCATTTGTTCACTGAAGCACACTTTTCTTTCATGGGATAGATGCTGGATTTGTGTAAATCATAATCATCTTCAAGTCTATTAGTATGCTGTTTGTACATTGATGGTGAGCCCCCCAACTAATGATAATTTTACTTTTTCCTCCCCTAACAGGGAATTGCTTTGATAATCACAGTTCTCCAGATTATACGTGTTCCTAATCTCAAGGTGATTTCTCAAACTTATTTTTCTTTTGATAGTCATGGAAGAACTCATGCTACTGGGGCTGGCCCTAATTTTTTAGGGGCTCTAGACGAACTTTTAAAATGGGGCCTTCATAAAATTTCATGGACAAAAATAAAAATGGAATAAAATCAACTTCAAGAAGAAATTATTACACGAATTGAATAGGATTTGGTTTGTTAAGATGTTTTTTTTTTCCTTCAGTTTTTGACTTTTTTTTAGTAAAAAATGCAAAACAAATGAACATGTCTGATAACCTTCGTGTTTAAGCTTTTTTTTTTCTTCTGTGTGTGTGTAGAATTGTTATTCGGCCAAAAGGGAAAAGATAGGTTTTTGACTTTTCTATAACCAAAAGATGGATTTTTCATAATGTTATTTGGCCGAAAGAAAAAAATGTAAGTTTTTGATTTTTTTTATAACTAAATAACCATTTTGCATTTGGGGAGTTTGGGAAAAAAATTGCAAGGTGTTGTAATAAGAAAGAAACAACTAAATAATCTAAAGTTATAATATTAAAAAAAATTGAAATAACTTTATCAAATGTCATTTAAACATTATTCTTGTCATATTTTATTAACAATATTCCACTAACAATTCATGGATTTGGAAAACAACAATTCAGTATTTTAAACTAATTTAGCACTTTAATTGACTTTTTTTTATTTCTTTCGGTATTTCTTTAAAGGACTAGACCTAATTTGGGCTATCTACAAATAAAATATTTTTATTTTAAGTTTGGTATTCAGGGATGAATCTACATAGATTTTGATAAAGTTAAAATCAAAGTAGGGCCCTTTATTTGATATTTGATCGAGGCTTAGTGGAAATTTTATTTTTTTCCAAAGTATAAAAAGCTTTATCTAAGAAGGTCTCCCATTTTTTAAACAAAATTTGCAAGCCCTAGGTGGCTTCTTGGTGGGCTTATGCCCAGGGCCGGCCTAGCATGCTACTTTTTTCTTGGATGTTATCTTAGATTGCTAACCAGGCAGTATCTTCTTGGTGGCTGCTCTCACTCACGCCTATGCTCTTCAGCAGTGGGGATTCAAAAATTCATCTCAATGGGGGCACAACTCCAAACATAACGCGAATACTTTTTTTTTTCCACAATCAACACTCACTTGTTTCCTAATCACACTCAAAGGTACAAGGCTTTATACATAGTGTACAAGTGCTTAATGATTCTGGCAATTGTACTCAGGAAAAAAGTGAATGATTTAGTAGCTCCTAAAAAAGAGAAGTTTGTTTCTTTGCTTATATATTTAAGGGAAAAAGTATAATTTTTTGGGGCACAAATACACTAATAGAAGAAAATTATGAAAATATAAGGATACTAGAGTTATTTTTATATTTTTTAGTAGGGACACAAATACAATAAGGCTTCATTTGTTTCTATTTAAAATATTTTTCAGTAAACTATTTTACCTATTTCTCATTTTGGTTTGATAAAATAACGTAAAATATTTTACATAAAAATACTAAAGTCAGTTTACATAGAAAAGCGATTAAGCCATTTTTTGTGTCAAACAGGGAAGTAGTTGTAGCGACAGTAGGGGTGGTGGCAGGGGTGGCAGTGGTGGTGGCGGCATTGGGGGTGACAACGGTGGTGGTTGTGGCGGCAGCGGGGAGACGATTATAGTGGTGAAGGTGGAGGCGGTGGTGGCAATAGTGATGGTGCTGGGAATGGTTGTGAAAATGGCGGCGACGATGATGGTCGTGGACTTGGCATTTGTGGTGCTGGCAGCAGTGGCGGCAATGGTAGTGACGACGATGGTGGGAATGATGGTGGCAGTGACGACGATAGTGCTGGCCCTACTGGCAATGGTGGTGGTGGTGGTGGTGGTAGTGGCAGCGATGTCGGTGGTAGCGTTGATTGTGGTGGGAATGGTGGTACCGATGGTGATATTAAAATAGTCGCGTCTTTTGTTTACGAAGTTTGCTATTTTCTTTTGATAAATATTTTTTAAATACCAACCAAACATTGGAAAATAAAATGAAAAAGATTATTTTTCATAAAATAAATTGATATGGAAACTATTTTTATTGTAAAATATTTTAATTCTAAAAAATGGAGCCTAATTAAAACAATACAAAAATATAAGAGCATTAAGGGTATTTTTACATTTTCAATGAGGGCACGCACGGCCCTACTGGACCTATACTAGGTCCACCCATGTACATCACGTGTTAATGGTCACATAAAGAATCAGTTTCTTCATTTTATATCTCATTTTTATATGTCAATATTTTGGTTTAGGAAAATGCGTTGTCATTGATTTTCATTCTTGGTAAGAACATTATGCTTCTTAATTAATGTTAATAAGATGATAATATTCTTCTTGATGCAATCAGGTTGGAACAGTTCTTCTCAGTTGTGCTTTCTTGTATGATATTTTTTGGGTATTTGTTTCTAAATGGTGGTTCCATGAGAGCGTGATGATTGTGGTAAGTTTGTCTTCAAATCCTTTTGACATAGCAATACACTAGATAAAGGCCTGCCTGTTATTTGGTTTCCACGGCATATCTATGTAAATGCCCAATTCTGCTTTTTTTCCTTTGTTCTTTTTTTTTTTTCATACAGGTTGCTCGTGGTGATAAGAGTAGAGAAGATGGCATACCGATGCTGCTGAAGATCCCTCGGATGTTTGATCCTTGGGGTGGCTACAGCATCATTGGATTCGGTGACATCATCTTACCCGGACTGCTTGTAGCATTTTCACTGAGGTTTGTGCATCCCAGCCATAACTTGCTCGGTTATTGTCCTATTTGAGTCGGCTAAAAAAATGCATTCCAGAATTCGTTGTCTTTTAATACGCGTCCTCAGTACTATATTCACTCTCCTACTTCCCATCAACCTCTCACTTTAGGGAAATTCTTGCAAACACAATGCTCAATATCATTGTGGTTTGTGTGGGATTTTCTTAACATTTTAGGCTATAGTAGTAGGACTTTTTCTACTTAGAGAAGCATCAAGGGGAATGGGTGAGCGGGGGTGCAGGTGGGGTGGTGG
>JAOTRH010000024.1:12823834-12850359 GCA_034768845.1 Heliamphora exappendiculata | reverse complement strand
GCATATTCCCCCCCCCCCCCCCCCTCGGTATCCTGTGCATATCCAAAATGTATTCGAAATCAAAAAAACAAAAAATCACTTTTGGGTACTTCTCAGGCGTATTTGATACATATCTCCACGTATTGATATCTAATACATATTTGATACTTGTGCGGTGCCATTTTCGAAGTATTCGTGCTTCATAGAGATAACTTGGTTAGTTTTTTCTTCACATCATCCATGTGTGATGATGACCTTTTAGTTTTTCGCTATCTTTGACACATTACTTGGGAGTATATCTAAGATTGTACTTTGGTTTTCTTTTTCTTTTCCTTGTGTTTTTTGGGAATTTGGATGCATACTTATGGAGACTGCCTCTTAGTTTCATGAAGCAGGAGCAAGAACAGGTGCGGAGAACGAGACTATACAAAAGAGTCTAAGGTTGGGAGTAACTATGGGAGCGTATATATATTTTATATATTCTAGAAAATATTTTTTTATTTAATTGTAATATATGTTAAATAAGAATAAATATTCTAAATTATATTATGTAAATATAAAGTATTAGAATATATTTAAATTAATTTTATTCTATAATTTTATTAATTCTATAGATTTTATCTTATTTCCTCACTTTTATTTTGTTTTTTGGGAATCTATATGTTTGAGAGGTTTTATCTTAGTTGAGAGCGAGATTCTTTCTTGATGGAAGCGAGGTTCTTGCAAAATTCTTAAGTTGGAGCACGAGAGCGAGGTTTCGAGACAAATTCGTCACCCCAGTAGGAGGATCGTGCAACTAAGGATTGCCATTGCCTTGCTTATCCCTCCCTCCTTCGGAAAAAAAAAAGCTTATGAAGATTACCATGCTTAATGGTTTGCCTTGTATTTTTTCTGAACACGACCGGCCTTTGATGTCGTTAAAGCCTTGAAACATAGTCTTCTACCTATGTTAAGTTGCAATTATGCAATTGGACATTCAAATGTGTGAAGCGCGGACTTTGTACATCCTCAATTTTTATTTAGAAATTAAATGAGAAGGAAATTTACACATGAAAGTTTCTTTTGTTCTATACGATGCGACAAAAGTTGCATCATTGCTATGGCATGTTAAGAATAAAAGGAGTCGTGAAATGGTGAAAGTCGCATCAATTGAAAATGAATTGAAACAAAATAGAATAAAATAGTTTGAACACATACAACCTGTAGCAGTAGATGCAATAATAAAGAAAAGTGAAAAAATTACTATTAATGGAAACACTAGTGGGAGGGTAAATCTAATTAAGACACATTTAAAAAGTGTTGGACACGCTTTTAGGAGTGTTCGAAGAGTGTCGGTGTCTGACATAAGTGTGTTTGATGTAATGAACCTTTTCATAGTAACAATGTTTTGCATTCTTTTAAATGCAACTTGTGCATGGTAAATAGGTTATAAAACATTTACAAGATGAAATATATGGCTTTTTAATTTAATTAATGGAATGTTGTATATTTTTTATTACCTTTGAATAAATTACTTATACATTTGACATATAATAAATATATAAGAATACAAAATTTTAACGTGTCCCAGGCACGTGCCTTTTATTTTTTGAAAATCAACATGTCGGCATATCCATGTCATGTATGTGTTATATCGTATGTCATTTTCGTGCATTTAGATTGGGACGCTAGGCTTAGTTTGGTCTATAGTTATTGTAAACTTTCTCATGTATGGTTTTCTCTTATGCTCGAGCGTTGCCAGAGGAAAACCATAATATATCAAAATCAAAAGTTTTGGGAAACTGTAAATAGGTCAGGTATATGATATAACCCATAACACATTTCAAATGCAGCGCATACCTCAATACGGCGTTGGTGTCTAGTTTGGTTCTTAACTTATAGCTCTTATTTGTGACATGGGCCTCAAAGGTTTGACCCTTGGTGTTCTATTTTTGGACTAGTCTTGAAGTGAGCCCGAAAAGCTGACCCCTCGTGGTGCTTTATTTAAGTGGGTTCATATCAACATGCTTGCATGTTAGACAGTTACTGTAATACAACCATTGAATGAGACAATGCATGAGTTGGTGAACTTGGTTCATCTCAATTTTTCTTCTCGTTCTTTTTTTGGCAGGGTCTACAAACTTGCTTGGTGGCTCTGCTATCAAGGTATGCATGGTGTTGATTCTTCCTATGCGCAGTAGCGTAGTGTTCCACTCTAAGGGCCTAAGCTTTCTTGAAAAGGAAAATAAAAACAGCCGAGAGATGATCTATCTGTGCGTTTAAGAGAATGTACTTGCTTAACAGATTTCTGATGGAACTTTTTCCAATCTTGTGAGATTCACAGTGATCCTTCCTTGTCTTTCCCTCTGAAGCAAATTTCTTATTTCCAACTGGAATGTTGGTAGGTCATCAATGTGATTGATGTGATTATGAACATGGATCATCAACATCTAAGCTAAAAGAATATGGGATTTTCTAGGTGTTTGCATATTCCTTCACTATTTTGGCTGGGGCCTGAGATTATGGAGTTATTCACTAATTGGGGTCCTTCTAATTTGATCATCATAATTGAAGTACAAAAAAGGTGTTGTGCAAAGTTTTGAATGCCCTGCATGCTTGGTGAATATACGTAGAAAAGAATTTGCAACGAATTGGGGGAAATTACTGATTATAACCGAAAATGTCAGTATCAAATGATTCTTTTTCATTAAGCGTTGGTTAGATGTAATCATGTAAATGTGGTATCATATTTCCTCTGATTACTTAGAGCTTAATTAAAATTAGTGTGGAAGGGCAGCACCCATGGCTGTACCCATACCAGCCAATAATCGCACACCCTCCTCCTTGTAGGAACAAACAATAGCCGACTAGTCTCTTATTCAATCCTTTGTGAACTTAGATGATCCTGGTTTAGAAGGAACGCTAGTTATATGCTTAACACATGCAAGTCGTAGCTGTCTTGGTCTGTTTACCTTCTTGTTAATCAATACTGATGGGGACATAATGAGTTTCCCATTGGTATTGCGCTTTGGGCCTACAAGACTTTTAACATTAAATGCTGAATATAAATATGTGAGGCGTCAAATTGTGTAGAAAAAGTAAATTGAATTGAGGGTCATAATCATTTCGTTCGAGGATTAAAGGGATTGTGATGCATAAGACAAATGTCATATCAAAAAGTCCTATTTTGTTGTGTAGATAAGAAAAATGAATCCAAGATCTTTTAAACAACCCCCCCCCCCAACCCGTCAACACGTAATATTTTGTACAAAATTCAACAAGTTCTTCTTCAATGGATACAACTTTCCCGTGACACAACTGTGCAAAAAGGGCAGATGAATAAATAAATAATCTACTCTTTTTATTATGTATTTTAGCTTCTTTCCCATTAAAAGACTGCCAATTTCTCTTACATAGCAATTTGTTTTTCGGTATTGAAAATATGAATGGTGACCCAGTCTTTCATGACTTATCTTATTGTAATAGAATGCTGCATGGTAGGCATTTATGAAATATCTAATGAAGGAAGAGCTATTCTCATCTGTAATGATGTAATATTCTTTCAATAATGTTGTTGCTGAATGGTTTTTTTTTAGCCAAAACTAACATTACTCCTCAAAATAAAAAGTGACAGGCTTTTAGAGGTATGGACTGACAATTTAGCAAAATATAGTTTCAGATGGTTTGAACATGCTGCGGAATCATTTGTTAAAGTACCTCTCCTTGGAGCTGTCTCTTATCTCATGCTAGCTGTCTCTCCATTCTGCGTAGCATTTGCTGTTGTTTGGGCTGTCTATCGCCGTGTCTCATTTGCTTGGATAGGACAAGACATCCTTGTAAGAATGAATTTATGCTGTTCTTTTTATATTTAATTCAGTCCTTGCATGCTTATTTGTTATTGAAGTTCCAAATGAATAAAGCACCCCTCCCCTACCCCCCACCCCCCAGAAAAAGGTCTGCCTACAATTAAAGGAGGCTCATCAGTTTACTACCAAAATTCAGTGATTCTGCAAGTTGAAATATGTTTGTAGGTGACATCGATGCGGATACCAACCCAATTACACAGGTTTATCGGCGCAGGCACAGGAAAGTGGCACATCCAGTGTCACTTTGGATCAATGAGGATTAAGCATTTATTATTTACTTTAATTTATTTTTCTATTTTTTTTGCTTTATCTATTTAGTTAGTTTATCTAGTTGTTAGAGCTATCTTAGTAGATAGCTATCTCCAAGATTTAGATAAGTTTGTATTTTTTTAAAAATTTATCTTATGTTATTCAGCAGCCTATTTATAGGCTTTTGTTTGTATTCCAAAGTATTGAATGATTTATAATATTTTATTTCTTAGAATTTGTGTGGATTCTAATTCAACCCTAGGTGCAGATTTCTAGGTGCCATTAGGTGCGAATTCCTAAAAGCTTGCTCGTGTTTGTC
This sequence comes from Heliamphora exappendiculata, assembly GCA_034768845.1. Taxonomy (NCBI): domain Eukaryota; kingdom Viridiplantae; phylum Streptophyta; class Magnoliopsida; order Ericales; family Sarraceniaceae; genus Heliamphora; species Heliamphora exappendiculata. The sequence goes on along the minus strand of JAOTRH010000024.1, from coordinate 12,845,967 downwards.
CTGTGTCAACTTGGTATCAGAGCGAACTATCTTAGTCGTCATCGATTATTTCAACAATGGATCCTAAGTCATCAATTCCGAAGAAACCAATTTCATTTCCGTATCTTTCTCATGAGTTCTTCGCTGCAGCCAAAATCGCCACCAAGAAAGCGACAACTGTTGCTCCACCACCTCTTATTGTTCATCGATCCAAACTCTAGATCACATTAATTCTTTGTTTTTATTTTGTTTTCATTTTTTTCTTGTTCTTTCTTTTCTTATTGTGATTAAGGATTTGTATTTCATTTAAAAAACAAAAAAAACATAGTATTAAAATTTTCTCACCTTCCATTTTTTGTTGGTTTCAATAATACAAGAAGAAAAAAAAATCAAATACAATAAAGTAAAAAAAACAAAGAAAAGAGAGAAGAAAAAAAAGAAAAAGAAAGAAAACAAAAGAAACAAAAGAGAAAAAAAAGGTAGAGAACCCTAATCGGCGCAAACCCTAATTAGTGCCATCTTTCAGCGCCGCCAACTTCCATCTTCGTCCAAACCCTAATCTGCGCAAGACTTCGCCGGCGACTCCCTCCTTCATCGACGACTCCTTCGTCAGCAACGCCTTCTCTCGTCGGCGGCTCCTCTTTGGTTGGAGACCCTATCTTTGACAGCAACATCAATGCCGACCCTTGTCGGCCCTTCCTCAACAGCGACCACCGTCGACCCTCGTCGGCAACGCTTCTTCTCGTTGGCGACCCTTCTCTGGTCGGCGACCCCGATCTTCGACGGTGACAGTCAGCTACCGTCGGCCTCAATCGCAGCACCAACCAACCTCCATCGACGTCGATGGCTCTCAAATCGCAGCCTCCAGGCCTCGTCAACCCCGTCGACCATCAACGCCGACCACCTTTGGCCCTTCCACCAGTAAGCTCTGATCGGCCAACCACCATCACGACACCAGATCTGATTGGCCAACCACCTTCAGCCCTTCCACCAGCAAGTTCTGATCGGCCAACTACCACTGCAACACCAGTCCTCGTGACCAGCTGTCCACCTGAATTCAAATCACCATTGGCGTCATTCGCTCATTTCCAGTTTGTCACCGTGCAACATTAGCAAGCACAACATAACAGCTCCAACCTTACAGTTCGTCTCTCAGCACATTCAGTCATGGCCAGCAGCACCTGGGCAATCTCTTGATTCTATTAGGTGCCCCTCTCCTTTTGTATATGCTCCGAACTGTTCATTTAAGATATTATCAATTGGTTATGTGTGCCAACTTCACTGTTTTGGAGCCTAGTTAACTGTTTTGGACTATTACACCCCTTTGAGTATACTGCATGATCATTGCTGCATAGCCCTCCACCCTACTTGCCTTGCCTTTTCATTCATTAATTGTGGAACTTTTAACGTAAAAGGTGGAACTTCGGTCACTTTTCATTTGGGTCATCCCTTTCACAACGGAATCTCCTCCTACGTGTTTGATTGTCGGGTTTGGGCCTTTGTTCATCACCCTCGTGTATGAACCTTCGTAGTGGTAAGACCATTTCACGTTCTAGTCAATCCATTCCTATGAAACCTTTTTCCAATGAAAATTTGGCTAAAATCATCAGTGATCTATCCACTAAACTTGATCAGTTCATGACCCAAAACAACACTTGGTTTGAGGCCTTAGAACAATCTCTTCACCAAATCCTCAACACCCCTCCTAGCGAAACTTCCCATACCAGTGGTAACCAGATGGATACCAATGGTGTGTCACCACCTAGACCTAACCACCGACCACTCCAATGTGAACCTCCTGTTTGCATTCCCTTAAATGAACCCTGTCCTAGGGAAAACGATTTTTATAATCCTCTTGCCCCAAGATCTCGTCCCCAGGACGACGTCCATGATTTTGGGGCTCATGATGAGTGCACTATGACAAATATTAGAATCGAAGTCCCCACTTTTGACGGTCAATTGGACCCCGCCGCCTTTATCGATTGGTTAGCAGAAATGGACTATTTCTTTGAGTGGCATAACTTATCAAATGATAAAAAGGTCCGTTTTGTGAAAATGAAACTCATTGGTTATGCCAAACTTTTTTGGTAGAACACCAAACAACTCCTTGCATGACGGCACCAACCTTCTATCAAAGATTGGGTTGAGATGAAAGAGAAACTTCGAGAGAAGTACCTTCCTATTTCTTACCAAGGCGATCTTTTAGACCAGTGGAATAGTTTGCAACAAGGTACGAGACCTGCCACTGAATATGTGGCTCAATTCGAGGAATACCTCATGCGTTGTAACGTGATGGAAGATGAGCGTGTGACTTTGAGTCATTTTCGTTGCAGGCTAAATGACGACCTTCATCGTGAATTAATTCTTCGTGAAGTCATATCCTTAGATCAGGCTTATACTCTAATCCATAACTATGAGCTTGTCACCAGGAATCAACCCCATCGGCGGTCTCCTACCTCCAATCCACAACCTTGGCGACCCAAATTTCCTGGATCCACTAGCGCTGCTCGATCTCAATCACTTCAACCCCCTCTAAGTTTTGTTGACAAGGGGAAAGCCGTTAGTTTTGAAACTTCCCGGAACAATCTCACCATGGAGTGTTTCAAATGTAACAAGATTGGTCACCCTGCTGTCCATTGTTCGTGACGTACCCTTATCCTTGACGAGTCTAACCAAGATCTGCAAAGTTCTAAGCTTCCTGAACAATTGTACGTTCCTAATTCTGGTGACACTCCGAACCTTGATATGGAATTTGAAGGAGAGGACCAGCATTTGGGTTGTATCAGGCCACTGCATGCTTCATCATCCCTCCCTGCCTCTGACCATCCAACCCTTGAAGTGGTGCATTGTGTGCTTACACAATCTCATCCTGTAGATGATTGGCACCGTACTGCGATCTTTCACATTTATATCAAATATGGTGACAAGGTCTACAAGGTCATCATTGATAGAGGCAGTTGTATTAATGTTGTTTCCGCCCGTACCATCAGTCGTTTAGGTTTACAACCAGTGTCCCACCTCAATCCCTATAATGTGTCTTGGGTTTACACTTCCTCCATTTCGGTTAAAGAACGTTGTTTTGTTCCAATCCAGTTCCTTTCTTATAAAGAAGACATCTGGTGCGACATCCTTCCCGTGGATGTGGGCCATATTATTTTGGAACACCCTTGGTTATATGATCCCGACGTCACTTTATATGGTCGTTCCAACACATGTTCTTTTGAGTTCAATGGCACCCGGATTCGCATGTAGCCCATGCAACCTAAACTCGCCACCCCCCATCCAGCCGACACCTATCCCGCACAAAAACATACACCTACTCACCCCTAAGACCTTTGCACCATCAATTTCTAGTCTGTTATCATTTTGGTGGTAGCGAAGGATACTAGTACTCCTGTCCTCAACACACTCCTTCCCGATGTCACCACTATCTTGACCGAATTTGAAGATATATTTTCTGATGACCTACCAGATCAATTGCAGCTCCTCCGTAACATCCAGCACGCGATTGATTTCGTCCATGATGAACTCTAACGCCAGGTTAACGATCTCCTTCGTAAAGGTTTTGTTCGCAAAAGCATGAGCCCTTGTGTCGTACCTGCTTTGTTAACCCTGAAGAAGATTGGGACATGCCAAATGTGTGTTGATAGTCGCGCCATTAATAAAATCACGACCACATACCATTTTCCCATTCCTCGACTTGATGACATGCTCGATATGATGTCTGGAGCTACCATTTTCTCCAAAATTGATCTTAAAAGCGGCTACCATCAAATCCGGATTCGTCCCGGTGACGAGTGGAAAACCGCGTTCAAAACCAAAGATGGTTTGTACGAGTGGTTAGTCATACCGTTTGGTTTGTCTAACGCCCCCAGCACTTTCATGCGTGTCATGACACAAGTACTTTTGTCTATTTATGGGCAAATTCCTTGTTGTCTACTTTGACGATATCCTCATATACAGTCCATCTCGTGCACAACATCTCGTCCACCTTTGCCAAGTGTGCACAGCTTTGAAAGACGCCAATCTCTACGCCAACCTCAAAAAATGTTCTTTTTTCGTAGAGTAAGTTGTTTTCTTAGGGTACGGATTCTCTTCTCACGGTTTATTGGTTGACCTCGATAAGATAAAAGCCATCGTTGATTGGCCTGAACCTAAAACCCTTCATGATGCACGAAGTTTCCATGGCCTTGCTACCTTTTACCGGCACTTCATACAAGGGCTTAGCACAATTATGGCTCCTATTACTAATCTCCTTAAGAAAGGTGATTTTGTGTGGACTAGTGCGGCTGCTTGTGCATTTCACCAAATCAAGACCCGTATGACTAATGCACCGGTTATGCGTCTCCCTAATTTTGTCCAGCCATTCGAAGTAGAATGCGATGCTTTCGGTATCGGCATTGGTAGAGTGTTAAGCCAAGAATGCCACCCAATCGCGTACTTCAGTGAGAAGCTGTCCGAGGAAAAACGTCGCTACTCTACTTATGACAAAGAGTTGTATGTGGTTATTCGAGCCTTACATCACTAGTGCCATTATTTTCTTTCGCATGAATTTGTGCTCTATTTTGATCATGGGGTCTTACAGTATCTCAACTCTCAAAAGAAGTGTTAGAATAAAGGGGATTATAGAGAAGAGTGTATCTCGCCAAAGAAGACCTACACTCATATTTATTAAGAAAAAGAGGATTACAATAGGTACTGTGGGCGTACCCACATAATACCACGTAATATAATATATATAAATATATTAGCCCTTACTACTTAACACTCTCGTCAAATTGGAGCATATATATCAATCGTGCCCAACTTGTTACATATGTAATTGACTCGAGATCCCGGCAATGCCTTAGTGAACAAGTCAGCAAGTTGTTCACCAGATCGAACCGAGCCAAATCCGATGGTGCCATTCTTGTACTCATGACGGATAAAGTGACAGTCAATCTTTATGTGCTTGGTTTGCTCATGAAACATCGGATTCGTGGCAATATAAACTGCAGACTTATAATCGCACCACAATTTAGTAGGACTCATAGGAAGTTTACCTAACTTGGTAATAAGCTGTCGAATCCACATAATTTCAGATGTAGCTAATGCCATGGACTTGTATTCTGCCTCTGCACTTCATCTTGATACCACGTCCTGCTTCTTGCTTTTCTATGACACGAGATTCCCACTAACAAAAACAGAGAACCTTGATGTGGATCTTCTATCAATTGGAAATCCTGCCCAATCTACATCAGAATAGCCCTCGGTACGCGAATGGCCCCGATCACAAAACTGTAGATCCATCCCTGGGTTGCAGTTGAGATACCAAAAAATACGAACCACTGCATTCCAGTGGGAGTACGAGGATCAGACATGAATTGACTCACAACGCTAACCGGATAAGCAATATCGGGTCTAGTTATGGTAGTCAAATAATTAAGTTTTTCCATCATTCGTCGATACCTGTCTGGATGAAGAAACGCATCACCTTCACCAGGAAGAAGCTTCATACTTGGATCCATCGGAGACTCTACACTTTTTGCATTCAGTAGATCGGCCTCGCGCAGGATGTCAATCACATATTTTCTTTGAGAAATAAAGATTCCATGCTTACCTCTAACTACCTCGATGCCTAAAAAATATCGCAAGTGTCCAAGATCCTTCGTTTCAAATTGTGACTGCAAGAAAGTCTTTAGGTTGCCAATCCCAATATGATCATCACCAGTAATAACAATATCATTAACATAGACAGCGAGAAGAATACATCCTACATAAGTCCGACAAAAGAACGCTGTATGATCGTTATCTAACTGTCGGAGTCCAAACTGTTATACTACCGTCCTGAATCTTTCAAACCAGGACCGAGAAGATTGTTTAAGACCATATAAGGACCGACGAAGGCCAGACCCCCCTGAGCAACAAACTCGGGAGGTTGCTTCATATAAACTTATTCCTGAAAGTCGCCGTGGAGGAAGGTATTCTTGACATCCAGCTGATACAGGGGCTAGTGCTTGGTGGCACCAAGAAAGAGGAGTAACCGAATGAAGGTCATCTTGGAGACTGGAGAGAAAGTCTCAAAATAGTCAATGCCATACGTCTGAGCATATCCCTTCGCAACAAGGCGTGCTTTTAAACGAGACAAAGAGCCATCAAGATTCGCCTTCACAGTATTGACCCATTTGCAGCCAACGACTTGTTTCTCAGCAGGAAGATGAACAAGCTCCCAAGTACCATTATGCTCCAATGCGGATATTTCCTTTAACATAGCTAATTGCCAATCAGGATGTGAGAGCCTCTGAAACACTTCTTGGAACAGCAGTAGTATCCAGTGCAGAAATAAAAGCCTATAAGGAAGCTGACAACCCCTTGTAAGACTCAACATACCTGGGGTGATCCCGACATCGGCGATATGGGCGACGGGCAGCAATAGAGGGCTCACTTGCTGGCGGATCAGCCGACGAGAGGACTGGCTCAGCAGGTGTCAGATCACTTGGAGGTGAAGGTGTAGGAGGCAGCGTGGAGAGCGGCTCAGGAGATGTAGCAGGAATATCAGTGGTAACCCGAGAAAGCATAAAATCAGCAGACAAATGAGGGGAAGATGACTCGCGAGCTAAAAATGGACGGGAAGAAGATGGTGAATAGAACGGGATTGACTCAAGAAAGGTGACGTCCCGAGACACAACAAATCGACGGAGGACAGGACAATAATACCGATACCCTTTTTGAAACTAAGGATAGCCAAGGAACACGCATTTGAGAGCACGAGAATCAAGTTTGGTAACCTGTGGTTTGGTGCCCCGCACGTAGCATATGCAACCAAAGATTTTAAGTAACAAGGAGTGTAGAAGCGCCATAGGAGTTAGGACAGATATAGGAGAAATACCACATAATACAGTGGACGGCATGCGATTAATGAGATAGCACGCCGTAAGAACCGCCTCACTCCAAAACTGATGAGGTACATGCATATGATACAATAGAGCTCGGGCTGTTTCTAACACATGTCTATTTTTCTGTTCAGTTACCCCATTTTGTTCAGGAATATCGGGACACGACTTTTGATGGAAAATACTACGACTTATCAAGAATTCCCTCATAGCAGTAGACAAATACTTCCCCCCATTATCACTCCGCAAGATTTTAACACAAGTGCCAAATTGATTTTGTATAGTCATGCAAAATTTGGGTAAACACAGACAAAATCTCGGATTTATGCTTTATTAAATAGAGAAATATGGTGCGAGAGTAATCATTAGCAAAACTCACAAAGTAGCGAAAACCAAATAAAGAGGTGACCGGACTAGGTCCCCAGACATTGGAATGAACTAACTGAAATATAGCTGAAGCTCTTTTATTGACACGAGAAGAAAAAGGCATACGCGTGTGCTTAACAAAATGACACAACTCACACTCAATAGTCGACACAGATTTTAAACTAGGGTAAAGTATTTTGAGATTCAATAATCTGGGATGCCCAACACGACAGTGAATATCAAGAGCAGAAGATGATACGGCTGAATATGCTTGAGCAAGAGCAGCATCTAGCAGGTACAACCCCCCAGAGACCCGTCCTCTACTGATAGTCCTCTTCGTCGAAAGATCCTGAAAAATACAAGAATCGGAAAAGAATGTCACTGAACAACTCAAATCAGAGGTAATTTGATTGATGGATAGTAAATTGAAGGGGTTATCAGGGGTATGCAAGACATTATATAAAGAGAGCAGAGGTTGGTGTCGCAACATCGCAACCCTTGACAGCTAGAGAAGATCCATTAGCCACCAAGACACCAGCATGACTAGGGGTAAGCTTGTAATCAGAGAGAGTACCTGATGATCCAGTCATGTGAGCAGAAGCGCCAGAATCTATACCCCATGTGTGGGGGGTAGCCACACATGCAGTAGGATTACCTGCAAATGTGGCTGCTGGTATCTCATACGAACTCGCATGCTGTCCAGTTTGTCCATACATGTACTTATCGTACTCTGCTGCAGTCATCTGCACAACTCGGTTGGATATAGTCTAGCTGGCTGACATCAGATGTGGCATTGGCCACCAGTGGGGGCTTTCCATGAAGTTTGTAGCATTCACTACAAATGTGCCCCCTAATCCCGCAATAATGGCACGTACAGGTCTCGTGACCACCATCACGACCCCTTCCACGACCAGACCTACCACTACCATGACCGCGGCCTCGACTGCTGCGGTTGCCATGAATACTTACTAGAGCAGATTAGTCAGATGCCTCAACAAGGGATGCAGTAGGACCACGAGAGTATCCCGATGAGATGCTCGACTTAGGCGTCGAAATGTCTCGAAAAGAGTAGGAATATCTGCCTCGACTAGGATCTGAGAACGTGCTGAGTGAAACTCGAAATCCAAACTGGCCAAGAAGCACACCACCAGTAGTTGTTGTCTCTGTTGCTAAAATTGGGACAACTGATTCGTGAATAGAAGGAGCCGGTCAAACTCGTCTGCCAAAACCTTGAATTGCAAAAAATGATCCTGAAGCGGCTTCCTAGATTGTTGAGACTGAAAGAAGTCTTTCATAACGTCATATAAACGGGAGAGGTCATTGGTGGATGAATAAATAGACTCCAATGAGGACCAGATCTCTCGTACGGTGTCAGCGTTTGCCACCAAGGCCTGAACGGAAGGTTCCATTGAATTGAGTAGCTCACTGAATATCCGAGCATCGTCCCAGGTCCAGGTCCAAAAGGTTGCTGAGGTCTGAGATGGAGGATCATCAAATAAGTGGGAATCGAGCTCCATTCTATGAAACGACTTCAAAACACTTTTCTTCCATAATGCATAACTGTTGGCGCCATCAAGTCGCCGATCTACCAACCGTGTGGATGAGGAAAATACCTTTGTGGTACGCTGCCGACCAACTTCAACAATGGATTTGCGGGTCACAGAATCCTCTGACATCCTTGTACATCAACAAGGAACCAAAAATACCACGAAATACACGTCTCAATCCACACAGAGGTACGAGAAAGTACCACACCAGACCCTCACAGCATCAGGGAACTAGCAGACATCACTGTGAGGGAAAGAGAACCTGGTCGCACTGGTTCGTAATCTTTCGGAAGGCTAGGAGTGAGCGGTAAGGCTCAGAAAGAGCCTACAGAGGTCGGCAAGGGCCTAGAATGGGTCACCCGTGATCGCCGAAGCTCCTCGGATGGTGGATGGTGGTCGACGTCACCCCTGGAGGGACTAACAAGGGTCGGCGACCTCTATGGTCGCGCCGACTGTGGACGATGGCACCCTTGGAGGGGGTAACGAGGATCGGCAAACCCTTTGGAAGGACCGACGAGGGGTGATGAAGCTTGCTAGAGCCCCGACGAAGGTCGGCGCAGACTTTAGAGTCGCCGACGAGGGTCGACAGTGGTCGGCACTGGCTCTTGGAGAGCCGATGGTGGTCGGTGCAGGCTCCTAGAGAGCCGATGGTGGTCGGCGCAGGCCTTAGGGGTTGCCGACGGGGGTGGGCGAGGTGGTCTGATGGTGATAGGTTCTGGTGGGTGGCGGCTAGGGTTAGGGTTTTGCGACTTGTGGGTAGGATTAGGGTTATGTTAGGGTTTCGTGGCTCTAACACCTTGTTAGAATAAAGGGAATTATAGAGAAGAGTGTATCTCGTCAAAGGAGATCTACATCCATATTTATTAAGAAAAAGAATATTACAGTAACTACTGTGGGCGTACCCACATAATACCACGTACTATAATGTATATAAATATATTAACCCTTACTACTTAACAAGAAGTTGAATCCTCGCCATGGCCGTTGGGTTGAGTTCCTTCAAGCCTACACGTTCGTGCTTAAACAAAAGTCTGGCCCTGCTAATAAAGTGGCTAATGCCCTTAGTCATCGCATTTCTTTAGTCTCTGTTTTATACGTCCACATCACTGGGTTTGACCACTTAAAAGATGAGTACTCCACGTGCCCTAATTTTGGCCAAATTTTTGCTCACGTCTCCGCCAACCCTCACCTGGCATTTGATGATTTTCTCCTTCACGAGGGGTTTCTTTTTCGACAACATAAGTTGTGTGTTCCCCGCACATCTGTACGGGATTTCCTAGTTTGGGAAGTTCACGCTGGTGGTTTGTCTGGCCATTTTGGGCGTGATAAAACTATTGCTGACCTTGAACGTCAATTTTATTGGCCTAATTTCAAGAAAGATGTTGCCAAAATTGTTAGTCAATGTTGCATTTGTCAATTGGCCAAACATCGCAAACAGAATACAGGCCTGTATACTCCTCTCCCCATTCCAGACCGCCCTTGGCAGGATGTCAGTATAGATTTTGTCCTTGGTCTTTCACGTACCTTTTGCAAACGCGACTCTATTTTTGTCGTAGTTGACTGTTTTTCCAAAATGGCCCTTTTCCTCCTGTGCTCCAAAACTTCTGATGCGTCCCACATTGCTAGACTTTATTTTGCTGACATTGTTAAGTTATATGGTTTGCCAATAACTATTGTTTCCGATCAAGATGTCTGATTCATGAGCTATTTTTTGAAAACTCTCTGGCATATTGTTGGTACCAAGCTCAAATTTAGTACCGCTTATAACCCACAAACGGATGGCCAAACTGAAATTGTTAATCGCAGCCTTGGCAATCTTTTACGTTGTTTAGTGCGTGATAATGATCGCAATTGGGACTTCGTTTTACCCATTGCCCAGTTTTCCTACACTAGTTCCGTGAATCGTTCGATTGGTATGAGCCCAATGGAGGTGGTCCACGGATACCAACCTCGAAAACCACTTGACCTTCTCCCTATGAGCCCCAATGTTCGAGTATCTGAATCGGCCGAAGCATTTGCCCATCGTCTTCATGAGTTACGTTCCAAAATTTGTCAATAGCTTCAGGCTAGTAACGAGAAATATCAAGCCTATGCTAATATACATCACCGTCCTAGGGACTTCTAAGTTGGCGATTCTGTCATGATTCGCATTCGCCCTGAATGGTTTCCTCTTGGTACTGCTCGAAAATGGCATTCTCGTAGCGCAGACCCTTTTCGTATCTTGAAACGAGTTGACCCCAATGCTTATGTTATTGATCTTTCACCTGATTATGCCATAAGTTCCACATTTAATGTTGAAGATTTAATTGCTTGTGAGGACTCTTTTTTTATCCCTCTTGATCCTTTTCTCCCCAATTCTCCCCTACACTTTCCCACCTGACCCGGTTCCTTTACCCAGCTCATCGGCACCAAAGAACCACATTGATGATATCTTAGATGATCAGGTTGTGTGCACCAAAGAGTGGTGCCTCCAGCGATATCTCGTCCGCTTGCGCGGGCGACCCGACTCTGATGCTACGTGGATTATTAGAGACGAGCTCCAATGTCTCACCCCTGATTTGCTTGAGTTATACCAGAGCGGCACCACATCCCACTCGACAGAGTCGAGTTTTGCTCACCCCTGGCGAGTTGGTGCGGACACCAACCCAATTATTCAGGCTTATCGGTGCAGGCGTAGGAAAGTGGCACGTCCAGTGTCACTTTGGATCAATGAGGATTAGGCATTTATTATTTAGTTTAATTTATTTTTCTATTATTTTTGCTTTATCTATTTAGTTAGTTTATCTAGTTGATAGAGCTATCTTAGTAGATAACTATCCCTAAGATTTAGATAAGATTGTATCCTTTTTTTAATCTTTATCTTCTGTTCTTCAGTAGCCTATTTATAGGCATTTGCATGTATTCCAAAGTACTAAATGATTGAGTAACATTATTTCTTAGAATTAGTGTGGATTCCAATTCAACCCTAGGTGTGCATTCTTAGGTGCCTTTAGGTGCGGATTCCTAAAGGCTTGTTTGTATTTGTCCTGCATCAGACATGATTCAAAACTTGACTTCTAAAGCATTCATCTATTCTTCAATTTCTTCCAAAAATCTCAATTATTAGTCCTCGTCAACTTTTGAGTGAGGTGAAGATATTTGAGAAGGAATAAAGTAAACCAGCTATAAACTTCTCTTCAATTTTTTCACTTGATTTAACAAATGGTTGATGTGCATCAACCCCCCCCCCCAAAAAAAGAAAAAGAAAAAGAAAAACACCAAACCTGCTGACAACTATACTTTGTTATGATGGAGAAGTGACGGTCATGTTTCTCAGTTTGAGTCGCTGTTGCTTTTTATGTGTATTGTGCTTTTTTTGAATCCATGAGAGTTTTGATGATTAAAGAACAGTCACCACTGTGTGATTCTTCCTTGAGTTTTGCAGTTCATGTATGCTAATTATTCTTCTGTTGAATAGCTTGATCTGTGTTCTCTTTGTTTTGAAAAAATATCTGTGGTGGATTTACAGATGCCATTTCCACAGCTAGAAGCTTTGTCCCTTGAAAGATCTTATTGAATTCTTGCGCATTTTAGTCTGCACATTACTTGAAACACAAATTAATCATTTAGCAAACTATTTTCCTACTGGCATGGTTGCCTTCTATCCATTACTATCTATTATTTATAGTTCTCTGAGATGCTTTGCATCTGATGTAGTGATAGTATAATTTTCAAAGAGTAATTGTACCGGACTTGCTGCTTGCCAAGCCACCATAACTCTGTATGCTCACAGTACCACACTTCTTTCTCATGTGATATATGCTGCAGTTGTGTAGTTGTAATTATCTTCAAGAATATTAGTTTCCCATTGTAAATTGATGGTGGGCCCTAACTAAAGATAATTTACTTTCTCCCTTCCCAAACAGGGTATTGCATTGATAATCACAGTTCTCCAGATTATACGAATTCCTAATCTGAAGGTATTTCTCATATTATTTTTCTTTTGTTAGTCAGAGAACATCTCATGTTACTTTTCCTTGGAGGTTTTCTTAGATTGCTATCATTATTCGTGGTAGTTTCATTTTTGGCAATCTTACGGCTATGAATTTTATTCTCAAGAATAATGACTATATTCAGAGTTTTAAGATCTGTAGATCCAGCTCTACTCATAGGTTGTCTTAAGTGGTTTAAGGATTGGGCTTAAAGAAGGCGCTGGGTTTTAAAATATTGTTGGGTTGGCTTATGACTCAGAAAAGTTGGGTTTGGTATAGATTTCACACCAAAAAGTGGTTTTGGATTTAGGCATGAATCTGTGGATCATTTTTTTTTTTTTTAAATATGGTTGTCATCCTTGCATTTCGAGGTAGGGTTTCGGGCAGGGCGGCAGATAATGAAAATGGAGAGAAAAAGTGGCAATGGCTAGAGGGTGGTGGGAGAGGAATCGCAGAGAAAATCGCGAAACGGGAAGGGTTTTACTAGGGTTTTTTGGTATGCAGCAGCACAAGCAAGGAGGGGGAGGAGATTAGCTAGGGTTTTGGCGAGAGGGGTTGTGATCGGGTTTCGGCAAGGAAAAGGAGATGTGCTTGGTTTTTGGCAACAGAGAAAAAAAGGATTGTTGACGAATGCGATGGCGGTTAACCGTCTGAAGGTGGTCAATGCGATTGGTGGTGGTAGTGGTGATGGTGACCTTGGAGGTTGTCAACACTGGTAATGATGACGGAAGGAGTACTAATCTGGTCAATGGTCTTTGGTGTGAGGTGGTGGCGTTGTCGGTGGCGCAACGGGAAAGCGGTGGCGACGCCAAGGAGCTTCTTCGGCTACGGATTTAGTACAAGAAGGAGAAGGAGATGTGGAATGTCTTGTCTAAGCTCTGATAACAAATAATACAGCCCGTGGAGGAGATGAAAATGGTGGAAGGTAGCGCAAAAAGGTCGAAATCCTAACACATGACCATAACCTTAAAACTCAACTTTTCATTAATCAACTCCATAATACATCGAGTGAGTCTCTTATTTATAGGCTTAAAACTCTAAAATAAAAAGAAAGTAAAATCCTAAATGAAAATAAAATAAAATAAAAATCTTGAGATAAGCTAGAAAATGAAAAAGGAAATAAAAGAAAAACCATAATTAAAAGATAAAGCAGCATTTGAAACAAAAGGAGACAAAATAAAATCCTAATCAAAAGATAACTAAAAAATAAAATTAAATATCAAATAATTAAAATAAGTTATGAAAGAAATTACTTGAGATATAGTAATAAACAGAAATAATGTAGTCTATACCTAATGATCACTCTCCTAGCAAGCCCTACTCAATAAGCGAAAGGAGAGGAAGCAAGAAAGGATAAAGTGGAAGGCTTTGACGGACACTAGGATAAAAGATCATGTAAGAGAATATCATTCACTTTATCTTCGTAATAGAAACCCCCCTTAGCTCAGCTTGATCAGTAGTTGCACTCTTTGTAAGACTGGTTTTGGAAGTCTTATGAGATAGAGGAAGTACGTTCTCCTTCAGACCCTATAACTCCTCATGTAAGGTCACAAAAGCATTTTAAACTCGTTATCTTGTCTTTAAGTGGGAACTCTTCCTACTCTATAGCTCAATAATTAGAAATGGAGCCGAGCCAGGGACAAATCAAACAGGGATCCAGTAGTTTATTTAATTTTAGGCATTCTAAGTTCTAGCACTTAAGTTTGTTAATGAAAGGACTTTCTAAAGGGATATTAGGACTTTTTACACTTCTTTTCTAGTACGTAGATTGTGAAAAATTATTTATAACTATTTTTTGATATATGATAAAATAAAAAATGAATTTGTATGATTGAAAGTAAAGTAATTAGTTTTTTCATATATCCTAGAATAATATAAATTTATTTGTTATCGTGTCACCGCATGTCGTGTTACTATTTCTTTTTTGAAGATTGTCGTGGCATATCCATTTCATGAGTCCATCTTAGCACATCTTGGATTCGAGAATTTAATTGAATAGATACTAGGTCTTCAAAACAAAACAAAAGGAAGTGTAAAAGACGTACGCATGCATTACAGGACAAACAAAGTATTGCTATTATTATAATGAACTTAGAAATATTGGACAAGATAATGTTGACATCACCAAGTTCTAACTTATCAGAACTTTGAATGCTTATGAACAACTATAATTTGTGTTAGAAAGATACTAAACGTGAGAATATGGGTACAAGATGCTTGCCTAACATGTTTATTTGAACATATACATAATAACTAGTAAGTATATTCAATAATTCGAGTTTAGCACTATGTACAAATTCATGCAAAACGTGAGAATAAGGGTACGAGATGCTGGCCCCACATGTTTAACACTAGTAAGCATAGTTAATAAATCGAGTTTATTATATACATAAGTTGTGTGATGTCTTGCATTTTATTATTGGATTCCGTTCGGATGGTCATAACTCTTGTTTGGATGGTGGAGCACCATTGATTTTCGTCAAGATGCATTGGCACTCTTCATTGTTTTCCATCCAAACAGAGCCAGTGCGGCATTCGGCTGGAAGAAGCTTTGGTAGCACAACTCTAAGCATTTATTATATATATATATATATATATATATATATATATATATATATAACCCTAATGACATATTAGGCCGAGTTCGCACTCTTTGAGAGTGATTGGATGCTCTTTATCCTTATTGCTTATATTAGGATTCTTTTCTTTTTTTGCAGTCGTGGACGTAAGTAATCGCCAAACCATGTAAATCTTATGTTCTTTGTGTGATTACTTAATTCTTTTATTGCTTGTGTGGATCAAAGCCATCTTGTTCGTTCATAATAATCTATGTGCTTGTTTGCAATTTGAATTGCATAGGATAGGATAGGATACGAGGGATAAATAATACTGTAGACTCCAAATACTTTGGATAGGATATGAGGAATAAATAATACTGTGAGCCATAAATATATTTTTTTATATTAGAGGATTATGGATAGAATTATATTTACTACGAGAAATTTGATTCATATTTAGTTATAGTAGGATAAAGGATATGATAAGAGGAGTTGGTTGTTGGATAAGGAGAGAAGATAATTCAAAATCTAGTATTAATAATGCTGTGAGGTGGTTATAATAATACCATGAATGAGGTATTACTAATTCGGTATTCACTGGATTATTAGTCTCAATCCCGTAAAATAAATGTGTGATTGTTAATCCGGAGAGAAATTCTAATTTGGTGGGTTCCATCCCTTTTTTTTTTTAAATCCAGTCTTTCGTAATCCCGCATAACACACAATGTTGTGATTGATGGTCTCTTGTAAAGACCATTCTTATCTTTGAAATAAATGAAATATGATAAAAAAAAATTAACATCTTGTCATAACTCTGTCTTTACACACAGAAGTACATGAATTCGACTCTTAACACATCTATATCCAACACTAGTATTTGAGTGCATGTGACATAATTCCTTAGTGAATTAGGTTAATATGCAGAAAGAATAGATGATTTCCAAATTATATATATTTCCATTATTAATGTGTGATTGAATCCTTTTTTTTTTGTTGATTTTTTTGTGTGTTGGATGAGTATGTTATGGACTAGCTATTGTCTCTTCATGAGCTAGTTGACTGTTTTTGTCCCTGGGGCCTGGGACGTTAGAGCTGCTGCATTTTGTATCTATGTTTATACTTTATATCCTCTTGCCTCCTCCACCCGCGCGAGAGAGAGAGAGAGAGAGAGAGTATTTATGAGTTATGACTAAATGCATTATGCTTCTTAATTTTGTATCTATGACTAAAGTATTTTCCATTCATACTAAATGCATTGTTAATTAATGCATTTGAGATGATAGCGTTCTTCTTGATGCAATCAGGTTGGAACAGTTCTTCTCAGTTGTGCTTTCTTGTACGACATTTTTTGGGTATTTGTTTCTAAATGGTGGTTCCATGAGAGCGTGATGATTGTGGTAAGTAATTCTTCAAATCCTCTTGACATACCAATGCATTGGATAAAGGCCTGTTTGGTTCCCATCGCATATCTATATAAATGTCCCAAGTCGGCTTTTGTTTTTCTTACAGGTTGCTCGTGGTGATAAGAGCGGAGAAGATGGCATACCAATGCTGCTAAAGATCCCTCGGATGTTTGATCCTTGGGGTGGTTACAGCATCATTGGATTTGGTGACATTATCTTACCTGGACTGCTGGTAGCATTTTCACTAAGGTTCGTGCATCGCAGCCATAACTTGCCTTGTCTGGCCTTTGACTGATTTGTGTTGGCTGAAAAATGCATTGATCGAATTTCATTGTCATTTAACACGTGTCCACAGCACTGTGTTGACACCTCTATCTACCCCTACCCCACCTCCAGAGACATTCTTGGAAACACAATGCTCAACATCACTGTCGCATGTTTGTGATTTTCTTAACATTTCTTTTTTTAGTAAGTAAATACAACCTTATATTAAAGAAGGCGCCAAGATGGCACCACCCTAATACAAAGAAAAACAAGAAAACAAAATACAAAATTGCTACCGCTGGAATCACACTGCAACAAAAGGTGCAACCACAAGACGCTACCCATACACAACATCAATGCGCTGTTTTGCTAAATCCGCTTTGCCTGGTTGCAATTCTTGGACCTTGAACCTTTTCTACTCCGCAAAGCATCAGGGAGGAAGAAAAAGGGGGGAGGGGGTGGCATTGGTTCAATATAATTACATTTTCCTTCACTCGCTTCCTTCCAATTTCTTCAGTTTTATGTTTTGTAGTGTAAAGTTCTTACGATATTTGATGCTTCAAAGAAGGTGAAAGATGGATGAAGTTTGTACTGTTTGGGCAAGTCATTTACTGATCATAGGCTGAGAATTTTTAATTCCTGGCAGGTACGATTGGCTGTCAAAGAAGAATCTTCAGGCTGGATACTTCTTGTGGGCAATGATTGCTTATGGATTAGGTATGGAAAAGTAATTCTGTAGGGGAATTAACACCAAAGGCCACCTGCTAAAGTGATCTAGCATACAACATTTTTTATAAATCGACAAATTGGGTGCATTAATATGTATTTATGTGACTGCATTTACCGCCTTTTTTGTCATTTTGTTTCTCTTCATTTTTCCTCTTCTTGCTTTTAGAAACTGCTCGGGTTTTCTTAAAAACTAAGCTTTTGCGTTGTTCTTGAAAAAAGATGAAGAAAAAAGAAAATTAGATTGTTTGGGAAAATACAACTTTTTGGCATTCTAGATTATTTGGGATAAACTTTTTACTTTTTTACTTTTTGTTAAAACATCTAATATGCACTCATTTTTTACTTTTAAGCTGCAGTATTTGGAAAGGCTTTTTGGCCTTTTTACTTTTTGAAAAAAGAATTGAACTTTTTGATTGTGGACATTATTGCCATTTCATATTAAAAAAGTTAGATTGTGTTGGAATGTGAATTAGTTTTTTCTTCTTATCTTAAAATAAGAGAATAAAAGTAATAAGCTTTTTTGTTATACCATTAAGTGTAACTTAAAAGTTGAGTGCTGATAATAAAAATGTGGGTAAAAAAGATAGCTCAAACGGGCTCTAAGAAGTGCATCACTTTGAGTATGTCTGTGGAAAACCGATGCAATTGTGGTTTAGCGTGTGTTTTGTTTAATTTTTTTTTTTTGTAGGTTTTTTAGTTTTTTTTTGTAAAAAAAATAGATGTGAAAAATGTTAAAAAAGTCAATTGATTACAATGGGAGGCCAAACAAGTGGGTTTTTTATAAGGTTTTTAAGTAAAAAGCCTTCTAAAAAAGCTAGGCCAAACAGAGCCAAAATTTTTCAAAAAATTTGTGGCATTTTTGCTACCATTCATTAAAATTGTGGCATTTTTGCACTAGGTCTCCTCATCACGTATGTGGCTCTGAACTTAATGGATGGGCATGGACAACCAGCTCTGCTTTACATTGTTCCTTCCACTCTAGGTATGTGGCAAGAGCCTTCAAGCGTATGCTTACCCACAAGCACACAACTCACTAGTTTGTAGCTTTATGTTGTTCCTTTCATTCTTTGCCCAATTGTTTCTTTATGGCCCTGTCTGGAATAATGGCTTATTTGTTTATTTTATTTTGTTTATTTTTGTTTTTGTTGAACTTTTTTCATTGTTTGGTTAAACTATTATACTTTCTGTACTTTTTCTATCGAGACGAACTGAAAAAGTAAAAAAAATTTATCAAAATATGAATAAGTTTAGAAAAAATAAAAATAAGCACCAAATTTTGTTTTGCTTATTTTCGTCTCTAGTAAACTTTTTTCGATCTTTTGATCATTTTTTTTTTGAGTTTCTCTCATCGAGATAATTCAAAAAAGTTAAAAAAAAAAAAAACCAAAATATGAAAAAAAAGTCTAGAACAAAGAAAAATAAGAAGAAATTATACAAATTAGCTCAAACAAATATTAATAATCAATTGGCTCCAATGTGACAAATTTGATATGTTGGAACTAATATCCAAGGACACATTTGTTTCTTCAGTCAATGTTTTGAAATTTGGTGGGAGATTTTGTTATACGGTCTTGGGTAGAACTCACTCTCCAAAGTTGGCTATTGAGATGAGAGTGCCTTTGAGTTTATATACAACACATTACTTTTGTACTATGGTGATATAGAATTTCACATGAGTTTCCTATATGCTGTGTCCCCTTTGCTTGCACTTTTAATTAAGTTTTGCCAAATAAAAATCATCTGGAAACCGTTCGCTCTTCTTAGTGAACTGGTAAATTCCCTAGCTCTCTGGAGAGCTGTACTGAAATCTTATTTTCATGGCTGAAGAGCTATTATCAAGTGTCAACACAAACAATTTCATCTCTTTCTTCGAACAGACCGTAGAAAAACACACTATAGTTGCCAAGTTCGTTTCTTCTGAAATTTACTCTTTATCACCTCACCAGACCAGAAAAGTTACCTCAGAGGGCGTTTGTTAGAAATAATATTTCATCTTGTAGCCAACAAAAGTTGAGAAAATTCAAATAAGTGTGCGTATAGTTTTATTTGTTTGTAACTTCATATTCTAAATCAACAAAGACAAATTTTACCACTAGAGGTTGTAATTTTTTCTTGAAATCAATATTCACATCTTTTTAGCTATAATTTATAAGTTTATAATTTTAGTTACTGTAAAGCGAAATCTCACATCTCTCGAATATAAAAGTTATGTACAGCATATAAGTGCGAGGGCGCTCTCACCTCAACAGTTAACTTTTGGGGTTGAGTTTTATCCAAGACTGTATAATATGGTATCAGAACTGGAGTACTAGGGATTGACAGGGTGTGTCCCTGGTCTGCACACAGTAAGTGCTGCAGAGTGAGCACGCGTCGTGTGAGGGAGAGTGTGAAGAGAAATCCCATGTTGTCTGAGTACAAAAATTATGTGCAGTATATAAGTATGAGAGTATTTTCACCTCAACAGTTAATTTTTGGAATTGAGTTTTACCTAAGACCGTATAACAGTTACATCAAGTACTTTCGTCACAAACACTCTTGTCATCGATGCAGGTACCTTTTTGATGTTGGGAAGAAAGAGAGGCGATCTCAAGAAGTTGTGGACGCAAGGAGAGCCCGAAAGACCTTGTCCGCACAACCAGCAACAACCACCCTCCTAATAGACTCAGACATCACTTGTAAAAATAGCTTCCCACTTCAGTGCACAACACCGGCTAGGGTACCTCTGTAACTTCGACCTAAAGGTTGAATCATAATGTTTTAGCATGTTTAGGTCAATACCTTTTTTTCTATGGAAATGGGTTGCTGCTGCAGGTGCTGTTGGGACATAATGTGGCTTACGTCGGGTTTCATTTTGATGATCTAGGCCGTTAATTTTGTGGACTCCGGCACGTTAATTATTTATGCAAAAAACTAAATTGATCGGATATTGTTTAGTGTCTTAATAAATTGTATTTGTCTTAAAAAGGCAAACGGTGCGGTACATTTGCCGTTTATCTTTTATTGAGGCATAATTATTTGTTCAGACACTTGCAATATCTGATTAACTTGATTTTTTTGCATAAATGGTCAACATTGAAGTTTACAAAATGACTAGTTTAGATTATCAAAGTAGAACCTATGCATCACGGTCCTTAACAGCACCTTGATGTTGACAACCCCACAACAGACTATTTGTATCTATCTTCAGTTATCTGCAACACAAGGCTAACGTTTCAAATTTTTACTTAAAATCTACATCTCCATAAGCTTTAAAAATTTTACTTAAATCTACATGGGTTGCATGATCTGTCTTTTGTTGGACTGTTAGGGTTTGTAGCAATCTCATTTTAAGAGCGTTGCCTCGGGATAGAGATATTTTATTAAGCTTGTGTTGGATTAAATTTTTTTATGATTTTTTTTGTTTTTAGTAAATATTTTTTATCATTAACCCAAATAAATGTACTTTTTAAATTTCTCTCGTTATGGAAAAATAGAAAAGTAAATTTTTTAATCAAAATTTTAAAAAAGTTAATAGAAGGCAAAAAAAAAATTTGCCTTTTTTTTTAGTTTTTTCATTTTTAGCAATTTTTTTTTAAATTTGGTCTTAATGGTAATATTTTTTAAAATTTTCTCATCGCAAGGAACGAAAACAAATACAAAAAAAATCACTAGGCTTCTTAGTCCAAACACGCTTTTACTGATAATGAATTTTTAAGATTTTGTTGCTCTGTTTCCGCTTTCTTTCTTTTCGTCCTTAGTTTTTGTTTTTCGAGCTTTCGAAACTCCCACAAAAAAAAAAACCAAAAGGTTCGAGCAGCCATCATTTATATATATATCAAAACAGTGTTTCACAATTTTAAAACATCTTTCAGTTATTCTGAAAAGTAGGTGTTTTCATTATTCTTTTTGCTCTTTTGTGTTTTTTTGGAAAATAAAAAAGATGAAATGATGCAAAAGATGTCTGTCTCGAAATACAAGTCCTTGACAAAAGCTATTAAAGTCACTCTTTAACGAGTGAACCAAACCGAGTCAAAGATGGGTCAATGGTCGGTTTAAAACAAGTTAAGAGGAAGCTTTTGTGATAAAAGCTATTCAAGTCGCTCTTAACTAGGTACGAAGTACTTGCCGAGTGAACCAAACCGAGTCCGAAAAATGGGTCAAAGGTTGGTTTAAAATAAGTTAGAGGAAGCTTTTGTTCTTGCAATGCTGAAATTTGTTTTCTATGATACTAAGTACACAAATAATTAATCACATACCAATTACAAAAATTTAGATATTAATCATTCATTTGCAATTAAATTCACAACACTTGTTAATTTTAATACAAATAGATAATTATAATTAACTTCCTATAATTTTAATAATTAGTTATATGTGTACAAAGTATCATGCCGATTAGAGAAAAGGGGATCAATTGACATCGAACCAATTGAATCTCCGCCATAAATTTACGTAAAGTGGGGGG
>JAOTRH010000024.1:12796659-12816000 GCA_034768845.1 Heliamphora exappendiculata | reverse complement strand
AAAAAAAAACTCTAAAATATGTATACGATTAGTCAACCTAAACTGAATTCCAGATGTTTTGTCATAGAAGTTCTCTAATAGTATTCTTTCTGATTTCATTTTCTCCTAGGCACATAGCTCACCTAAAGAAGATCCAGATCTTAGTGCAGATGAAAAAAGGCTTATATTTGGCAGCAGCAACCCCAAGGAGCCTGTGTCAGTCATACCTTGGAAACTAATTTTATCAAAAGCACCTGTTTGGGCACTCATCATCTCCCATTTCTGCCATAATTGGGGAACCTTCATACTTCTGACTTGGATGCCAACCTACTATAATCAGGTTAGTGAAACATTGTAAAATGGTTATTAGTTATGTTTGGTATTTTTCTTATGTAACTCTCCATTTTTTTTACCCTAGATCATTTGCATCAAAGATGTTGCATTTCTAGTGTTATCTAACAATTTACGTTTTGAAACATAGTATACTTTCATTTTAAAACGGTGAATTTTTCTATCCAACACTATCCCAAACACCAATTATGTTAGTCTAACACAATCTTTTACTGCTAAACTCAGCATCATGTAAATTTTTTAGTGACATCAAACTAAGAATTTAATCAGTAGCGCCAACTCCTTGCTCTGGGGCACTTTATGTTGTTATGACACTAACTATTTTGCTGGCTGCTGTGCATACTAAAGTAATAGGCAAGCTGTTTAAGTCCAATGTATTCTATAGGAGTGTTAATAAAAAATTCCAGCATGCAATTGTAACTGTTACATGCCTATTTACATAAGGTGAACCATCAATGTTTGCAACAAATGGTTGATACGAAGACCCGTGATTATATTAATAGGTAAGCTAATCAGCTGACAAATAACCAAGGGTTTTTTTTTTGGTAATGGTTGCTTTCTCAGGTTTTGAAGTTCAACCTCACGGAGTCCGGACTTCTTTGTGTATTGCCATGGTTGACCATGGCTGTATTTGCGAATATAGGAGGATGGATTGCGGACACACTTGTGAGCAAAGGTCTCTCGTTAACTGCGGTTCGCAAGGCAAGGATTAATACTGCTCTCTTTTGTCCATACATGTAACATGGAAATATCTTTTAAATGGAGCGAGCACCTGCACTTCTTTTGACTTTTTTGGAATAGAAGTCCATAAACAGTGGAGTAACCATTCTAGTTTAGAGGTCCAACGAGCACAGTGAAAATACTCAGCACCTTTTGCTTTCCATTTATTGAGAATAAATATTTTCTTAAAACCTTTGCATATTGCAGATAATGCAATCAATTGGTTTTCTGGGCCCTGCCTTCTTCCTTACACAGCTGAGCCATGTCAAGACACCTGCTTTGGCGGTGCTATGCATGGCATGCAGTCAGGTTTGTTCAATGTATTTAATTGAAGTCTTTCAAACATCAGGATTAGGTGATTCTTCAGCATTTCTACTTCACATATCTTACATATTGATTCTTTGATCATATTTTAGTGAAACTAAGATAAAAGGATAATGTTCTTTAGCAGAGAGAACACTATATGCTGGAAATATTGGACAAGAGTTTTTACACTCATACACTGTAATGATTAATTCTTCATGTAGATTGCTAGCTGACACCCATTAGTTTGGATAAGCTTTTGGTGAACCAATGCTAATATATTTGCATAATGCTAATGAAAATAAATTGTTATTTGCCCTCTTTGCTTGACAGGCATTTTCTAGTCAGATATCTTGGTATCAGTTACAGCAGGAATTGTTGAGTTGCTATTTCAATTTCTAACTTTCTTTGTAAATTTAAGATGGAACAATCCAACCTGAACAAATTGTAAGTCTTTCAATATGTCGGCCATTGCTAGTCGCTCTATCAATAAATCTTAGTCATATTAGGATATTCCCTTGTTTTACTTCTCTAAATGCTAGACTATCATTCCCGTGGGATATTCAGCATTCTTA
This sequence comes from Heliamphora exappendiculata, assembly GCA_034768845.1. Taxonomy (NCBI): domain Eukaryota; kingdom Viridiplantae; phylum Streptophyta; class Magnoliopsida; order Ericales; family Sarraceniaceae; genus Heliamphora; species Heliamphora exappendiculata. The sequence continues at coordinate 12,814,072 of JAOTRH010000024.1, read as the reverse complement.
TCGAGATCCATAGTAATTATGTAATGGTCTTTGAAGAGTTATAAAGAGCTGTAAACTTTATTATTTTTAAAATTCTTGTTTGTTTATTTATTTTTTGTTTTAAATTACTACTTGAATAGGTGGTGAAGTTAGTACACATATAACCCGCGATGATTACAAGTGAAAGTGTCCTAGAACAGGTAGGACAAAATTAATATTATAGAGATAATTCATTTTATCCCTAATTCTTTTCTTTTATCTTTTGTTGAGCCTTTGTCAGCGTGTGCACACTTAAACTTAACATTTCAATATCCTAAATGGGAGAGAGTTGAATATTAAATTTGTACTTGATCCATGAAGTCACTTTGGCTTAAGAGTTCAATTAGTATGCATTCAAGCTTAACATTCACATCAACATCATAGATGAATCTGAATAATCTCAATAGCATGTGGATATAACCAAACTAGAGCTCAATGTAAAGAGATCAATACTAAGATTTTTGTATTGGTTTGGCTACTTACCTACATCCGCTACCGGCCTCCATCATCGAATTTGATCCACTAACCTCAACGGGGTTCTCATTAGGTTCACCCAAAGCTTGTATGATCACACCACTAGGGTTTTCATTATGTTCTATCTTGAACCTCTACCATATAATCCCAAACTATAGGTTTCCACTTGGCTCACCCAAAACGACGGCCAACTTGTACACAATCCTAAACGCTTTCACTATATCACAAATCTAGATTTTGGACCTTGAGAAGAAAACCAACATCCCTAAGCCCAAGAATGTCTTTCGGTGTGTGATAGTTAGCATCAACTGCACTATTAGGCTGAGAATTACCTTCCACTAGTAAAGGACTTTGAGGTATATCTTAATTAAGTGGATAGGTTCGTGACAAGAGAACTTGCCTTTCAAAGCCTTGTGTTCATTTTCAGCCTTACAGTCAGGAATTAGCTTCAACCTCAGGGGCGACGCCATGTTGGGCATAGTGGGGTCAAGTGACCCCATTGTATTTTTTTTTTTATAAATATTATTATAGTATATGTATAAAATTTATAAATATTTGATCCCATAAAAAAATTTTATTTGACCCCATAAATATACATTCAAAGTTTACTTTTTAAATATACACACTTTTTAAATTATTTAAATTTTAAAGTAAATTTTAAATATATAATTTACAAATACTTTATACATTTTTAAGTTTTATAAGGAAAAAAGTGGGCTACATCCAATCTCTTACACGGACGGCCACACCCAACTAAACCCTCGCACACAGTGCACATTACCCAATTGACCCAGCGGCAGCAATTGCAAATGGCAATTCGCGCCAATGTCAGACCTTCTTCGAACGAAACACTAAGTCACAAAAACGAAATACCGAATACGAATCAGCGACGCGCCGACACCGCGGCGGTGAATCGCAGTGGTTGACTGGCTGTTGGCAAATCGCAGTGTTCTCTCTCCGCTTCTTTCTCTCGACTCTGCTTCTTGGCTCTTGGTCCAGAAGCTATGATTTCAATTTTCAATTTAGGGTTTATGAATCTCAATTTTCAATTTAGGGTTCTCCTATTTCGATTTTCAATTTAGGATTTATGAATCTTGATGTAGAAATCTGGGATTTACATTGTTCAATTGGGTGAGATTGTCCATTGTACAGATTTCTGCATTTTTTTCTGATTTAGGGCTTTTTATATTGATGTAGAAATTAACCGAATTTTTTGAAATATGTAAAGTATCGATTGCGCAATCGGATGGGAATCAGTGGTTCAATAATTGCGTAGTTACATATATTGAAAATGATGTTTTTGATACTGTTGATAACGAGGCTATTATGCAACGACTTCAAAACATGAAATCTCATCGAATGCAATTATAAAAGTTTATGTATTTATATATTTTTTGTCAAAAGAACAAAAAGAATATATGAAAAGTATATTTTACTTGTTAGTTGAGACGTTTTATTTAGTTTATATTGTGCGAATAACAGATAATTAATTCTGAATGACCCCATCAACAAAAATTCCTGAAGTTGCCACTGTTCAACCTTCTCTCTTGCGCCTCTTATAGGTACGGTTGATCATGAACCTCGATTAGTAAACCAAACTCTCTATTGTTAGTTGATCAAGTAGCAATAGTTTTGGAACTTCACCATGGTCAGCCACAACTTATGTGATGGTCAACCAAACTCTAGGACTGAAATTTTCCTACACCTTGAACTTCACTCTGGTCAACCAAGATCGATATCTTGTTAAAAAATTTAAAAAAAAAAAAAAAAAAAAGATAACAAAACTCTGGTTTGTTGGTCTTCTTGGTCCACACCTTGTCGAAAGCTCTCTCATGTTAGTGAAGCATCTCCATAACACTTCTTCGATGGATCTTCACTCTTCACGCAGACATATACACATTTCATGTGCTCTCTTTATGGAAGAGGGATGGGTGTCTACTTGAGGTTGCATATACAAGTCGTGAAATTATCAACCTATGATAGTTCTGACTCTAACAAGAAGTTCTACAACTTTTGTGACATTATAAAATGTGACTATTTTTCAAATTGATGAAGAGGTCATGTTGCACAGTTGAACCTGTAGTATGACCTTTTACTACAGCAGGCTAGTGTTAGTTTTAGCCAAAGCACGATTCAACACTCAAAGCATTAGATAGTTGTACATTGCTTTGGCAATAGTATCAGCCTTTAAAATTTAGTATTTGAGATGCATACTAAATTGCTGGTGAAAAGAACAACTCTTATAAGAATGCATAATTGGAACTTAAAAATGTCCCAACATTTTTAGAAGCAAGATTTTTTCTTATCAAATCTTGGCATTCTATTTGGCCAAAGTCTTATGACAAGAACATATCCTTTATGTTCTCTTTGCAGGGATCAGATGCATTTTCACAATCTGGCCTTTACTCGAACCACCAAGACATTGGGCCCCGTTATGCTGTGAGTTATCTTTATCCTATGAAACAGTGCTAGATAATAAATAATTTTCTGCTCTATTTATCAAAAAGAAGAAGAAGCAATTTGCTGCTCTCTCTGACAATTCTAACCACTATAATACAGTCTTTTGGATTCTAAACCACTTGCTCCAAATGCTGACAAAATACTGGGAAAAAAAACTTGCTCAAAATGTTATTTCCAAAACATGAAGCAAATTAAATCCTACCGAAGAAAATCCAAAACTATTTCAAATATTAAGATAATGTAAGTGTTGTAACTTATGGTTGGTATGTTTCATCATAATTATGATATAATGCTCGATTAATTTGATTACATTTTTCAATCATTCTTGTGGAAGATTTCTTTGATTTTACTTAGCTAACTACCTTTACCAAACTCTTCCACGTGTATGTTGGACAAGAAATATAGAAAAACTTTCCAAAAACAAAAAATGATTAGGAAAACAATCTAAGCTATACTTTTCTCATCACAGGGAGTATTGTTGGGACTATCTAACACAGCAGGAGTGCTTGCTGGTGTCTTTGGTACAGCCGCAACCGGATACATTCTCAAAAAAGGTGCATCCAAGCTTCCTACTTCATTATCCTATGGATCACCTTATTTATCTGTCTTGGTTTTAATTTAATCTATATGTGGAACTTCAACAACTTATTTCTCAAAATATTTTCTTTTTGCAGGTTCTTGGGATGATGTGTTTAAGGTAGCTGTTGCTTTGTACATTATTGGCACATTAGTCTGGAACTTCTTTTCAACTGGAGAGAAGATTCTAGACTAGATATACCACCGAAGGAAAGAGAGATGTAGCGTACATAACGGAAGAGATCAACAAAAAAGAGATGGGAGGAATATCAGACACCAAATGGACATGGAACATCCGTTGAATGGATCCATATTTGTAGTTCTCTTACTAAATTACAAGGCCCTTAATCTCCAGCTCCTGAAAAATTTCAGGTTGGCTTCAGAAACACTTTGAGTGAGTATTGCCTTGCTCCATTTATTCATGCTTACTTTGGATAGCTCGAGAGAATTTGAACCCATGAACCTTTTCCTAGGCGCACACCGTACTTAAAAATACATGTAATCTGTCACAGGAAACCTCAAAATCTTCTATGATAAATTATATTTTTAAGAATCCCTCACATTTCATATATTTGCTTGTTTGTCCGTTTTGTGCTAGTTTTATTCTGGAGCTCTTGACTGAAATGATCTAGGGTGCTGCTTGGAATTTGTTGAAATTTCATTGCTTCTGGTTTTTGATGCTTTAGACACCTTGAAAGATCCGATAACCCTTCATATTATCTTCATCGATTATGTGATCAATTTGTCAACAGTTTGTCTCCCTTATGTTATATCATCTTGACTTGGCTACAGCATGTCAAGAGCCTGACTGTAATTGTGTGCATTTAGAAAGGGGTGAGTGATTGCAAACTGTAAATGAATCTCCCTCTCTCTCTCTCTCTCTCTCTCTCTCTTTGAGATTCCTACTTTTTCATGACATGGTTCGTGACTCTTTTTGAGAGCAGTATATAACTTAGAAGGGTAACGAAAGCCCAATAGGCATCGTTAAGAGTTTAATGGAAACAAAAAAATTTCAAATTTCAATACATTTTTAGAAGGGCTTGCTTGTCACACTTTTACAAGTATTAATAAATTTTACATAAATATAAATATACTTTTTACAAGCCTAAGGTCTGGCGTGAGCATTTTCTAACTTAGAAAACTATCTGGTTCCATGTAATCGGCACTTGTACATGAGTTAGTTGATCTTAAGAGTCGAGAAAAGCTCGACAGAGAGCGTGTTTAGCGCGAACTTTGAAAGGGAATCAAATTAAAATTTTTGAACCAGGACGTGGCAGTTGTGGCAGTTGACGACAACATTAAGGAGTCCGGAGATGTTGGCGGGGGCCTCAAAAAGAGTTATTTTTTTGGCTTAATGGCCTACTCACCCTAGAAACGGCTCAGCCGAAGGTAGAGCTCATCAGTTGGAATAGCGCTGCACGCAGCGTGGTGCCCTGTGCGCTTCTAGCGGCCTTTGAAAATCCAGAGGACCGAGTGCCTTTCACGCCCGGTCGTGCTCATCGAATTTTAATAACGTTACTTATAAAAAAAGAAAAAATATATAGGCATGTTGGTTGGTTTTGTCAGAGGGGTTTGGGTTAATAGGATTTTATTTCTCCATACATTTTTTTCCAAACTCTTGTGATTTTCTACAGTTTTATGTGTGATCCATCCTCTACATTTTGTTCTCAGATGATGTATGAGATTATAGATCTTTTGACTGGGCGTGTGATGTCAGCTCAATCCATGTAGCTTTTGAGTACCCCACATTTCGACGGCCAGAGGGCATTGATGGCACAAATGGAAAGCCACTAAAGGGTGGGGCTACAATGCAACTTGAAGGAAGAATAGCTTCCAGTGGTTGCTAACCATCTAATACCATGAAATAGGTTTGGTATGCATCAATTTGTTTGCTCACAATAATTGTGGCCCTCTCAGAAGAGGCTGCATCAACAGTTTCCCATCCCAAATTTGTAAAATCAAAATTTCGATCAATTAACATCGTAATATACTAGGCCTTCTAATTCTGTAAGAGGTTAATCTAAAAGCTTCACTAATTTAGCTCTCACGCTTAACTATTTCAATTGCGAATTCACTTCCATCCAATGCTTGCGAATTCACTTCCATCCAATGCTTTAGGCAAACACAATTCCATTTTGTCCTAGAAGCAGAATCCCATATTTCTTTTAGAATACTTTTTCGATTGTTCCAATGCAACTAGAAAGATAAAAAAGAAATTGTTTAATTGATTTTGCAATTTTTTCTTTTAGTGCCTCGCGTCTTAAATGAAATGAGTGGGGGGAACTAGAAGAGGCAAGCAATTTGAAGAAATGATGTTAAATCTTTGTACTGACCCCTAAACAAATTATTTCGGATTTTGAAGGGAAATAAATCATTTTATCTACTATTGTTCGAGTAAATTTATGGCAGTAAACATTTAGTAGCATAGGTCTAGCTTATTGATTCGTTGATTGTCCATTAAGTAGATAATTCAGCAGTACCAATCAACATATGCTGTTGATATAAATTTACCAATATTATCTTCAAATGACATAACAAATTCAATTTGGATGACATCAGATACATTACATACAGGAAGATAGACCAAAAGATCATAACGCTCAGTTTTTCTGATTTTATTTTCGAACAAGAATATAAAGCTAATCAATAGTTTCTTCAGAGTTCGGATTATGGAAGAAGCAACAATAGAATCGAACAGTGTTTAAACCTGGGCAGTAAAACCACAGAAGGGACCAGACTACCCGAGAGAAGCAACTGAAGTTTGAGAAAATTAGCCCTCAAAACCTGCAAGGTTCAATGCAACGAAAACCAGAATTATGCTTTGGCTACGAAGCATGAATACAAACATTGGACACAGACAGATATGGGATGCGGTAAGATTTTTTTAAAAATAGAACGTAGACACAATAAGAAATACAACAAAAATTTATAAATGTGTATATATATATTCTTAAAGTATACAAACATAACATCTCCAAACAACTAGAAATGGTGAAAAAAATAACACTTATTCAACATAAAAGGACTACTCAAAGTTATATGAAAGTTTTTTTTTTTTTTGCTTTTTTGCAATTTCCAACCTTCAGTCTCTAATATCATAACTTGACTGCTGATTAACCATTTAGCCACATACACGTGTCATGTTACATCCATACTTATATATAAAAGAAGAGCATCTATTTCGTGTGATAAAACTGTGGATTTTTTGTATACCAAAAATGCCCTTTGTATTTTAATACGAGAACAACTTCATTTGGTTCATTCATTAAACTTTTCCTCTATTACCTAATTTAAAAATTATAACTACTCACAATTTTAAAATTAAATTATTTTATTATTTAATTTTTAATTTACTTTAATTTTTAAATACGTACTTACGCACACATACGTGTGTCCACTACTAGTGTCTGAAGAAAGAAAATGTGTCCTAAGTACGTCACTTGCCATGTTTGAGAAAAAATAATAATAATAATAAATAGACATGTCCCGTGGAGTGTCTGTGCGATGCATGTAGCACACTGCACAACTATAAAATACTTGAGAAGGGGATAAGAGATATTCAAGCTTAAAATGATAGTAAGAAGGAACTATTGCTTTGGTCATAAGAGTTGCTCTTCTCCATAGACCATCAATTGTCCAAATGCTTAAGTTATTCTAAATTGGCAAACAATGCACATCAACTTAGCCAACACCCTCCCACACGTGCAATCTCGTGTTGCACATTGATATGCAAGCATCCATACATATAGAGAGAACCAGGATGCAAACAAAGAAAATAAATGCAAATTGAGAAGGGCTTGAAACCAATACATCCTGAAAACCAAAGTTTTTATACATAGATCACGAATTGTCCTCAAAACTTAATTTGCTAGAAAAGAGGTCCAACAATACATATCAGGGTATCAAACACACCCAGAAAATTATACATTTTCCTAAAACATTAAAATAGTTGTTTAGTATACTTAGAAGACAGCGAGAAATAATCACGAGAAGAAAACATATTTAAATTGACATACATGTGATGAACTTGATCGCCCAAACACCAATTACTTTTGAGATCTGCATAGTGATTTCACTGTATACATGATTCCAAACAAATGGCTTTTCTCATTGTTACACTTCTTTTCAAACTGGTAGTGCAAAGGAGGCTGAAGAGGTAATCCATTGTATCACATAATCCAAACTTAGCTGCATGTCAATGTATATTTGCCCACCATATTTCGAAATACTAATCACCCTAACTGCTACAATGATCATAGATAAAGTAAAATATTAACAATGCTTCCAATTACCTTGATAATTTCAAAGCTTTCCTGTTCGATTTGCTCCCATAGCGCTGGGTCAGAGAGAGAACCACCAAATCTACCTATGATCCGACGCATTATGAGTTCGTGATGTGTACTTGATGGTAAGAGATGGCGACCCAGTTCTGCCGCGCTAAAGTCGCAAACTTTTACACCCTCTGTGCACTGAAGTCATGGTAAGAAACGATGAGTTCGTCATGTGTACTTCTTGATGGTACAAAATGGCAACCCGGTTCCGCCGCACTAAAGTCGCAAACTTTTGTGTCAGTTTGGAGAGATAGAACCACGGGGACTGCATAGGATCCCATGTGGCAACATCAACTTTGCCAAGGATGGATTTTCAACAACTTTCCATAAAAAAAAAATCGGCTGCAAAATAGAAATAGCCACTGGAAATGGATGTTAGAGAACACTCAATAGTCTACATATAACTGGAGACTACAGAGAAGCAGAGCAATCACAATTCTGGAGGAGCAGTTGATTCAGCACTATCTAGCAGTATTCATCTATCCAGTGTTTCATTTATTTTGGGAAGAAAAAACTATTGTGGCCTCGATTTATAAATCATCCGTCCATAGAATCATCAAAACGGTTTTATAAATGATGCCCACTTTCAGAGCCAAAAATAATACAACAGTTTCGAAACTTGCCCTCAATAACTGTCAGATATGATAAAGTAAAGTAAACTAATTCCCTCTGCAACTAGGTCATTCATTCGATCAGTTCTGCAGCTTCCGACAAGCTTTAACTTGGAGTAACCAGAAAGTTTTCCTCCAAAGCAAAGAAAAAAAAGACATGCGCTTTATATATACGTCCATCCAAGATTACTTGATGATTTTATGTTGTTCAATCCGTCATACAACAGTGGCAGTCTGGATATTTAGAAATAGTTATTCCCTCTAAATAGGTGACAGGACCTAAAGCTGAATGGTACATGTAATGCTTGATTGTGAGCAATCAGCCAAGTAAAACCAACTTCAAACTCCATCCGGTCCCATGGAATTACTGAAAACCACTACAATCATAAGGGTAAAAGAAGCAAAGAACCCATACTTGAACTGATGTAGGAAGGGAATCTCCAAATCACTGTCTGTGTATGTGTAATAATCAGGTTTAACTGGCATACACTTTGAATGAGGAACCATATATGATGTTGCCTATAACAAGTGAAGTCATTTTAAATGAAGCATGAAACAGAACTGAGTTAATAATGGCCAAAAGAGCAAAAGGAAAAGAAAGATGGAGTGTTTTGTGAAGCATTATTTGGTCACAGAGTATTTGAAAATGCAGTTCTATTTTTATTTTTTTTTACACAATTAAGAAACCATTGAAGTTGAAGAAAATGTCTTGCCATGAAAATATTTTTAAGAAATAAACAAATCATAGAAATTTAGACAATAATAGTAGCATGCTTTGTTGAGCTCCCAGGAGGTAAATTGACAACACATATAGCGCAGGAAAGTAAAAGGCAAAAGTAAATACACTTTTAACCAGTTGGCAATTAGTTAGATTTTTCACTCCCAGCCCTTTTCAAATACTCATGTCCAACCGATGATCATCATTACCTACTATATCAATTCAGCGCAGTCGCCAAGTTCATGGCTCTGTGAATTCAAAGTGAAGGAAATATGATCTTTTTACCCTCAAATTACCTTTGGATTAAACTCCCAAAACAATTTGAAGAACACATAAGACAAGTAACTTTCCCCATAGCAGTTTATCTTCTATACAAGTACTTCGATAAAGGAAACTTCAGGCTCCTTGCTACCTGTCAGCCATTACAGGAAACACATCAATAATTTATATACGGGAAAAAAAACAAACAAACTAGGAGCTTGATACCATGATTACCATCGCATGGGGAGAAATATGGTAGAACTTCAGTAGGTTATAAAGTCTACCTTCAAAGCCATATCTTCAGATACTGTCGATCGGTACCGAGTCGAGCCCTCCAACAGACAGCTTCCTCCTTTGCTAATGAAATTAGCATTACAGAGACTGGATAGTTGCAAAAGCACATCGGACATGAGTCCAATATCCCCGCTTTCCACACCGAACTCATTAGTTCCTTGTTCTTCATCAAGCGAATATTCTGCTACAGATGTGAGACACTGAAATATGGCTAACAACCTCTCCAATGGGAAAGTTCCTGGTCCTTTCATGAGAAGCTCTTGTTCTGTTGCTTCCTTGCGCTCCATTGACTTTTCAGAACTCCTAAGCAAGGAGAAGATAATAAAGAAAATGAAACATTATATTTTTAGTGACTCAAGCCATGTGCATAACAGATGATTAGAAGCAGAGCAATATTGTGGTAACAGGAAGTACCCAATTAAATAAACAGAAAGATGAATGCATATACTTTACTGAAAATAGAAAGGTGAGGCGCGTTTTTAAAGGTTGCAATGGCTAAAAAACCACCAATTAGCAGAAATTACAAAAAGTAATCAACATGCAAGTACAAAAAAGAACTGGACACAATATACAGAGAAAAGCATGTTGTAGAGAAAACAATAAGCTCTTCAAATAACTCCATCAGTCATTGGAGGGTGCTCGTTTTAATCTGTGCATAACCTGGCAGTAACAAAGAATTTATCTCATCCTACAGTTCTTTTTCAAAAGGCATACAAAAGTGCCTTCACCAATCATTTATACGCCCATACACGCTTCGTATCCAATCTAAACAAGTACTAGAACCATTCCCACCCCCCTATGCAGTGTCAGGAACTTATGACTTTCAGTCACAAGAAACAAAAGGAAGAAAAGAAGATTTATAGTGGAAAAAGAAGCTATTTAATCACCACCTAAATATTACCATAGCATAATCTTCACAAGCAAAGATAACAAGCTAAAACAAGTAGAACATGAGGTAGCATTATCTTCAGCACAATTATATGATAAAATATCAAATTTTCGATTTACTTACTTCCTCTTTCGTTTTCGACTATCAGAACCCCCAGTTGAATCAAACATCGATGCATCAAGGGTAGCAGGGTTTTTTGAAGCGAGGAAAGCTGAAATAAGAAGGTACTTGGCAGAAATAGACATGTGGAAATCCATCTCTTCAATGGTTTGAGAACCTTCCAATCTCAGTGTACTACTCTTGCGCTTGGCCTTTTCCTTGTTGGCTTCACCGTCATAGGAAGGCTGAGATGAAACCTTAAATACCTCAGTCAGAGAAGACATAATATGCGGTTGAAGATGACTAAACAACCTTCTCTTCATTTCTTCACTGGGAGAAATTCCCAAGTCACTTAGTGGTTCACAATACTTTTTGAACAATGGAAAAAAAGCAGCAGATAGTTCGTCAACTCGTCGTGTAATTCTACAGAATGGCCTCAGTACAACACTTCAGAAACAAACAGAAAGGATGTAAATCCATTAATTGAATCATGCTAAGAAAAATTATAATGAAAGCATTAAGAGAAACAAGCTATTTGTACTCTTACTCAAGAAAAGATGAATAAAGTTTTGGGTTTGCTTCGTTCCTCAAGAAGATTTGGCGTAGATCATCTTCTGTGTAATCAGGGAAATAAACAGGGATAGGCTCCATGTAACCTGTATCTGAGTAATATGTATCAGGTGAGGTTTTACTAATATAAATCAAACCCACCTCAGGCATCATTAAAATGTCATACAGCTTAAAAAGAAAAGGTAATAACGTAGCACTCTTATCCCACTCACGAACAAGCTCCAAGTTATCAATAATCCAGTAAACCATCTTTCCATTAATCTGTCCTGCCGACTTTTTTGAGCTAGACTTTCCAAATCGCCCCTTGAGATTATTAACAACAGTCAACAAGGTTTCCCGTAAAAGATTAACGAAGTCGGATGGCCTTTCACATCGCTTTGCACTGGAATAACCATTGCCTGCATCTTTCCTATGAAGGGACAGCTGATCCAAGACGGATTCAAACAGAATTCGAGGATTATAGCAAGAACGACAGCTCGAATAAACAAAGGGGCGGTTTAAATGTCTAAAAATCTGCAGAACCACACTTGTTTTCCCAGTTGAAGGGCCTCCATATACAAATAGAGGGATTGTTGGACAATTTAGAGGACCCAAAAGGCATACCAGTTCAAGAATTTGAATGCGCCTTCCAGGAAAACTAGAAATCAAATCATCAAAGCTAATGGATTCATCCCCAAATACAAGATCGTTGAGTGTCATGGGATGGAGATTACTAGCTTTTGTGGTTTCGGACAAATTGTTAAAATTGGGGGTGGATGGGGTGGATGATCTTGTAGTTCTTCCGGTAACCTGTGGACTTTCCTCTTTACCCATGTCTTCCAAAATGTACAAACTCTGAGAATTCTGACAGAAAATGAAAACCCTTATTAGCCTCAAAGCTTGAAAAGTTTTATTTTAAGCAAAAATTGACAGCATTGAAGGAAGTCCAAAGCACCAACAACGCTAAACCTCAATTTGGAATTGAGATAAACTTCTATGAAAAGTGACATCCATGGAAACATACAGTTAGTTAAAGCTTGAAATATGAGTAATTAACAGAGTCGATCAAAAAATGATTTATCAATGCTATCAATTCGTGGGCGTTTACCCATGTCTTCCAAAATGTGACAAAATCTGAGAATTCTGACACAGAATGGAAACCCTTATTAGCATCAAACTTTGAAAACTACCATTTTAAGCAAAGATTGACAACATTAGAGGAAGTCAAAAGCCCCAACTACACTAAACACGATTTGGAATTTGGGAAATGTGAAAAGTGATATCCTTGGAAACCTACATTGATTGGTTAGTTAAAGAAGCTTAAAATATGAGTAATTAACAGAGAGAGCTGATCAAGAAAATGATTTATCAATGCTAACGATAGTCGCGTGTGCTCATGTATATATACTAGCGGTCAGGGCACACGCGATGCGTGTGCAACTCGAATTTTGTTATAAGAAAGACTTGTACGATAATTTACACAAAAAATAAAAGTATTAATTTACATTACTATCAATTAATTCAACCGCTTCATATTCATTATTTCCATAAAATATAGTGTGTACAATGAGTCAATTATGTAGAGGTGCACCAATTTTTTTTGTCTCTTTGGGATAGATAGTCCTACGTTTGTATTGTGGGATTCAGTCTAATAGTTTGGTAAATTTCATATTATTCCAAGGTAACTAATACTAATCTAGACCCCTCCGGTATTATTTCTCATTATCCAACTGTCAACAATAATTCTATAACTTTCATCCAATTCTTTATTCCACTTTAACAAAACATGAACCAAACCTTTAACTGTATACATAGTCTTATTCATAATCTTTTGATATTAAAAAAAATTATTGAGATGTCCAATATTATTTATCTATTCTATCTTATTTAATCCCATCAGTTGTTAGCAGATGATATCTGAAATAACTCAAGAATAAATAGCAAGCGTTCACACATAAAACTCAATATGCTACCAACCAAGCCTGCAGTTTCATTAACTCCAAAAGCATACAAATTGATTTTCTACATATTTCTAACTCTTTTCAAGTTCAAAAATTAGATACACTGCCGCATTGCTTTATATTCTAAATTTCTAATTACCAAATATTTTGTGATTGTGCCAAGAGGAATAATGAACTTAACACCAGAAACAGCAATTAAATTCTCATTGTCATCAAAACTATTTCAAGCAATCATGAAAGCATAACCAAGAGAAGAAGCTGACCGCCATTGTTACAACACCCACCTTATTCTTCAAATTAGACAGCAAATCCCAAACATTTCATCACTCGCGTAAGATGCAAACCCTAAAAAAATGAATCGGACAGTGAAACAATTGTGGGGAGACCTGGGTTTTGGCTCCGCAAATTAGATTAACAGCTTCGGCTTGGGCTTGAAACCTTATGGGGGAGTAATCACCATTTTGCATCCATTCGGAATTATCAATTCAGATCATCTTCCACTGATAAAAATTCGAAAGAACAAAAGAAAAAAGGAGGTTCAATCAGGAACCCTAGAATTTGTATAAGCAACAGATTATGGAAGAAATGGAGAGGGCAAAGAGGTGTTGGGAAGAGAAGTTGACCTCGAGCACCATGATTGAAGAGGACGGAGAGATTCATTGCAGGACGCCTCTCTTTCTTTGTGCGTCTGTAAACAAATGAAAGGGAAGAAGAGTTGTGTAACTGATGCTTTTATCTCTGGGTAACTGAATGCAGATTAGGTGCTTTTTACATTTTAATTCTCACTGTTAAATAATGGAAGTTCAAAGTAATCAAATTTGTTTTGGGTAATTTTGGAAATAGAAACACGTTAGTGGGTTTCAATTTTGAGTTCACACCAAATGAGGTGTTTACATATAATAGTAGTATAGATATAGATAGAAAGATTTATATAAATGCAATTATTTTTGTCTGCGCAAACGAAAAGAAAGAATTTAGAACTTGAAACGCACCTGGTTGGAAATCACGAGAACGAGTTGCCGGATAAGTTAGGGACAGAGAGTTGCAGAGAAGCGGAGATCTTCTTCGCGCTTCTTGGAACGAAACCCTAATGAAGTTACAACCACCATAAAAGAAAGAGAAAGAGGACATTTTCCCGCCATCCAGCCTTTTATAACGGAAAGGGAAAGGGGAATGCAATCTGTTATTTTTCGGAAATTACAAACAGGTGACCGTATCGTCTTATTTAGCGGTATATTCAAAAATTATAATAATTTTAAAAATCTAAATAGTAAGATAATAAATAAAGAGTAATTATAATTTTAAAATTATACGATAGAAGAAAAGTTTAATAAATATTTAAAGAAAACATAAAGTTACTCATGGTAATTTTGATAACAAAAAATTTACATAATTTAATTTTTTTAAAAATATCAAATGAGTGTTCTTATATAAATATCTCAAAACAATATATCCTATCTTATGATATCAGTAGTAGTTTGTTGTTCCCTGATTATTATTTTTTGCTATTTGTTTGTTTTTTGTTCTTTTCCTTTTAAATTATAATGAGTTATATTTTAATATTTTCTTTTGATTTTTAAATTAAAACTTAGTTTGAAAAAAAAAAAAATTTATTGTTCATTTTGTGAGTTTCTTTTTGTCATTTATTTTTTTTGCTCTCCAAATTTTCTTGCCTTTTTATTTTTTAGTTTGGCTAATTTAGACTTTTAAACAATAATGATAAAAAAAATCCATTAAAAAACAATTCATTTTACTGAATGAAGAAAAAATCACTAAACCAAAATAAAATAAAATAAAATAAGTTGCACTTCATTGAGTTTTTTTTGTAGATATTTTGTTTTAAAAAATAAATAAATCTTGGCTCATCTCACTGAGAAAAATAAAAAAGTACAATAATTTAACTAATTCATGAAAAAATGATTAAAATAAATTAGTTATTATTCTAAACAAGGTATTTATAAAAATTGGTGACTATAAACAGGGCCGCCCCGAGTGATTTGGGACCCAAAGAAAATAATTAAAAAGAAATCCTATAATTTTTTATACACGATAATTTCAAGAGTTTCAATGAATTAAATTTTTATCTTGTTATTTTATAATCCAATAATATTCAATTTACAAACAACGTTTAAAAGTTTATATTCTGAATTCAACCATGCATATTGATTTTCATTAATATTATTTTCATTGTCATTCTCATTTGCACATTGATTATCGTTTAAGATCTCATTCATTAAATCTTTAAGTTCTTCAATTTTCAAATGTTCATGTTCTTCGTTCACTTAATTTTCAATCAAATTTGAATTTTTTGTTAAGTTTTTAGTACTAAAAAACTTATTAAGAGATCCCATTTAAGATTAAAATAATTCCTCAATTTTTTGCTTTTTTTTATCCAGATATATACTTTCTCGAAGGCATAATTATAAAATTATGCAAATCAAAAAAATTACATAAAAAAAGTAATTAAACATAAAAAATTCAAATATGTCAACTATCCAGACCACAACTTATATTTTTTGGTACAAACTTTTAAAAAAAATGCAAAGAGAAAAAGATTTTTTAAAAATTATCTACTAAAGGCTTCATACATTATACATACAATAAATAGCTATTATAAAATATAAATCATGGTATTTAATCATTTAATTATTTAAAATTAACTACAAATTAAAATAATCATATAATGATATAAACATATATTATATATAAATAATAGTATTAATCAACCAACTCCGAAGTCAAGAAAAACTTACCTTTGTAAATTGTAAATTTGTAATCAACAGAAACAGAAGTTGAGCGCTTGAGCGTGAGTTCCATTGCCGCCGAAGCCAAAATTAGGAGGATTTAGGAAGAATCAAGATTCAAGAAACAAGAATGAAGGTCAGAATCACGATTCGATTTCAATTTCCGTCGCAGCGCCACTTTAGATTATCATATACAAGCTTTCAATTTAGGTTCTCACTTTCGAATTTCAATGTTCGCCGCTTCAGTTCTTCTTTGATCGTGTGTGTGATGTTAAAAAATTATGACATAAATAATAATTTTTTTTAAAAAGTTAGGGGCTCTTATATCTTAAATTTTGCCAAAATTTGGTGGCTAAAGTCATTGTCTGGTGGGTTTTGCCCCAAGACCAGCCCAAACTATAAAGTTATTTTACAAATACATTATGCATTTTTATGATTATAAGTTATTTACAAATAAAGTTCCGGTAAATTACACTTACACCCCTTGTATTTAAAGGTAATAACACCTACACAATTTTTATTTTTTAAAATATCACTGCACTCTTTTATATTTTTATTTTTGTAACATTTAGGTCCAAAAATAAAAATGTAAGAGAGTGCAGTGATATTTCAGATAATAGAGAGAGTGTCAGTGTTATTACCTTTAAATACAAAAGATGTAGGTGTAATTTACCTATAAAGTCTTTATTTTTATGTTGTAAAATATTTTTACTATTATAATATGTAAACAAGATTTGCTTATTTATAAATAATACAAATTGTAAACAAATGATGGTGGTCATATATAATAGAGTTGTAATATTTGTTTTTGTGAATAATTTTTTTAGATTAATAACATTCATAACCATTATGTATAGACTTATGTAATGAGCCGAACAATACAAACTCAAGCAAACATGTGATGCATGAGTTTTAATAGTTATTCCTTAAGATACACTTGATCAATTTTTATGCTTGTGCCTGATGACCTTATTGGCAACCCAAATTTTTTATCTAAAAAAACACAAAAGAAAAGTTAACATAATTTTTTTAGCAAAAAAAAAGTTAAAATCAAAAGGTAAATATTAATTCATAAAATACTTTATTCAAAAACTCATCCCTCATTTTAAAAGACAATAATACTCTAATCGATAATTTATTTATTACCAATATTAAGTATATATATAATCGTTATAATTAATTATAATTAGAAATGCAACACTGTTCAATTTTTAAAAAAAAATTTAAAATAATAATATTTTACTCAATCAATTAACTTCAAAAATATTAACTTGAAGTTAATTTATCAAACAACTTACTTTGAATTCAATTTATTTTTTTAGTTAAAAAGCAAAAGAAATAGCTTTTAAGTTGTGAAAATGAGAACTGTATATTTTCTGTCTATGTAAAACTGTACAATATATGGCCTATTTATAGGCGAATAGGGAT
>JAOTRH010000024.1:12743298-12787920 GCA_034768845.1 Heliamphora exappendiculata | reverse complement strand
GATAGAGAGAGGTAAGTAACCATATAATACACTTTGGTAAAATGGCTGAATGGACATAACAAGGCAATGTTTGAGATCTTGTTTATCTTATATAACAATGAAGTGGGAGTTTATGTTGAAAAAAGAAAGTCCAATAAACCAATATATAAAAGAAAAGTCATGAGCAACTAACAAGGATAGCAGCTGAACAGCTCTGACCTCATTGATTAAATTGCGAATAGATCTATTTGAAAGGTCAAGAAAGGTAATGCTCCGCAGTGGGTGGTCAGTTTGATGGGAAAAGCCAGGATTGTCCTTACCATATATCCCTCCACAAAATCCCAGTGCCCACTCACCAAAGTTGCAGGTGAAACGCGAATTGTAAATTTCCAATCTTGGGCAAACTTGAAAAATAGTATCTGCTGCGTGATCATCCCTAGAAACAGAATAAAGGACTTCTTTCTTCATCAGATGCCACTAACCATGAGTATGAAGGGACAATAATAACAATCTTACAGACATCAAGCAAGCTTACGAGTTCTGTAGAATTGGATTATTGTTCAGCCAAAGAGCCTTAAGGTGCTTGAGCTTGATAATTTCCTGCATAACAGTTTCCATCTTCTCGAGCTTGTTTCCGCACAAGCTAAGTGCAAGTAAATTCTAATGCAAAACAAGAAAAATAATATAAATAAATCTTCAGGGAGAAAAGCGACGTTAAAAGGTACTATTTTTTAAAAAGGAAATACCACACCAAATACAATCAAAACGCGATGGATGAGATGCTTTATGTCGCATGCAGATTACTAAATATCAGATATTGTCACATCTCCTATGGTCGTGACAATTTGTCAATCAACTCAAACCTGATCAGAAAATTTGATAATTAGCCTGAAAAAAGTCAGATCCACATCTATATATATATATATATATATATATATATATATGAGTTGTAAGTTGTAACACTTATTGTAAGTTGTAACACAAACAGAAATTGTCCCTTCAAATAATAAAAAAAAGTGTGGGCAAAATCATCTTAAATCTTCAACAATCACTTTAAAAACATACTTTAGTTATATCTTAAATTATGCAAGAGGAAATGCAGCGAGAAGGTATGTAAAATTGTGTACACATGGCAGTATGCATTCGCCCAATGTATAATCCTCTCATGCTCACTTAAATAACTCAATTAGCTTAGAAAATCCGCACCAATCCTTCCATACTAAAACAAATTCCAACCAACGGGGAGACAAGAGGCATAGTTCTTGAAAGAACAGTTGCAATAAATGCTGTCAATAGAAACCCATTCTTCCACACTTGATAATGAAACAAAAAACATAATACAAGGACTTACGGGTAATTTAGTAGGCAAGTCAAGAGACAACATCATAGAATCATCCATGTCAAGCTCTTCAAGCTCCAACCACCTCACAGTTTCATCTCCTTTCTCTTTAGCTTTACGAAGTTCACTCACCACAATTTCCATTACATTAAATTTGGACCCATTCTCCTCTGAGTCTCCGTCAGAATTATTTGGCTCTTCAGCATCCAAATTCAAATCGATATCAACGCACATCAACGAGGCCATCCTTTCAGCCAAGCCTGGAACTTCATCCAACTGCAGAATAACTCAAAAATTGCCAAATTTCAATATAAAACAACCAATATATACGCAAACATGTATATCAAAAAGTCATATTCCCAACAATCCAGGCAAAATTAGACAAAAGCTGCAATCATTATTCTTTAGCTTATCATATTTTTTTAATGAAATCAATCTTGAATTGTTACAATCATATAACAATTACCAGTAGACCCTGAACAATATTATTTAGCACCGTATAAAAGATCACAGTTCCCAAAGGAGACTCTCTTCACTAACCACTTGTTTAGTTTACCAAGGAGAGACGAAATGAAATGGTTGGAGAAAAATAGAGAAGAAGAGTTAATACTTTCAAACCCCACTTTTCAAATTTCTCTAAATTGTAGAGATTTGGAAATAAAAGATCCAAAGTGATTAGTTATTTTTTATATTACTTAAATTGTCCATCTGAAAATAAAAAAGTATTGACAAGGAAAAAGTTATTTTTGTAAAATAATTTGCACAATTTTTCTTACTTTTCTGCTATGAAGTGCATTCAAATAAGACCGAGAGAAATCATTTTCTTTATTCTCTTGTTAATCTATACTATATATAAAGAGAACTCATAAGTTATCGCTTCAAACATTTGGGTTCCCTTTATTACCCACAAATTACCTGCCACTTTTTAATTATTGTGTAATACATTTACAAATTAACTGCCACATCTTTAACTACTTTTCAGTTTTTAGAATTTTAAAAAATAATTGTACACGTATGTGCTACACTTCTAGTCTAAATAAAAGAAAACACAATTATTATTATTTTTCTTATAGCTTAAGGAGAAAATATAATAATCATTTGGAATAATTACACTTAACTCCCATGAGATTTAAGCTTATTACATGAAGCTCCTATGTCGTCTCTGAAATTGCACTAACCTCCCATGAGATTTAATTTTTAACATCAATTGCACCCAACTGTTAAAATTTTTGTTGAAATTTAACGAAAATCGGCCCTCCCACCCCAAAACCACCATTCAAACCACCTTCCCCCCCCAAAACCACCATTCCCACCCCAAATTTCAACGGAATGGTGGTTTTGAAAAGGGTGATTTTGAGGAAAATGGTGATTTGAAGGGTGGGTTTAAGGTGAGAATGGTGGTTTTGAAAAGGGTGATTTTTGGGAAAATGGTGATTTGAAGGGTGAGTTTAGGGTGAGAATGGTGGTTTTGGGGTGGGAATGGCGGTTTTCGTTAAATTTTAACGAAAATTTTAACAGTGGGATGCAATTGATGTTAAAAATTAAACTTCAGAGAGGTTAGTATAATTTCAGAAACTACAAAAAAATCCCTATAATAAACTTAAATCTCATAGAAAATAAGTGTAATTATCCCTAATCATTTCTTTCTTTTCTCTTATTAGTTACAACGGCGGTAAAAAAGTCCAAGTACACAAATTTCAATTACAGATTAGTGTTTTGTACCGATAAGAACAGTTTTTTTACCAGTAAAAATCGATAATCTGTAATTGATTCTGGTGATTGAAATTTGTGCATTTAGTCGAACTGTTAACTAAAAAGTGGCTCAAGCTGGAATTCTAACTTCTTTTTTTCATTTCCCGAGCCTTTATCGAGATCCAAACACTTCAACACCCTAGAAATTACAAAGCGATCGACTGTGCAGTAATGAATCAAACAAAATCGCCATCATTACATAATCCGAGACTGTCACACGTAAAGAAAACACCGAATTTAACACGAACACAGACCTGTTTGCGAACATCGGAGAGTCTGAAAGTCCAGGCGTGGTCGATGAGGAAGACGCGGGACTCCTTGTCCATGAAATCCGAGGTAAGGACGAGGCGCCTCTGTCGGGAATCGTCCTCGCAGGACTCAACCTGGAAGAAGTCGCCGCCGTCGAATGTCTCCGCAGAAAGCTTCTCGAACAGTTGGCGGTGCAGCGACTGATGTACTCCCGAGGCCGCAAGTAAGATGCCGTGGACTTCCACGAAATCCTCGAACGTTCGGATTCTGCCGGTGGCCATTAGGGAGGTGTTTGAGGAGGAGGACGGCGGCGGTGACGGTGGTCTAGGTTTTTGGTGGTAGCGGCGTCCGGCGCTTCGAGGCCTCCCAGTTCGTTAACGAGGGGCGAAAAGAAAAAACTAATTCAATAACTGGTAACTGGTAACTGGTTAAGATTTGCAATGCTACAATCACTGACACTGTTATTAAATTTTTTGTTTTAAAAAATTATTTATTATTTTTATACACTTTTTTAAAAACGGTTCAATATTTGTTTTTCTGAATGGTTATGCTAAAAATATCATATTTTATTAAATTAATATTTAAAATGACGTGACATATTTATAATTATAAAATTTAAATAAAATTTATGTAAGAATCATTGCATCAACAATTGTAATTGCGCCACATTATTAGGGTTATTAATTTAGAAAAATAAGTTAATATTCTTAGCATTATTATTTTTTAAATAGTATTTTACAGTACATATTTAATGCATTTTTGTTAGTGTTCCTAATCTTATTGGAGGAAAATTTGGTTCCTTTTGTCATTTCTTATAAATAGAAAATATATTCTTGTTCATTTTTTACAAAAAAATAATAATAAAATATCTCATAAATACACTTTCTTTTGGGAATAATTTAGGGTTAGGTCCCATTTGAAAATTTCTTTATGAGTTTAGTCTCAAAACAATAATAGTTTTGTAATAAGTTTTATTTTTTATTTTTCTTCTTAAAATACCCTCAAATTTTGAATCCATCAAATAGTAAGAAACATATTTCTTCTTATTCTAAACAACTAAACAACAAATAATCAAAGTTAATATATATATATATATATATATATATATATATATATATAAAATAGCTAAACAAAATCTGATTCTTCTTCTTCGTCTTTGTCCCTTCGCATTTATTGCGTTTTTATCGTATTCTTTCAGATCATTTATTATCGATTCGTTTCACATTTGAAGCATTTGAAGGAAAAATATAAAGATGAAAAAAATAAATTTAAAAATGAAAAATATATTTACAATCTGCCTAAGATGGTCCATTTCAACAAATTGTTTCATATGCATCATTTTTTAGAATAAAACATCAAAAAATAAAACAGCCAACAGAAATGATATGCAAAATGATACAGCCAACAGAGAATGATACAACCAACATAACATGGTGCACAAATCAGTTTCCTTGTTATGCTTGTATCATTTATAGTAAATAATAATATACAAATTATGATTTTTCGACCATGTTATGATTTTTATTTGAATCATTTCGTAGTATTATATTAAAAATAATAATGTTCAACTTTTGAACATATGGTATCATTGTATCATTTTCTGTAAACTGTATTTATAATTACTGTATTATTTTTCGCAAACTACTCAATCTTCGCTTGAAAATAGTGTTATAATAGATTACAACGAAAAAAAAATTTATTAAAAAAAATGAACAACCAAATATTAAAATCGAAAATAAAAAAAAATTCAATAATGGATTAAAGTGCAAAATAATAGATGAAAATGCAAAACAAACATAAAAATGGCATTAAAACTTACAGGACAAACAGATTTATGAAACATTTCAAATCTGTACTAAAATTTTCAGATGCAATATAATATACGTCGGTCAACAATGAAACAAATAATTGAACCCAAACTCATGATGTGATATAATCACAATTAGTTAGGGAAAGATTCTGTCAATAATGAAAATATAAAATAGAAACGAATATTTATTACAAATCATAATCTTTCTTTTTTTGTGTAATTTTAATTAGAACAAATAAGAGTATAATGGTCTATTATTTACTAGAAATTTTAAAAAATAATTTTATGAAATATTATACTTTTGATAAGGACTAATCCCCGAGCACTACATTAAAAGGGGATTTATCCATAATTTACACTTTTTTTTGTAAAATCTTATTTCAAAATAAGTTAGAGGTAGATAGAAGGATGGGAGTTGGCCAAGGGTATTGTCGAAATTGGGAATGACTATGGTAGTCGGATGTGATCCAACAAAAGCAATCTATTATAGTTAGGTAGGGGAGCCCAGGATAAAAGATTTAGTAAAAATGGTTGTTAACAGTCAAAGATAGTGCACATAGATAAATTAAAGCGTTGAAAATTATGGTCACATGTGCTAACAACGATAGTGACCAACAATGATTGGTGAAAAATGACGATCAAATAGTAAAAGTAGCAATCAAAGAGTAAAGGTGGCAATCAGCAGGGTATGTTTTGGATTGAGGTGTCAAACCAACGAGGAAAGTGACAACTTTTAGAGAGAGCTAGTGGAAAGAGTTGACGAATGATTGTTGGAAAGCCCGAGTTTGGGGAGGTGGTGACAGTCGATGGGGGAGGTGGTCATTGATCGGTGCTTAAATGCACCATTTCAATATTGTAATTTATATTAGTATAGTTCTTGATTTGTGTATAAATGATATGTTTTAATAAGTATTTTAGTAATAGCATCGGAAGAGACAAGAAGGTGAAAACATAAGCAAAAGTGGGAGAAAAGAGTGAAATATCATTCTGGAGAATTCTGCTCAGGCATCCAGACGTTCTAATGCAAAAATAATTATGTTAGGCTGAGTGTCCACACATGCGTTTGGGCGTTTGGCACTAGTAACATTGACGCCCAGATGGGTGTTCAAACGAAATGTAGGAATCAGGTTACGTGAATTTTTAATTGACTTAGGTGTAAAGAGTCCTATATATAGCATAGATGGTATGAAAAAGGCAACTAATCTCTAGAGAATAAGGCCCTGATTGGGAATTAGCTCAAGTTTGCTTTTTTATTTTTTTACATTTTTAGTTAAAAAGTTAAATTTGGTTCAAAATAGGTTATTTCGAAACTTAACTTTTAAGTTAACTTTTTTAAAGTTAATTATTTGGATAAAAGGCTAACTTTTTCGCTTTTTGTTCAAAGTGCACAATTTTATTATTCTATATATTTGATATTAACAATTATATTTAGTTGGTAGTATTAGTAAATAAGTTATGAATAAATGGTATTATTGTATTTTAAAAGTAATGAGAGTTTGAATATAATATTTTGAAAGTTTGTGTTTTGATTTGATATTTGAATTTTTAAAATTTTTTTGCTTTTTGCCAAACATGCAACTTTGATTTTTTGGTGTTTTTAATTAAAAAGTCAAAAAATCAAGGTTGCTAACACCAGGATCAAAATCTCGTTTTTCTTATTCATGGAGTATAGTCTCAACATAAGCAGTTAGTTTTTCGATTATAAGGTTAGATGAAAACTTAGTCGCGTATTAAAAATTGTATTCTAGTTTATTTTTTTTTCAGGTATTGATTTGATAGTTGTATGCTTTTTAGACGTTGAAGCTGATCAACAATTTTTCATGATTAATTTAGTATGTTACTTTCTGTTATTGTAAATGCGATCTATGCAACCACCATGCATATTATTATATTCAATTTAAACTCGAGACAAGTTATAATATGATATGATGTATCGTGTCAGATCTATAACAGATGATTCCTCCTTATTAACGATAGGTTGTACTGGATTCATGATTAGATATCTTTTCAGTAATTTAGTTTGGACTTGTAGTTAGGGCAGGTTCGGGTTGAACCTAGTGGAAGAAACTTAGACTTGATATAGTTTGAAGTATTTAGCAAGGGTGGATTGAAAATCCTAGGGTATTTTCTCTACATTAATTTAATTTTAGTTTTTATTATTTGTTTTTCACAATTAATTGATTCAAATTTCGATTCTTTCGATTAATAACTGACCTAGGTTGTTAATTACAGAAGCTTTGGGACTCAACCCTATTGTTCATGTTAGAATGATACCTGCTTTTAACCACTATTTTATTAAATAATAATTTTACCTAAGTTTAAATAATTATTTTTGGTGCAAATATTAATAGATACTTGTGGTCGAAAATAATGTTAGAGGTAGAGGTTGGAAGTATTTTTCAATGATGTTACTGAGATATAAATAGGTTAGAGGTGATGGAGGAGAGAGAAGATAATAAAAAATATATTTTTTGTTTACAAAGAATTTAGTAAAATTTGAAAAATTATTTATATATATATATATTTTAAAAAACTAATAATTTATCAAATGTGTTTTTATTTATAATTTATAAAAATTTAAAAATAAAAATAAAAATAAAAAACATAAATGTTACCATACTTGAGAGAGTGTGTATCCTACTCCTAATATTTTTTCAAAATTTTAATTAATCCAACTTTGTTTGCTGATTTTTTTTAAATTCATTGTCAGTTCAGTGATTATTAAAATTAACAAGTTGGATAATAATTTTGGCGAGCTCAGCGCATAATTTTTGCGATTTAATGAATTTAAAAAATTATAAAATTTTAGAGTTATTTTCCTAAAATTAGTTGTAAAAAATAAAAAAACTTATTGTAATGTTTTTAAATTTTACATTTAACACTCAAGAAAAAAATGAAATAGAAGAACAATTTTTGTTCAATAATAATTATGATAATACTAATATAATTAAAGATATCTAACAATAACATATACAATATATTTTTATTAAAAAAATATTTATAATATATATAACAATAATAATTAAGATTATAAATATTTTAATTTACTCATTATTTATAAATTATATATATATATTAAAATATAATACCTAATATATATTTTAAGTAAGATGAATTTAATTAATCACAAGTTAAAAAAATATAATTTATATTCAACTTAATTATTTTATTTTTTTCACTTAATGCGATACCGGAGAACGTAACTCTGGGGTATGACTGCCATTTTATAAAATGGCAGGAGCAGTTTAGGAATAGAAACTAGCAGTAGATTAGTGGCATTTCTATTCCAGCAGGAGCCGTTGCCAAACCCCTCCGAAATTCCCAATCGCGCAAAGTCGTTTCCCCCTCTCTTCTCTCTTCCCCCATGGAGGAATCCATGCACTCAAACTAAACATTATCCCCTTCAGCGCCGCTCTATCGATTACCTCTGGAGTCTTATTACGAAGGTATCCTTTTTTTGTTTTACAGTTGATGTTAGTTTTCCAAACCCATCTCGTAGAACTCTTTAAATTTAAATTCCGTAGTGGTTGGCACTAAATTTGGGTAATTGGGTTTGGTCTTGAAGGAACCAGAAGATGTAAATAAAACGCATAATAGTTTGAATCAACTTTGAACTGTGAATTGCAGTTTGCCTGTAAAAATGGAGTCGGTGCCAAGAGGCGAAGAGCCGGCGGCATCATGGGATGAACTGTACAATATCAATTTGATGCCGTCGGAGCTGTTTCTCAAGTTCCGGAAAGAAATTGAGGGGTTTCGTATTGGTCTCAATTTGGAGGTATAAATATCTTATTCTTCTAGACTCTCAGGTTGTACCAAATTCCATTTTTTGGGACTGCCTTTAAGTCCCTTAATCTATCGATGCTTTATTTGCTTATTGGCTGTTGCGGATGTAATGAATTTTTTTATCATTTCTTGTTGCCTTTAAGTCCATTTCTTATTGCCTTTAAGTCCATTTCTTGTTTTTAATGAATTTTTTATTATCATTTAATCAAATTAATTTAGTTTTTGAACCCCTCTCATTGAGAGACGAATCCAAAAGGTATTTGAGCAATGGATGAAAGAAATTTTATTGGCTTATTATTATCTTTTTTGAACTTTTTTCGTCTTCTAATAATTATTTTTAGACGATCAAGAAAGCTATTTTTTTTTTAATACTAGAAGATGAACAAAACTAGAAAAGCCAAAAATAAGCAAAAACTATGCAAATTAGCCCAAACGGGGCGAAAGATGAATTCTTGTTGAGTAGTTTGTGGTAAAAATAGGCAAACAATTTAACATGTAAACCTATTATTTTCAATTCTGTTATTTTGAATCTACTGACTGGTTTCTGAATTTGATGTATGGGCTTGAACATCGAGTTCCTTTGTCTTCTCTTGTTGGCCAGAGAAGAAGTCGATAACTTAAAACAGAAATGATTGGCTTTGCAACAGTTTCACTATCTCTTGTTTCTGGAAAGGTTTCTTTGATCTAGAGGTTTGCCATGGTAAAATGGTCTTGGCATTAGTGGGTCTGTTGGCTGATATGTATGGACGCGTTTTTTCAATCTTCATGGACTACATTGTAAAATATGGTCCAAGAGATTCTGTGTTTAAAATATTTGATTTTGAGCTATGTATGGAGTACCTTCTACCATTTAGTTGATGCCATCAAAACTGTGAATCCGAGTGCCTTATTGTCATGTAAATAGGTTTTGTGAAATGAGAGTGAAGCTTCATTAGTCAGATATGTTACATGGATTCTTTCCAATGTATAAAGTACCCGTGTTGGACATTCGATACTTGGATGAGGTATGAGATATCAGATGTGTTAGTTATTTTTCGTTGGACATTCACCTAGGAAATATTAATTCGATTTTGCTATATAAAATTTGTAAGCAATACTTACCCTAAAAATAAATAAAATATATTAAAGAATATAAATATTTTGTTGTGTTTCAAAACTTGCACCCAACACTCGTACCTGATTTTGCATAACATGGTTAGTCAATTTGAGTATTGACTTGCCCTGCTATGTAGAATCTATGGTATGCATGAGCTACCTGTGTCAAGAAACAATTATATGGCCATACGAGTACGAAATCAGAATCAGATGTGAATAGGGTAGCTCATGTGCACATCCAACATTGAAAGAGGTCAACCTTTCAGAGTCTATAAAGAATCATTGAGATGCTTGCTTAATCAGCCCCATGCTAGATTGATTATGACTTAGATGCGTCAGTTCCCATGTTTGTATTGGAGGATAGGACTAAGAGGAATTAAGTGCCCCATCATTAATAGTAATGTGATTAAATATCCATTGCAGCATGTATCTTTTTCTTAATCCACTCCCATATTTGTTTGTTTATAAAATAGAAAGAAAATGATTTAGTATAATGACAATCTTGCCCTTGTAGTGGGATATTTGATTGTGTATATATTGAGCAAATACAATTAAAATGTAGTCAAATAAAACAAAAAAATAAAAATAAAAAGTTAGATAAGACCAATAAAATAAAAAATAAATACGATCAGAAAAATAAAAAGGTAAAAATGGATAATATGAGAGATGAAATTTTAAAAAAAAAGTTATTAAGAAAATTGCAAAATAAAAAGTTGATATTAGAACTCAATCCTAACTAATCTAGGAAAACTGGAATAAAAGATGTAAATAAAGTTAAAAATTAGAGTAAAAATCAAAAGGATAAATTATACTGACCTCTCCTGAGATTTCTGATAAAAACAAAAATTTCTCCTCTACTTTTTAAAATATCACTTTTCTCTCTTGTCAGTGAAAAAAAAAAATTCCGTTTATTTTTTTTATAAGAGATGCAAATACCCCTTTTTCCTAAACGACCTCTTTTGTTCCTATTTTCTTCCATATTTCTTACACTTTCTCATCTTCCAAACATGGACTTATCAACAAAACTCCAATTTATTGACTTATGCTCAATGTTTATCACTAGTTTAGCCCTTCTAGATGCTCGGAAACCCAGTTTCCGACTGCGCCTCCTAACCGATTCGACGCCTCTAAATCTAGCCCCCCAGAGTTCATCGAGAGCTCATCGTCACTATCCCTTGTTTCTATCGCTTAGCAATGGGATAATACCTTGAGGAAACAAGTCTCCTCTTTATGGAACTAGAGGATGATTCCTTGCTTCGGCACAAAATGTTGCTTCCTTTCCTCCTCATGATGTCAGAAAGTGACGTTGAAAAACAACCCCCACACTCCCCTCTAAGCTTCGGGGTTGTCCTTTTTAATCGGTTACAAGGAATCCCACATCCCTGACTATCCAAAAAATCCAATTAATTTGTATCCTTTCCATTAACGTATCAATTCCGATCCCAACCTTTCAATCCAATCAAATTCGCAAATACTCCATTTGTCTTTGATTATCCTATTGATTAACCCTATTTGGTGACCGCATCGTTTCAATTTGGAGAGATGAGCTGCAGCGGGCGTCGATGTCATATTCTCTAGTTGATTTTAGAAATCTAATCAATTATTTCTTTTCATCCGCCATGGCCAAGAAGTGAAAGGTCTGCCCTTCTGAACCTAAATCATCCAACGCTCTCCAAATCAAAGAACAACCAAAACAAGAACAGATCGAAGAACATCATCAGCTATAGAACCGGATCAATGAAGATTGAAGAACGAGAAAGCCCCGAATATCAGGAAGTAGCAGAGAACATGGAGGAGGAGGAGAATGACGAGAACAGAGAATTAGAGGCGCAAGAGGGCGAAGAGATGAAGGATTTGAAGGATCTCGCGTCGACTGAACAAGTCCCATCAGAAGTGAATGGCAGCGGGAACTGATAGGAAGAGGAAGTGATGAGCAGAAGATGATTCGTTTTTAGAAATATATTCAATAATTGAAGTGAGATTATTTATTTAATTATTTCTTTTCATTTCAAATGGTTTTGAATTTTGGGTGGTCAGATGAGTAATAATCCCTGGTTGAGAAAGAGAGGGAGGAAGAGAGCGAGAAATAGAGGGCCTAGTTCCAGCGTTCTTGAGTGTGGAGGGCAAATTTGATATTTTATTAATTATTAATATTAGTATCACTTTATCGGTAACGGTTCTTTAACGGAAAGAATACGGAGGGAAGTTATGTGTATATTGTCAGATAAAGTAGGAGAGATCAGTGTAATTTCATAAAGTAAAGGGAGTACTTCTGTTTTTGTCAAAAATCTCAGGAGAGATTAGTGTAATTTACCAAAATTAAAAATAATAAAAAACCACTAATAACTATCTTAGAGACAAAAAAGGAATCTAAAAATGTTACAAAAGTAATATTGAAGAGTAAAATTGTCATTTAGGTTAATCTCTCTCCCCATTAATCATTTCCCTCTCTATAGTCTATCCCACCCCCTTCCTCCACTCAAACATATTCCTCACATGAGGGATTGAGCATCCAATCCGAACAATTAATCCGGACACAAAAAAATAGTAACAAACATGGGATGCAAATTTAGTTCGGATTATTAGTCCAATCAGGACTTTTTATCCCTCAACACAAACATAGCCTATTGGACAATGGACACATTATGTTAGGGGGATACATCATTTGGCACCAAGGAAACAGAATGAGAACAATGAAAACTCAACATTTTAAAAAATTGTGTTTGTTGAGTGCTCTAGTTTGGATTCATCTGGCCTATAGACCTGTATCAGTACAGAACATATAAACTCTTATTTATGTAGAAAAGACAGCAGCATGTTGCTGTGCATCTTTCTAAGCACATTCTATTTTCATGTAAAGACTACAATCAACTGTTGTTAAGGTTTTGTAATGCTTTGAGCTTATCATCTGGGTTCAGTTATATAATGCTCCAAGTAATGAGTACCAGGCAAAGCTGGTATTGAAGCCTCTTTCCTATGATCGGAAATGGAAGTTCATATATGAGCCTTTACATCATGATGTGCGCCTTCTTTCCAAGAAGATCCCGGTCACAAAATTTCTGAATCTCCAGGTTTGGTACTCTCTCTCTCTCTCTCTCTCTCTCTCTCGTCACGGACATATTGCTTAGTGCATGTCACGTATCATTAATGGAGTACGTTACATAACTTATTGGCCAGGATAATAATAGGTCTAGTCATATTGATATTTTGACATGTATGAAATCCTGATAAAGGTTCATTTCATGTAATAATGCAGGTTGGCGTAGGTCACAGTTTTCAGTTGCATGCAACTGGTTGGAAATGGAAGCTTACTACTTGTTTGGGTGGAGATGGTGTATCTAGGATTCGGAATAAGACATCACTTGGCTTGTGTCCAGGTGTGGATTTGCGGTTTGGGTGGAGAGCGGACTATGTTCTTCCAGAAGTTACTGGGCAAGTTCTTTAATTGATCTTCTTTTTATCACTACGGAGGAAATTACTTGAGAGACAAATCTCCCAAGGTGCTAGTTTTCCAATGTAAATGTCTGTGCTGTCATTCGGTCGTGATTGAATTGTTAGAGATGACATTTTTGTTTCTGTGTTGGTGGTTCATTTAGCGTTAACTAAAGGTCTGAATTTTGGCTTTTACAGGGCTGTGGGCACAGGTGAACCGTTGTTCAACATGAACTCGGGACGCTTGCAAGCATCACTTGATCGTGTTGAGGCCATTTTGACTCATACAACATCATAATTAAGGACTCCTCAAATGACCAGGTGTGTTAGTTTATGTGTTGCTCTTCGAATCTAGTATGTTACGAATGACCTAATTTGTAGTAATCACTATGACCAATTTTTGGATGAGTTGGCTTACATGGCTCGTATGTAACCATTTTGATAGGTGTTTCCAAAGCAGAATCTCCTCTCATTGTGACATCCAGATTTTCAAACAGCAGTACTTTGAGCATATACTCTTTTTCGATTCTGTTTCCAGGAATCAACGGAGTAGATCAATAGGGTCTTTAATCATTTTAAATCTCTTGACTGTTAGTTTTATATTAAAATCACTATGTTGTTAGCCGTATAGAGCTGGTTACTTTAAGTGTCCGATCCATGACCCAACCCATTCCCCCAGCTCGGCCCGTTGACCTATTCTTCTATACGAGAAATTGCCATCTTGTAGCACCACCACGACACTGATTCTCCAACAAAACCCCCGATTTCCCGACAATTAGGTAGCCAATAGTAGTAGAAGCTCTAATTTTGTATTCTTGTTTTGTTTTGTCTTTCTTCCTAGAGAAATTGTTGCCACTCTGTGAATGTAACCCGTTTTGGGTGAACTATCTTGTTTTTGCATGTAAGTGCGTTATTAGTTTCGTCTGTCCAAAACATATGCATCTTACAAAAGGCTTTTATGTGGCATGATGAGCAGGAAATTCTGAAGAATATTTTAAGGTGCTGTCTTGAAAGCTTAAACATGCATGCAAGTGGAAGTAATGAAGTCAATGATCTGCAAGCGGGATTGTCATTCCATTCTGGTGCAGCGGTCGTTTAAGACGCGACCTTATAACCATTTAAGGCGGGATCCACTTGAGGAGAAAATTGTAATGAAATTGAAACAGTTCTCTTTGCAGAAAGTTAGTTTCTGAAAAATCTAAATGTACCCATGCTTCGAAATGGTTAAATAGCATTTTTTTTCATTATTTCTTTAAATCTCTGTATCTAATCTATCATTTAATCCGTCATTTGATTTGTGGAAAAGTTGGTTGATGAAGATGGGTGATGAAAATCCTTTTCAGTTTTCAGCGGGCGTGGTTAATTAGATTGGGTTTGCATTGACAATGAACAAAGTTGAATGAGTTTGTTTCTTTAGTTTAACTCTAAATCCTTGTAGGATGGAGCTTGATTGTACATCATTTTTTTTAATGATTAGATCTTCCAATATTATATTAAGTGACTACTAATTCTTTTTTTAGTTTACCAGTTAGGGGTGTTCGAATCACATCTCAACTAATTTTTTTTGAATCCAGTTAAAAGACAATTTCAAATGCACCTTATCTAATCGCTTGTTTTATACTCAAATAATGTATACTCTTAACATTCGCAGCAGTAAGATTGTTTTCATAATTTCCATTAGAAAACAATCTGATTCATAGATTGCTAAAGCTTTCATAGTCTAATGGCATTGCTCTAACTTTCATAGTGGAGATTGTGATTTCAAGTCTCATTGTGAGAGATTGAGAGTGATTTTCGTGAAAATGGAGAACTTACTATGACTTGACCATAACAGGGGTGCTGTGAGCACATATAAGTTTAACCTAAGTTCTCATAATATGATTGTAATTGTTTATTTTCTTGAACTTATCGAATAAGTAATTTATGCAAAAAATAAAGTTATTCAAATATCATTACTTATATAATCCAAGTATGTTTGTCTTAAAAATATTGAATGGCTTATAAAGTTTTAAAAATAAGGTGTAGAATAAATGCTCCAATCATATAACTAACAATATTTGATTGACTTAGTTTGTTACATGAATTATCTATTTGACATCTTTAAAAAATAAACGATTCAAATTACGTGATTTCTATTGAAAATTCATTTATGCTCACTCCCCACTTGAAAATTCATTTATGCTCACTCCCCACTCTGGTTCTAATCAATTATGAGATTCTGATTGAAATTAATGTAGGCTCTAATTATGAAAAAATAAATAAAATCTAGACAGGTTTTAAAATTAAAGGTGAGGATGGAAGGTTATTTCTTTGAATAAATATTTCGAAATGGCTGATAACCCCTTTTAAGTTTTAACCATAAGAATTCACAATAAACAGGACTCAATCAATTAGTTTGTGTCCTGATAATATATGTCAAACACTACCAGTGAACCCACATGATGTGCTTTTAAGACATTTAAAATTTAATTTTATTCTCATACTCCTTATGATCAATTATTTTTGTAGGTGCCCTGTTAAGCGAGTAGTCATAATAACTACCCATAATGCAATCTAGATGGGTATGGTCCATCAAGGTCTGTTTGGCATATTTAAAAAATTAAAATTTTAAAAAATGTAATTTTTTCAGAGAAAAGAAAGAAAATTAGATTATTTGAGATTAATGAGTTTGTCAAACTTTTGGGTTCAAAACCGTTGACCCCACTGGTTGGGACAGAATTAAAAACCGAACACATGTGAACCATGTGGTTGAGTGATGAGTTAGAATTTAACATGACCATTACACTCTTATGAAATATTGACACTCTTTTTTGATAATAAAATTAATTTTTTAATTAAAAATATTATAATTACTTTAATAAAAAAAGATTTGAAAAAAATAAAAAAATTAACGTGCTTTTCAAAAAATGCCAAATACACTAACTTAAAAGTTATTTTTTAATAATAAACTAATTTCTTAGATATGCCAAACAAAACCTATTGTTTTTTTAAAAAAAATTTAAAAATAGAGCTTTTAATGTGAGGATCGAATGCAAGCAAGCGAATGATGCCAAAGTGAGGGAGTTGGCTGCTAGGAATGCCACACGTTTCTGTGACAGTGATATGCTCACATGACGATATCCCATTGCCGTTGCCACCAATGATTCACTTCCGCACCTTCCGTTCAAGACTTGTTTCAATATAGAGTTATTATTCGGTAAACTTGCAGCACCATGTGTTGATATTTAATTGGTGTTTTTATTTAATTATGTAGCAAAAAATATTTTGGATAAAATAATAGTGATCTATCATTGTTTTTTTCATTTTATTCTTTTTGGTATCTCAGAATGTCCAAGTCACTTTACATGTACCTTGACTAATGCTTAAAGGACTAATTTCACAATTCACTAGTAAAGGAATCCAATTAAAATTTTGACAAAATCTTGTATAAATTAACCCTAAAGAATTAATAATACATAAATAATTTCGAACTTAAGACATTAAAATAAACAAACTTTCAAGTTCCAAGCCTCTTGATGGGTATAAGTAAGAGACAAAAAGTGAGCCGTTTAATATGTATTGATTTCTCATTTATCAAAAGTACTACGTGATACCATCTTGTTGGGTAGGTCGAAGACAAAAGGTGACCCATTAACCTATTTAATGTGTATTCATGTTTTTTATTTATCAAAAGAATCACGTAAGCGATGTCATGTGATACGCCGACAATACTCTAAGAATTATCCTTAAATATAGCAACACAAGAAAGGCCTTTCTTCAACAACAAACACTATTTTACCTTGTTATCTACGCACCATTGATTTCAGAACCAGATTGGCTAGCACTGGCCAATCTGATATTTAATGTGTATTCATGTTTTTTATTTATTAAAAGAACCACGTAAGCAATGTCACGTGATACGCCGATAATATTCTAAGAATTATCCTTAAATATAAAGACACAAGAAAGGCCTTTCTTCAACAACAAACACCCTTTTATCTTGTTATCTACCCATCATTGATTTCAGAACCAGATTGGCTAGCACTGGCGGTCTCTCAAATTACTTCTATCCTCTTGTGATTGCCACCGCCAGCTTCATACATATAAAACCCAGTTTTCAATTCACAGATCAAAAGCCATTTTGGGTTTTGGGTTATATTAATAATTAAGGGTGTCATTTCGTTGTTCTCTGCACTTGGGCTGACTCAAAATCTCAAGCTTCGATGTCGATAATAATACCAATCCATAGACGACCTGGTTTCTTCATCATTTCACGCAATGGAATCACAAACCATCACAAACTTCGGACTCTCTGTTCCTCCTCCACAATGTAAGTTAAATTCCATTAATTCTTCCTCCTATATTTTTTAAGTTGTGAAAAAGCTTTATAAGTACCATTCATTGAGTCATACGATCACAAATTCTCTTATATTTGGGGGTACTTTTTGATATTTTTACACACTTATATCCCTAACTATATATTTATTGTAACTTAAGACAATTCAAATGTAATATGTTGTTTCGTTCGTCGTATTAAAATTCTGCAACAGTTCTAGACATGATCTTCATTGGGGAAACCATGTAAATCGTTGCGTTCTCTCATCTCTTTCACACCTTCACAGGATGATGAATTCGAAGCATTTTTCTTCGAATTTGCCATCGCAGACAAAAAAGATGGGAGAGTTATTGTCATCGGTAGAAGTCGAAAGAAGAACCTCAATTCCACAGCTCGAAACAAGTCATTCCGATCTGTGCTTCAACCGATCGCAGCCACCACCGGCGGATCAAGAGTTGATTCAAGAGGGTAGAATTGAGTTTGGACAGTTTGTGGCACGCGAGGCCTTACTAGATGAAGAATATTGGGTCAGTATAATTGTATAAGAAACAAGATAATCAACTTATTAATATTTATTGTATATTTTTATTTATTAAAAATATTACGTAAACAAGATAATGTCGCATAGTATCCTTAGAGTATCTAATAATTTTACCATATAAGATCTTGTTAATCACCGCTTACTGAATATAAATTAAATATACTTTTATCAATAAGAGTTTATTATATGTAACTTTACTATCTAAGTATTGCGTTATTGTCCTTTCTAATAAAATAAATATTTATTTACTCTTATTAGAAAAAAAATACTTATTATTCACCGTTCAATCCCTTAATTAATAATTAGCATATATATATATAAAACATCAAATCTCAACAATGAAATTCAAATGGTTTGGTGCTTATTTTACCTCAATGCTAATTTGTGGTGGTGGCTGTTTTTGTGGTAGACAGCAGCATGGCTACGTGCAGAATGTCACTGGGAGGGTCAGATAAATCAAAGGTAATAAATCCTCACCACCACATATTTTAACTCTCTCTCTCTCTCTCTCTCTCTCTCTATATATATATATATAGATATATATATTGTAAACATTGCCCCGTTTGTCTAAATCTTAACATTAATTTTGCTTATCTTGTCTTTTGCGAACTTTTTTCACTATTTCAATAAGATAAATAAAAAAAAGTTAATTTATTTATTTATAACAAAAGATAAAACAAATTACTAGTAAGGTCTGTTTGATTATCAAAATATAAATTGACGAATATAAAATATTATTTAATGTAAGGGCGAATATAAAATTCAATACATATAAATCCAAAGATATAATTTTAGTTATATGAATATACCTTGTTTGTTTTTTGTGAAATGAGTAGATATTAATATCGAGATAAATGATTAATATAAATAATTTTTATTTCTACCATCGTACAAATTCACCAATATAATTTTCATTTCCTCACCTTTATATATTTTTCTATATAATAAAATAAAACATATTAATATGACGTCTAAATGTATAAAATTCAATCCTTAAAATGAGACAATCTTAACATTCTTTTTTGTTTTTTCTTCTCTTTCAAGATCTTCTATGTAGAAAAAAATTAAAAAAAATATTGATATTATTTATTCTTTTACTAATTGAATAAAAAAATTTAATTTAGTTTTTATTTTATTTTCTCTTCTACCTTCATAAATTAACAAACTAGTAAAATTATATTTTTAATTGTGTTTTTTCAAGTTTTTCAAAAATTAATTTATCTATTTACTGGGAGGGGATATCAAATACCACTCTTTCCTAGTAATAGATCTCTTATGATATAAAACTTTTTTTGGATATAATATCCCATTTATATAAAATTTTCAAACACATTATATCCCACATAATATCCCATCTATATAAAATTTTCAAACACATTATATCCCATATAGGTGGTGTTTGACATTAGAAAAACTAATAGTTTATAAATTTTAGTTTGTATAAGAAGTTATAAATTTTGATAAAAATTATAACTTGTAACTGAAATAAAAAAAACGAGTAGATATAATTTATAACAGAAGTTGTAGGTGTTTAAAAAATCTTATAACTTATCATTAAAATTAATAACAAAAAATAATAAATTACTAACAATAATTTTACCAAACACTCTTATAATATCCCATATTATATCCCAAACAAATAGGTAGAGTTGATTGTTGCCACTGAATCTGACTCTGCTTAATGACACAGATACGTGGATAACTACAAAAGGAAATTTGCAGAGCAGGTAGGCTTACAATGGCATCATTTCTTAATTGTTCAAAACACAGCTGGAATATATATAAAGATCTTGATTCATTATGTGTGTAGGAGTTCAATGCATTAAAAAGGCTATGCAAAAAGCAGCATAATCATAAATTTGCCTGCATTGTGACGGTACAATTTGCTTCTACTTTTTGGGTTAATTGAATTACATCAATCATGTAACAATCTATCAAAGGAGCTAATTTAACCCTGTTTTTTCATTTTTTTTATTCTTCTCTTTTGTCAAATTATAATAGGTAAAGAAAGAAGAGAGGAACGCTAATCGTACTGCACTGAAGAATGTAGTTGGAACATTGGATTTGAGCATCCGATACTTGTTGCCCGAAGAGACCTTTCCCGGGGTAAAGTTTGCTCAAGTTGATAAACATGTAATTTGTAATAATTCAACTGGATTATTAATCCAATAACTTGATCTAAAATGCTTAAATTCAAGTTACTAATATTATTTACTAATATTATTTTACTCGTGAAATGAGGTAATATTGCCACTTAAAAACTGCTCGTCGTGTAACCCAAATTTATTTTTCTTGTGCAACCCAAATTTATTTTTCTTTTGGTTAGAGTTGTGAATAATAGCTCTTTAGCGGGCAACCCATTGCTATGCACTAAGTAATTAATCTCGAACACTCTAACTCTTTTTGAAATCTCTACTTCACTATTCACACTACTGTAGAACTTTTCATGAGATCAAGATCGACTCTCCAATACCATTCGTACCGACCTAAGAGGATTACTAGCTCAATAACTTAAATAAAATACCTAACATGACCCAAAAACTTGAGTTTAAGTTTTTGAGCTAATAATTGAGCTAGTAGACTAATTTTTTAGACTAATTTTTTTGTCTCTAATTAATATGAAATGCAAGTAGCAATTAACTGAAAAACCAAGTAGAATTTGGTACTTTTGTGGGCTTGATTTGGAATTGTCATTTCACAGGAACGGGTGAAGGCTCCAATCTTCTGCAGCATTGACAGAGCAGGCCGAAGCAGATATGGTTACATTGCAAATCTGTGTGTCGCAAAATCAGCACGTCGTCAGGGTATTGCCAAA
Source organism: Heliamphora exappendiculata (assembly GCA_034768845.1). Lineage (NCBI taxonomy): Eukaryota > Viridiplantae > Streptophyta > Magnoliopsida > Ericales > Sarraceniaceae > Heliamphora > Heliamphora exappendiculata. Next base: position 12,766,810 of record JAOTRH010000024.1, on the reverse strand, counting down.
AACATGTTGCATTTTGCTATAAATCTATCCAAATCATGCGGTAAGACAAGAAGGTATAAGCATTCGTTTTTTGGGAATGTTTGAAGTTAGATTTTTACCTTTTGAATCAGATTTTCTTGTTTCAGAACCAGAATTGGTGTTTGTGCATGTGTACAGAAATAACAGACCCGCCCTGGAACTTTACCAAAAAATGGGGTTTCAGGTACTGCTTCTGTTGGCAGCCCATTTTAACGGGGTGGGATTCTGTCTTGAGAACCGCTACTCCAACCGCTCTCCCAGCTGCACAATGTGGCAATATGATTGTTTTTCAATTCACAATATGCCACACCATCTGGTTGAAAGTGGAGGAGCTGAGGTAGGGGCAGGCAGCTTTCGGGCAGGTGATCCTGTCCTGATTTTAACCATGAAGTAATGAAACGATTACATTTTTCTTTCAGGTGGTGGAAAGGGCGACAGGTCAACTCTCCAAAGAACAAACTTACTTGCTTTGCTTCAAATATTAATCCCAAATTGAACAAGATAAGAATGTAGCAAACTCAATATAGCCATTTGTGAATCTCAATTATGTACTTACTAAGCAAAAGTCATTGCCATTAACATCCAAAACAAAAACAGATGAAGAAACTGACTCCCTAAAAAATCCACCGTGCCAGGCTCACCAAAAGAGCAAAAGAGCCCGGCTATACAGAACGTACAAAAAAGCTATCATTTTTGCACATGCTATGAGATTACTTTTTCCCATTGCTAGATATGTTTCCAAATTGGTATAAAACCTTAGGAAGACACACCAGAATAATGCAATGGTGCTTGCAGGGGATCAGGCAGCTTGAGATGTTCTAATATTGAAGACATCTTCAGTCCAATAATTTGTGCTTGTGGATTTGAGTGGCCTTCCAAAAATACATTTGTAATCTGCAAAGAATGACCGACATCAAATGCACGTGATTTTGCAACACTTGGCATTTCAAATTGGAAGGGAAAATGAAAACAAAGAAGAAAAAGAACATCAGCAAGCATATAAACCATGACAATATGTTAAAAATGAGCAACATGGATAGTAGAAAACTGCAATAAACCATGTACCACAGATGCATTTGTCAGATACATTTCCCAATCCAACAGAACAATAGAAAAGGATTTGGATCTCTTAGTTCAGTTCAATCTCTTTTCACTTCCCTCGAAAAATCAAAGAGGCAAATAGAGTGTAAAGGGTAGGGAAAAGAATGAACAAACTATAGATTTGGAATTATAAAGCATCCAAACAGCAGAAAACTGAGAAGATGCAGAACAAGAAAAGTCTAGGCATTGTATATAGGGATCGAAATTCGAATGCTATTAGCGTTTCAACTTCTTTAGGATTGTGTCATGCAACACTAGCCCTATCTACTGATAATAGGACTCGAATTTACATTTAGGAACAGTATATTGAACTCTAAATCTGTATAATGCTAAATTCATATATTTAGATCTAGGGCTATTACTTGAGTTTGACTAATCATGTGGGACCCCTAAGGTTAATGTCCAGAAAATTCCAACATTACAAAAAATACTAGAACATTAGCCTATATAATCATAAAATAGGATTCCCTTATTACTAAAAATTTGAGTATACTTGGTTTCTATAATGCCAATTTCCAAATATTGCCAATTCTTTAAATTTACTTTTCCTTGAACATTTTATGGCCTGCATCAGGGGTATAGGGCTTCTAATGGAACAGATATTGTAAAATCCTCTTTGCTTTTTCCTTTCTTTTTCATATGTGAAAAAAATCATTAAAAGGCATAAAAGGAATGCCACCCGAATACAAAACTTCCACAATGAGTGACACAAAAACAACCACTACAAAAGGAAGCTAATCTACCGATAAGAATTCTATCGAACTCTATTGCATCAAGAAAAGATGCAACCCTCTCTCAAATGGCCAACTATACAAATTACTGAGAAGTGCACCTTCAAAAAGTCTATTTCGTTTCACTCAAACCAACCACATTACACACAAGGAAGCCAACTGCCACGCCTTCCTTCTCTTTGGCACCCTTCCCCCCTCCACCCAGAGCAACATCCCGCCGACCTCCTTTTTAAAAACCCCAACAACCCCAAAAAGGAAAAAAAACAAAGCTCCATAACTTCCTTGCAAAATCACAATAGACAAGGAAGTGAGCAACCGATTCCCCCTCTTTCTTACACAAACAATATCGATTAGTTGACCTCTCCAGATTGGGTTGTCAATAGTATCTTCTTATGTGCAGCGGCGGTCCACCCAAAAAAAAGCCATCTTTAGGGGGCCCTCACCCTCCAGACGCTCCTCCACGAAAAGGACACATTCCGACTACCCAACAAACTCCCATAAAAACTTTTAATCAAAAATTTCTGAGATTTATCTCCTACTCATTTCACTAAATCCACTCTACCTACACCTTGATGGTCATACAAGACCCCAGAAGAGCTAGCAACTGTTCTAGCTCCCAATTCTGGACATTCCTTTTCAAGTTTATATCCCAAAAGCAACGGCTAGAGTCTCGTTGGGTATACTCTGCAGCTCTCGCATTCTTATTCCTAGCCAAAGCATAGATATCTGGAAAAGCCATACCGAAAGCAACCTCACCACACCACACCACACATCTGAGCAAAAATTGACTCCCTGGCCCCTGCATCAAAAGACAAAAAAAAGCTTCGAGAAGACATCCCACCTTTTCTTAATCCCCTTCCATAAACACCTACCATACAAAAAGGGCACCACAAGAGAACTCTACTCCCCTCTGAAGGACCAATATTTGTGCTGGATCACCCTCCTCCAAGACCTGTCCCTTTTTACCAAAAAAACCTCCACAACCATTTTCCTAAAAGAGATATGTTAAAAGGAATAAGCCTACTGATCCTCAACCTCCCTCCTTCAGAGGAGTACAGACCGCCCAACCTACTAAGTGATAAACTCATCCCCCAAACCACCCCATAGAAAATTCCTCTGCAACTTCTCCAGCTTTCTTACAAAATTAAATTTGAGATTACAATGTATCTGTGCAAGAGGCCAATAGATAACCGAGTTTTCTAGTAAATGAAACCCAATTTTCAAGTTGACGAGTTTTCTAGTAAATTAAGTAGCATGGATACAGACACGCAACACGACACAAATGTGCTGTTATATCAATTTTAAAAAAATGCAAGACACGAAACGTTTGGGTTACGCTAGAATTTATGTTTTTATAGATTTATTATAGGTCAAATACGTAAATAATTTATCCGGTGATAATTGAAAATATATCACTAATAAAATTAAATAACCCTATATTTCATTTTACAAATATTTCATAATATATTTAGTGTGCATAATTTGTATTTTGAAGAATGCAAAATATTATTACTATGAACAAATTCATCATATAAGACTTGTTTGGAGAGTTGACGAAATATCGTTGAAGTTTTCATCAAGTGTCAAAAAAGTGTAACATTATAAATTCAATTTTTTAATTAAGACACATTTAAAAAATGTTAAATACAAGTGTCCAAAGAGTGTCTAAGAAGTGTCGTGTCTGACATGGGTGTCCGACACGAGATGCCTCCAACGTAGAAGTATATGTGCTTCTTAAGAGTAAATGAAGCTCATCCTTTTAGATCAGAATTCTGCCTCTTCCAACTTTGAAGACCCATGAGACCTCTATTAGTGAGGCATGGAGGAGGATGTACTGAGAGAAAACTTAACCGTCTTAACTCGAAAGCCTTTTTCCCGTCACTTTTTTGGGATGACCGAGAACCCCTTCTATGCAGAGCTTTTTTCCCAGTTACTTAGGGTTGGCTACATGATATGGTGGCCAAAGTTTTGCCAAAAGCTCTAGAATATTGTAAATGATAAGGCAGTTCATATTATTTTGGACATCACGTCAAAATCAGGAAATGTGCCAGATTATGTTACTTATACGAAATAATATATGAAGTACAGTACTATCTAATATGTGGTTCCCTAGTGTTTTTCATATTCAAGTTATTTCAGTATGTACAGTCTTTATTTATTTTCATTATCTCTTTTGACTAATGGAAGATAGTTAAAACATAACACCAGTAAGCCATGCAAACGGGACTACAGGTTTACACTTCACAGTAAGAAGACCTATCTGTCCTGTTATATCAATATCCATCCAAAAGTTAAAACTGTCGTAGATTATCTTGAGCAGAACCAAGAAAAATATGAATAAATAGCGCGTGTGATATGGTTCTAGCATGGGATGCAAACCTGAGTACATCCAAACAATTTGAGAACTTTCAGTGATAAGCAGCCATCCACAATCAAGCCTAGCGCTTCATTTGTAAGATTGCGACACCATGATAAGTCCAAACTAAACAACTTTCTTGAAAGTTTGGCAAGTGATATAGCAGTGTTGTGACTGACCTGCAGAAAGTCAGATACACCTCCATAAGTAAAAAGGAAAACATCAATTTGGCAGCAAATGAAGAGCACATGTGCAGAGACATCCATAAACACACATGCACTGCTATGCAATATTACATGCATGGCAGTCCATACCTTGCTAACATTATTAAGTGAAAATTCCTTCAAAGACTCCCCAGATGCTTCAAGGTATGCAGCAACAGCTTCATCACTGTCATTGTGTAAAACAAAGAAGTTTCTACAGTTAGCTTTTTAGAAGATGAGAAAACCAACCACCTTCTTGCAGTACTAATGTTAGTGGAAGTCAAGTTAATGATATGAGAAGGAAGGCCACAGTAAGCTAGATAAACAATGACATAGGTAACAGGCTGTTGCAACTTGCATCCTTAACTTTCTTTGCCCTTTCCTCAGATGGTTGAATGTAAAGGACACAGGCCAAACATAGTAATTGCTTGCGGTATGCTGGAGAATCTTTGGCTCATCCTAGCAACACCAACGAACAAATAGAAGTTTCACCAAATAAGGGTCTTACTAGACTCTCCCAGTGAACCAAAAATCCCAAGGAATTACGTTCAACCTAGAATGAACAAGGTTTCTATTTCTTTCTTTCTTTTTTTTATAATGAGAACTGAACAAGGTTTCTATTTTGCAGTAAAATTATATTAATGAATTATCGCAATTTACCATTCCGAGGCCAGGAGCCGGACATAAAGCACTCCTATTTGCAATTATTCCCTAGTTCCTGAAACATACTTTTTAACTGTGGCTTTTCTTTTCATTTGATAAGTAAAGATTACTATGTGGATGAGTTTATCTCTGTTTTGTTATATGTTAAAAACTTTTCTCTATCAGTTGCATGAATTACCTGCTTACTTTTATTATTATATATTTTATTCAATTGTATCTCCACAAAATCTCAACTTTATTTTAGAAAAATAGGACGTAGTTAGGCATCTTATAATTGTGAATTATGCAAACAATAAGATACAGACGCCAACCTTATAATTGTGAATTATGCAAACAATAAGATACAGACGCCAACGACGACCCTTCTTGGAGATCACTCCAAAAGATCTCATATGGGTGAGCATAACACGCACGGGGATGCACTCACACCAAAAAGAAAATGGGCAAGGGAAAAGGACAGAAATAGTAGAGCACATAACATAGATATCTTCACTATTGTATAACATAAGTTGCATCAGTGAAGCACCAATGGCACGCACTGAAAACAAGCAATGCAATTCTCACATGAATGCACGCAAATTGCTGATCATTTCTCCTCAAAAGTAGAAGTAGTTTAAAATATTAAGGCAAAACCTGAATGAATTCCGGCGGAGTTTAAATGTTTGAATTGCTCGACAACCATTTGCTAGATATCCCATTGTGGCATCCGTCAATCTGCACAAGTTACCAAGGTCAAGAGCAAATAATCCAGTACAATTGTCTGCAATGACTTTCAGGGAAGAATCAGTCAATTTCCTGCAACAAATACAAAACATACAGCGGAATTAATAAAATGTGTGAATGATGACAACGTGTTCCCTCGTATAGGAAAGATACACGAAATCCAGATAGTTCAGATTTACATTACATAGCATGCAGAACCTTGTTTAAAGATACTTACACACAGTCTGTCAAAACAAGCTCCTTCATATTGTAACCACGTACAGGTATGAATTCACCGAGAAAATCATCGCAGACAGTTTCAATCCCAGCTAGTGACAACACTTCCAAATGCTCTAGCTTCAACATCGCGGGTAGAATACGCATAACATCTATGTTTTCACAATGATCTATGTGCAATTCTCTCAGAACTGATCCCAATGAATCAGCTAGAGTATTGATTCCATCAGAGGTGAGAAGGGAGCACTGGCTGAGGTTTATAGATCTTAAAGCAGGTGCAGACGTGACAAGTGCACTTAACCCAGCATCCGAAAGACGGTATGCGCCCTTCAAGGACACAGTAGTTAATGCCGGAAGGCTATTTGACGAGAGAGCTAATGTAGAAACTAGGACATAATCTGGCAAACAGCGTCCACATAGATCAAGTTGCAGCACCTAATTCCACAAAACCAAAAATACTCGGCTTAAATTAAAATTAACAAGAGATGAGAAGAAACTATTATTCCCATAAAAAGTAACAAAATTCAGCAATTAGTTCACGAACAATGATCTTGGCATTCAGCAAGAGGATGATCCATTTTTAAATTGGAGAAAGGTTGACTAACTCTCTTATCTCCAACTCGGGAAGACATTCTGACAGTCCCTCGATATATATTAAAAGATACACACACACACACACACACACATATGTTGACACATCAACAATATGAACTACAAATATATGTTCAGTAATAATAGGTAAACCAGGCTGCTGATTTGTTGCTTATCAAGAAACATCATATTCTACAATGAAGTCCTGGCTGTTTGGGCCAGCATAAGAAATCAAGCAAAATATCAAATAGTCTAACAAATTTTGTAAATAGTCCAACAATGCAATTAAAATGCCAAAATGGTATGCACTAATATGACCACCAAAAACCTTTGGCAATATAGAAGTCATGAGTGATCATTGGTTTGATGCTTCACGCGAAAAGAACTGCAATTTCCAATCAAGCAGAATATTTCTAAATTCCTGTTAATAATAGTTAGCTATATTCTTATTGCACCGTCAAGTGAAGCTGGAGGTAACCATTCCAATATTACCAAGAACAGGCACAAGATAATTGTTCAAAACGAATCCAAGCATCAGATATTCAAAGCCGAGACAATTAGTTAAATAAGAAATCATACCACCAAGCTATTGGTTTCACAACCCTCGAAGGTACTCCTTAATTTTTCCTCAGCTAACCACGAACAATCCCTTATCCGTATCTCTGTAGGAGATCCTTGTACAAGGAGTTCAAGGAAATGACTGTTCATTCTCCGCGAATCACAGAGCAACTGACTGAGTTTGTGCCTCAGCATATCAGGGACACTGTCAAGCGAAGTGATTGCATCGGCATTTTTGGCAAGAATTGCCATGCATAAGTCTTGCAGTGTGGGTACCGGCTTTGACAGGTCGTGGTTCTGATGCTTTTTGGGAACCCATATCACTGATGCAGGTTTGCTTTTATCCAAAAAGGAATTCTGCTGTAGCACATTCACATTCATTTTCCGGTCCTTAATAATCTTCATAGCAGTCGAAAAGGGACCGGGCCAGTCTTCCACTTCCCTCTCGGGTTCCCTTCCAGGCACTTCCCTTTCATCCTCATCAGCAACATGGTTTTCCTCTGCCTCTTGGGAAGAGAAATGAGCAAAGCGCGAGGCATTTTGTTTGGCTATATCTCGGAATCGTTTCTTGTGATCCCTTCCTCTCATAACATTAGCCCTCGTATTAGTCTCCGCAACCTGCCTTCTATCCTGAACTGATATATTACCCGCCAAAGAGTGGGTACCAGAAACTGAATCTTTTGTCGAATTTGCTGATTTAGATTTCAGGTCCAATTCCACCGAGTCAATACTGGCCAACAAACCATCCTCAACCATCTTCCCCTTCCCCTTCCCCTTTTCTTCCCTCCTGAGACCCCTTCCAGCATTATCAGTATGATTTCCATCAGCAGTTGGGTCTTTCTCCAATTCTTTCAGACCAATATTTTCTTGCAATTCAGCAATATCTGAAGTAGAATTATCATTTGATACCAAATCATAACCATGAACTTTCCCTTTCCCTTTTTCTTCACTGTTGAGTCTCTTTCTAGCCTTAATATCAGTACCATTTTCATCACCGGTTCGATCACTGTCCAAAACATTGCCAACTGACATCTCTACTTTGTAACCCAAACCAAATTCTACAGTTTCCACCAGATCACCACTTCTTATATCCGAATCCCTACCAATTCTCCGACCCTTTAGAGTACCAATTCCATCACTTACTTGGAATCTCCCTGACTTATTCATCACATCACCCTCCCCAATTCCAACATTATTCAACAATCCCCCTCCATCTGCACGAGCTCGAATATCACCATCACCATTCTCAAGTCCAACAAAACCATCATCACCACCACTTCCTCCCATTCCACTCTTAGAAATCTTTTTTCCTGATCGCAAACTGAGGAATCCTTTATCCCTCCAATCTTCATTTACAGATTCTGAAGCCCACAAATCAACACCATTACCCAATTCCCCCATCCTTTTCCTCCCCTTCTTATCACTCGCAACCCTTCCGCTAACCTTCCTTAAACTCCTCAAATCATCAGGCGACTCGATTTCACTCACCCCTCTCCCCACCGTGGCTTCATCTTCCACGGAAACAGCTTCATTACTTCCCTTCTCTCCGCCCACCATTGCCACCTCCAACTCTCCAGAAACTCCATTCTCCATTCTAATCCTATCAGAAACCCTAACTTTCTTCATTCTCGAATCCGAAACCCGAATCTCATTGACACCCGAACTTCCTCTTTCTACGTTCTCTAATCCGCATTCGTCCTTACGAGTCATCCGACTTTCAGAAACGACGCTCTTCCTCTTCCGGGCGGAAACAGCAACACCAGCGGTGATTTCACCGACGCTCCGAATGGAAGCGAGGCGGAGACTCCGTCTCCGAGCGGTTCCTGAAACGGAGACCGAATCGGAACCTAACCCTAGAGGGCTAGTACTGTGTGTCGACGCAAGGTTCGCCGGCTCTAGTGTTTTCGCGGGGGTCGTCGGTTCGATCATCGCCATTTTTAGGGTTTTGAGCGGAGATTGAGATTTGACAGTCGGGACCATCTCGCGAGGCCTCAAGACCGTCATTGCCTGAGATTGATACGATGATATCGAGAATGGGCGGCGACGATATATATGTGTGTGCATATATATATATATATATATATATATATATATATATATAAATAGAGAGAGAGAGAGAGAGAGAGAGAGAGAGAGATGATTTAAGCGGCGGGGGAAGCACTGAAAACTTCAGAAAGGCTTCTTCCCTAGTTCGCCTTTTGGGATTCTGGCTTACTTCCCGCCAAAATGTGGAGGTGCACGGTTGCGACTGCAACTGTGAGCGTGGCGAAAAGTCATTGGATGGTTCAAGGCCTGGCAAGGTGGTCACCGTCAGTGGCGACCTCTGTTAGATAGAATCATTAGTCTTCGCCATCTATTTCTATGTAAAAAAAAAAAAATTATCATGTAATTTCGGAATACTATATATTTTATTATTTAAATAATATTTTTAATAAATAAAAATATACAATATATATGTATAATTTAATTTTAAATTATGTTTTTTATTTAAAATTATTTTAAGTTAAATAAAAAAAATTTATTTAGTAAATTTTAACATTAATTTTAAGTTTAAAAATAATAAATTAAAAAATTAATTTAAAATAATTTTATAACAAAATGCAAAATTTTATAGTAAAACAGGCATGAGGTTATTTTTATTTTTTTATTTATTTAAGAGTTCACATTATTTAATACAAAATTTTTTTTTACTACAAAATTAAAAATGAACATCACCACGTAAATAATACAATTTTAAAATTACATGAGTAATGTAACATAATATTCTGAAATTAAAAAATAATTACTCCTATTGCTATGGGTGACAATTTCATAACCCATAGGATTCAAGTAATAGATAAGTTTTATATGAATTGTAAACGAAAGGAATAATTATACTTAGTTATGATGGGATTTAATTTTATTATATAAATTTTTTATGTAATTTTTAAAATTATATTATTTTTTTTGTTTTGTTTATATATTTTTAATATATTATTTTGTTAAATAATTATTAAAAAATTTAACAAAATACTAACATCAATAATTATTTTATGTTATTTTTAATTTTACCTATATTCATATTATTATTTTTTTAATCTAATGCTAACATCACTCTTTTCTCTCTCTCACTCCTCATTGAACTCCACCACTAACTCCCCATTGAAATCCTACCCAAATCTCTTGCTGGTTCAACGGCATTGCAAATTTTTAGCTTGGAATTCTCAATCTTTCCACGAAAAAAGAATACAACTCTACAGGTTGTTGATACGGGCATGTAAATTCTTAGTTATCTATTAATAAATTCTTCAAGTTTTGGTCAAAATGCAAGACTAAAATTTTCATTTCTATCAGAATTTTGACAAAAATTCCATTGAACCTGAAGAGCAATTTTCGTTAACAATCTACTCTACTCTCAGGCTTTGAATCGATTTGGGTTTGCCACATTCATCAAGAAAAGAACATTTCTCATGGGAAACAAATGCCATGGTTTCACCTTGGAAGAAGCACAGAGAGTTCCAAGTCTGGTAATAGTTTTCCGAAATCTCCAACTACATTTTCCCACGCTCTCGCTGACTAAAAAGAAAAGGAAAATACGCAAACGACCACTTTCCTCCTCCCCAAACAGACCCCTAACCCTTTTACCATAACCACCACTTCAGCTAACATCTAACAAAAAGAATCAATTTCTATGGTGTTTTCATCCGACGCATTGCCATCCTCCGCCACAGTTCTCTTGGCCGCGGTCTCTCTCACTGCCTCAGCACTCCTACTCCGATCTATCACCGCCGACCTCATCCTCAGCGACCTCCAGAACAACTTCTTCTCTTCCATCAGAAAACTCTCCAACCACCTGTCCTCTTAACTCACCATCGTCGTCGAAGAGTTCGACGGCCTCACTTCCAACCACATGTTCGATGCAGCCAATACCATGGCTCCCTTTTCAGTTCCTCCCTCTTTCTCCTCTATATCTCTTTCAATTCCTACCCAACCATCTTCGTCCAAGCGAACTCCATCGACGACGACTTCAATTTTGGTTTCGATAGCTTGTGCAACCTTGAGCGTGGTTGCTGTTGCTGGTAATGCCTCTGCATCGTTGACGGACTGTAGAATTGACGTTGTACGGTGGGCCTAAGGACGTTGTTCGGGAATTTGACGATTCTTGAAGATCTTGCTAGGAGGTTGCAGACAAGGAAGGAGGATGAGTTTGGGAGGGAGAAATAGAGGAGGTCATGGGAGATGGAGAGGAGAGACGAAGGTGCGCAGGATAGCAGAGGAGAGAGAGGGAGTGAGAGGGGGAAGCCGCGCCAGGCGGAGACGGCGGTGTCGTAAAGAGGGAAACGACAGTGGAATGTGGGTTACAGAGCAAGAGAAAGAAAGAGACGGAGGAAGAAGACGAAGATGGCGGAGAAGAGTGTTTGGGAGATGAAGGAAGGAGACGAGATGAGGAATTTGAAGTGTTTGCAGGTTGATCGGAGGGTCAAAAACGTCTTCAATGTGTACACAAGCTCAAATAGTAAAAATTTATTTTCCGTTAACTAGAAGAAAGTGTAATTTTAAAAATTATAAAGCAAATTTGTGTAATAAATTTAAATTTAAAAAAAAATAAATATAATTATCACTAAATAAAATTATGTTATCAAAAACACATACTTTGATAAAAATCAAAATATGTTATTTGTGAGCACCTGTTTTTTTTGATAAAAAAATCAAATAAATTCAAGTGGTGCAAGTTGTTTTATGATATAAATAAATTTGAACACTAACAAAAAATAATTGTACAAAAAAATTTACTATCTCTTATAACCCACAAAATTATCAGTTCTTGGAGCATAAGTAATTTGCTTACCCATTTTAACCATTGATTTAAAGTTGGGTTTAAAGATTTTTAGCTTAGGGTTTTAAAAAATCAAAAATTTTGTTAGTTAATTATTTAATTTAAAATAAAAAATCTGAATTAAAACTAAATTATTAAACAAAGTTTATATATGTTATGGTATTATTTATATTATATTTGGTTCAAGAGCAACTTGATAATCTGGGGTCCTAGTGGAGATATTAATGAGAGGTATTTAATATTTAAATTTATTTTAATTTATTTATATGTAAAATTTCATTTTCTGTGGTGTTTGAGATGTAAATCTATTGATTATGCTTTCATAATTATTTTCAATTAATAACATTGCTAATTCTCTTAACTTTTTTTTTTAACATAATTGATTTAAGTTATATTTTCAAAAAAACTTTCAAGACTAATATAAGACAAAAAAGTTAAAAGTCCAGCAAAATGGAGAGCCAAATTATAGACAAAAAGTGAAAGAAAAATTAAAGTGTTTTTTTTTTAAATAAAGAGATTTTCAAAAGCCATTGCTTTTAATGACAACTAGTCAAGTTCTTCAAGTTTCACTTTTTAAAAATTCATTCATTTTCTTGAGTACTATCGTTGATCTCGAGAAATACAATTCATTGAATGAGAAATTTTGTTTTTAGCAGCATATTAAAGTTTTAATTTTTAAAAGATTTTTGTTTTGTATTATTTTATTTATTTAGAATATTCTAGTAGATAAGTTTTTTTTAATTGAACAAAATGAGAGAGATATATTAAGTGAAATAAAGTATGAAATTGAAGTTAAAAAATATTATTTTGACCATTGAATATGTAGAAAAGATAATCCAAAAAATAAATAAATAATACCGAGCAAAAGGATGGAACCAATAGTTTTATGAATACGTAACTATTAGTCCATTGTATAGGATGTCTCGAATTTCGAAGACATCAAGACGTTAAATACTAATAGAGGTTATACTATGTGCTAAATTATATTTAACATAGAATTAACATAGTAATAATAATTAGATTCTTTCTCATTAATACCAACAGCACATAATAAAGAGAACTCTATTACATTACGTCGAAAGAGTTTGTACAGTGGTTTACTACATATTAAAACTGATAAGACATTCTAATATTTATACACTCTAAGAGAATGACAAAAAGAAACAAAAAAATAAACTCTGTCTTTTCTATACTGAATCGTACTTTATCTGGTATGAAAATCTTTCTTCTTCCTCAATAAAATATCCCATGTCACTTGTCATGAAACACCATGAATTGCGATGCCAAGAAAAAACTCTAAAATTGTAAATTTCTAACTCAAATAACACCCTAACGCGAATTCTAAATAATTTTCACAACAAGATGGCAACAACATATTAAGGTTGCATTTTTACATATCATATGTGTAAGTAAGTTACAACAAGTCTATTAGTTGAAAAGTGGACCATGCATGCAACCATCATAATCATAATGACAAACAATGGCGAATCCCTTGCTTACGTTCCATAAGATTGGACTTTCATGGTATTTGAGCACTAAAGCCATCATGATTGACCATCGTTGTGAATTAATGACCTCATTGCTTATATTTATACCTCAACTGTTTCATTCAGATTACAATAGCGTCGAGTTAGGACAACATCTGACTGTCCAGCTAAAGTGTCATTCAACGTCTAACCAAAATCTAAGACTTGATATATCCATTTCCAAGAATTCAAAGGAACCCCTTATTTATTGTAGTATGGCACAAGTACATTCCCATATGCTATGCTTTTATCCGCCAATACTCCCGACCACAGCGGTATTTAAAGGGCATTTGACTCAAGACGTGGCACGGCTCATGATATAAAATGGCTAAAAATGTACACGATCCAACTATAACTCGAGAATGCGACTACCCATTGCATAAACTATGCATGAACTAATTCCGTAACATGACTGCGAAATGACCAACACATGATCAACCCTGATAAAATCCATGAGGTATTTTCATAATTATAACAACAATACATGCTTTCTTTTTGATGGATATATATAACACATAACTTATAAACACAAGTAGTTTAAGTATTTAGTGAAGGAAAACTATGGCAACTAGATATTTATTCTTTGTTCCAGATTCTTGATAGTTAAAATAAATTAACTTTAACATAGTAAATCAGCACAAAAATTCACGAATTTTGAAAAGTAGTTAGTTTAAAATATCTTCTAATTTTTTCATAAAGAATATTTTTTTCATATTGTATTAGCTTGTATTTTTAAGTAGTACGATAAAACACTAGTAGATGCAATAATCTCACATTTAGCTTATAAACTCTTAAACACGGATGTAAATAAAAAAATTAGGTTTGGTTAGAAACTTAACTGGTTAAGGCCCAAAAATCTAAAAGAATGCCCAAATAAGACAGGACCAAATTAAAAGAAATGCCCAAAATGAAAAAAGAGCCAAATTAAAGGGAAGGCCTAAATAAAGAAAGGCCCAGGTTAAATAAGGCTAAAGTCACCAAGTGCTTGTAATTCCAAAATTTTGAACTCTTAATCGTGGAGGATTTACAATTCAATCATGTACAAACAAAATCTAAGATAGTGGGCCTTATTTATATACTTTTTAATCCAATTTGAAGGGACTAACTTCTCATAACAAATATAGCCTTTTATGTTTAAGTTGAATTATTTTTCATGTGATGATATACCGATACATATTTTTTGATGATTTGGTAGAAATGTTAGGCTCTGTTTGACAAAAAAAAAAACATGTTGGACATGTATATATTTTTGTAAAATTTTATTTTAAAACAAATAAGAGGTGGCCGAATGGGATCACTGACGGGACAACGTTGCCCAATAGGCGATTGGAGATGAGAATGTTTATGGTGACCGGAAGTTATCCAAGAATGGCAACTAATGATGGTGGATGGGTGCATAGAAGCAGGAGAGTTACCAAAGAAAATCGTTGACGCCTGCGATCATGAATAAAAGTACAAGGAGGCACTGAAAGTGAAGGCTGAAACTGATGGTGGCCAGAAGTGATTTATTATAGATGACTTGGGCCATGTTTGGTTTGAAGGCTAAACTCAGAGAATTAATTATTAATAAGTCGATTATTAAAGACAAATTAATATTGTAATTTGTTAGAAGCCGAATAAATAATAACATACTTAAGTATTCTTAAATAGTCTCGTATTTAATGGAGTTATGCTGTGATTATAACGCCAAATTTGTCTTTTACCCATTTAACCCACCAGGCCATATCTTTAGGACAAAAACTACAGCATTCCTTTCAGATTTGATTTTCCTACAGATGATGATATTAAGTTAGTTGAGTGAGTTTTTAAAACCCTAATAATTCGGCTAACCAAACAAGGGTATATTCGAGAGTATCATGTAATAGTATAATCCTACCCTCACAATACCCCAAACAAATAGGACCCAGCACTACTCTTGAAAATGTTCTACAAAATAAGAATTCTTATTGTGTTTAATTAATGTATCCACTTGCACACTTGAGTTTTTAGTTCAATACCAATTTGAAACGCTACTACTACTCATATCTAGCAGCTAGACATTGATCAAGAGGGACTGAACACTGAATAAACTGGTTTCATAGATGGTTCAAAGAGCCCAAAATGTTGCTCTACGCCAGCAGATTTGAGATCTTCATTGAACATGGCAAATAGGTACCCTTCTATTTTTGCCTGAGGCCTTTTCGGCGTCCCTTTTTGGGCAATATGTTGAATGAAGTTGTTGTTATAACTCGCTGCTAGTTCCGGAGTGGTCAAATCACCATTCCCAGCCGAAGGCCAACCCGTCTCGGACACGACTACGCCCACATTAGTTATACCTTCTCTCTCCATTGCCCAATAAACGGCATCCACAATGGCGTCAAACATGTTTTGGTAACTCAAGTTTCCATCCTGAACCACCGGGCCACTCGCAGAAAATTGTGCATAGTCTAAGTGCACATTGTTTGGTTCTGAAGCATAGGCAAAGTAAGGATACACATTGACCATAAGCGGCGACCCTTGTGTCGATGAGAACTTGAGAATGTCCATCAATGCACTGCGTGCCTCGGATGAGAATGCACCGGTAGAAGGAGGATAAGAAGCTCCGAGGATTCCTGTCGACACGACAGTGGTCACCTTAATACCAGCTATACTTCGAGCGTTGAGGACGCTTTGAAGGTTCTGCATTGCCGAGGCAATGTAAGACGCAGAGTCCCCTGGGATGGCTTCGTTACCAACGGTAATGTACCGAAACGCAACGTCATTGACGTAAGGTGCAACATTGGTTGCGAACCATGAATTGGCAGCGGCTTGGCTTGACGCTATGTTCTGGATGTCCTCGTTCCGAACGCCTAATGAGACGTCAATTTGGCTGCCTCGGAGGGCTTGGAGTGCCGATTGGTTCGGATCGAAGAGTCTCATTGAGTGGATGCCATATTTCTTGTAAAGAGCAATAACGTCGGTGGAAGCTGGGAGGTTATCCCCCATCATCCCATAGCAAACACCTATGTCGACTGATGCTTCTGTGGTGCCGCTTTGACCGTGCATGGCTAATATAATTAAGAGAACAAGTGAGAGACAAGATGAAGATGCCATCTTATTCATCAAATGCCTGTTAACAAATAACACAGAGAATAAATTGACAACCAGTCTGAAGGCATCAAGAAGTCAAACAAATATTTATAATAGTTATTCATTTGTGCTAATGAGGTTTTTTTATCATTTGCCATACAGTTTTTGTGCCGTAACTCATTCGAGGACAAATCTAATCTAAATGCAACTACAGTTATGTTTGCCTCATTGGATCACTTATAGAATAAGATGTTAGAATCTGCTAAGCCACTGCATAAGAATTACATGGCAGAGGATCTCGGTTTATTTTAGATGAGATCGGATAGAATATGAAAGATAATAATATTGAGATTTGGCATTTTCTCATGCTAGGAGATGATTTATATATGATTAAGAATTATATGGCAGAGGATCCCTGTTCATCCTAGATGACATCGGATAGAATTGGATATGATAGAAAGAATAATAATATTGGTATTTGACATTTTCTTATAGTAGGAGATGATTTATACATGATTATGTATATATTGCGAAATTTTATTTCGTAAAAATGGGATAAATAATGGGATAATTAAGAGTTGTAAAATTATTGTTGGTCATTGAAAAAAATAAAAAATAATATAGAACTTGGTACTAATATTATTAGGGAACTTGATATTAGTTATTCCAAAAATAGTTTAGAATTTACCAAACTATTAATACTAAACTTGCTATACATATGCAAGACTGTTTATTTTAAAGGGACAAAGGAATCCCTTAATCATATTTTGTTCTCTCTAATCCTCAAAACAAACAAAGTCTAATAGTAGTAGGTTGAAAACATAATTAAACTTGATGCATAAATGATTATAAAATCTATGGATAGCCTCAAATGTAGGTAGATATGATTGGCCACTAATGCAGCAAGAATATCATTAGATGTGGACATAGAAGATGTACAAAACTATGAGTCTTGTATTTTTTTAAGAACATAATAATTAATGAAATTACTTATACACAGTTCTATTTGTATCATATTGGATTAAAATATAATAAATAATAAAATAAATGTTGAATCATTATTTTTTACCATTAAATAATATGGCAAGATAATCAAAAAGCGGACAAATAATATCATCAGAGATATGGGATGTTATACTTCCAATTTGGAACTCTTAATCTTAGAGGATTTACAATTCAATCAAGTACAACCAATATCTAAAATGGTGGGCCTTATATACTCTTTAATTCAATCTAAAGGGACTAACTTCTCACAATAAATATAGCCTTCATGTTTTAGTTGAATTATCTTTCATGTGATGATATAAGAATACATGTTTTATGATTATTTGGTAAAAAGGTTAGGCTATGTTTGATAAGGTTTATAGATTTTTATTTATAATGAATATAAAAAAGTATTTTTGTTTATTTTTATAAAAACAAAAAATGTGTTTGACATGTATATATTTTTGTAAAATCTTATTTTTAAACAAGTGAAGGGTGACAGAATGGGGGTCACCTATGGGAGATCGTTACCCAAGAGGGCGATTGGAGATGAGAATGTTTATGGTGATCAAAAGTGATCCAAGAATGGCGACTAATGGTGGTGGATGGGTGCACAGAAACAGGAGAGTTACCAAAAATTATCAGGGCCATTGGAGATGAGAATGTTTATGGTGACCGAAAGTGATCCGAGAATGGCAACTAATGGTGGTGGATGGGTGCACAGAAATAGGAGAGTTACCAAAGATTATCATTAGCAGCCTGAGAGGGTAAATAAAAGTACGTTATAAAATTAAATAATGGTTGGAGGTGATTACCAAAAGTGGCAATTAGTGGAGGGCCAGAGGTATTAACCCATGATGATAGCATGAAATGAAGGCGTTTGGAGGTGTTAGAAGAAAAAGTATGAACAATAAGTTATTTACTAAGGAATTTTTTTTTAGTTATTTATTAGAATTTTAGGAAATGTTGAAAACTGATAACATTTTTTGAACACAAAAATATTTCTTAAACATATTTTTATTTTCAAATTATAAAATTTAAAAATAGAAACAGAAAACAATAAGTATAGACTTCTCTAAAGTAAAAAGAACTATCTACTTATAAACAAGGAACTATCCCAAAGTAAAAGAACTATCCCAAAGTAGAAGAACTATCTACAAGTCTACATTGTAAACAAAGAAAGAATATATCTTACCACTAAAATGATGCTACAGGTATGGAATGAAATTATGAGATGAAAGAGCCAAAGGTGTGTTGGTTATATATATATATACATAAATCCCCCTATTTTAACAAGCATGCCCATCATTGATAAATCATATCTTGATTTTATCACATTCAAATATTCTATTATGTGATGTCTTAAACATATGTAAATGCACCATGCATGCTATTCAATTCATGATCTAGGTTTTCATCATCATAACATCCTATATATTGATAAAATCTTATGTATTCATGTGCGTGGATGATATAGTTTTAGTCGTGATATTTCCCAACAATAACCACATAGCAAAAGAAATATGAAATATAGAAGAAGTAACAATCTTAAAGAATTAATTGTGAATTAATATATAGTTGTGATGATAAAGTTGGACAATAGCAATTAGAGGTCATGAATTGTAATTAATAATATCACTTTTGAATACTATCCAAATTTAAAAGTTACTCCTTAGTTGGGTAAATCCCAAAATGTGGCAAACCCAAAAAAATAAATAAATAAATAAATCGATTTAGGATGAGCAAAATTAGCTTAAAAAAAGATTAAAATCAATTATGAACAAGCTAGCTCGTAGGATTGGTTTGGCATAATGACTTATTGATTTATCTTATTTTGCTATTTTATTTTTAATGAATTTATTTATTAGTTGATCAAGAAATTCTAGAAATTTTCAAAATTCTAGAATTTCGGAAAATTCTCGTGGCCAGATGAATTGAAAAAACAGTAAATTTTGAATAAAAGATAAAAATTCCCATAAGACAAAAATAAGTCATTAAGCCAATTAATATGTTAGATTATTTTTGTTTATTTTTTGTCTTTAGTGAGCTTTTAATCTTTTTAGTAAAAAAAATTACTTTTTTAGTTAGACAAGTCAAAAAAAGTAAAAACTCTAATAAAAAAATATAGAAACTGAAAGAAAATAAAAATAAACCAAATACTCTTATTTTATCACAAATTAAGCCTTATTTTGTATGATAGAATACGTTGTAATTGCATGTCAAACACATGCCAAGCGAAATTACTTATTCTACATAACACAATAAAAAGTATTGGCAGAGAGAGTAGCAAATTCAGAAATTTAACAGTGTAGGGGCATAATTTCAAGCATAACGAGAAATAGGTTTCTTTCCAATCAAGTACAACAAGAACTTTTTCCAGAAATAATAAATACATGATTTAAAGATTAATAAGTACAAAAATTTATGGGGCATACTTTTATAAAAAGGTCTAAGACATAGACATTTACAATAACTTAAAAGCATATATTTACAATTGATCACAATTAATGGTTTTTTTCTTCAATTTTGTGAAAGTCGAATGGTTTGTTTTAGTTTCATACTAAATTTAGGACTGAATTAATTTTGATTGTTTTAAATTTTTAGATCCATAATCAAACCAACAATTCGGTTGAACTAATTCAAATCAAACTAATAAAAATCGAGTTACTTCGGTTTGAAATCACAATTTTACGCACTTTTAAAATTACTCCGCACACATGCAAAATTGTTTTGTATAAGTTTTAAAAGCTTTAAACAAATCAAAAATGAAATCTAGCACATATACAGTAAAATAAAAGTTTAGAACAATTGCTCAACTGCATATTTTAGAGAAATAAATGACAAATATTTGATAAATTTTTTTACATAAATAAATGACAAATGAATAACAGTTCGACAATAATATCTAATTTAATGCCATTTTTTCTATAACTTTTATTTGAATTATATATATATATATATATAAAATTCAAAAATGTGGGACATTAGATTACATAATTAAGGTCGAATAAATCATAGACTAATTCAGGAATCGAAATAATATTATCAATTTTACTTTTTTTTTGAAAACTAAGACTAAGCCCATTACTTACAAGAAATGAATCAACTCAATCTATAAATTAAGGTGGAATTAATTCGATTTTTCAGGTTTTTGGAATGTCTTATACACCTCTAATTATTGTATTTTCTTCACAAACTATTCCTAGACTAGTTATTTGTATTCTTTTACATCTTTTACTAAGATTTTTTTTACATTTTTATAATAACATAAAATTAATAAGAATATCTATATTACAAGGGACAAAAATATTGTTGTTGGCATTTATGTGTCAATGTAACAGTTGATATTCTTCCATCTTCAATCAATGGCTAAAATAAAGGGATAGCTTTTCTTTCTTTAATTTTCTCTTTTTTTTTTCTTCCCTTTTTTCAAATACACTCTTACCTCCATATCTCTCTCTCTCTCTCTCTCTCTCTCTCTCTTATAAAAGTAAAGGATAATTTTATAAATTTACATACATAGTGTTCAAAAAATATAATTAGATTTCTATTTTTTTAATTTATATATTATTATTGTTATTTTCAATTAGAATTTAGAGTGAGTTAACTCCGGTGAGATTATTAAAAATCTTTTGAAATTTTGTTATTCCTAATAATTAAAAATATTTCAAAGTGTCTTTAGACACATGTAATCTTTAATTTATATTATAAATGACATTATTAATGGCTAGGGTGGATTCAATCTGATGATTGAGAATACATTTCTTACTCTCTCTTTTTTTATTTATTTAAAATATAAAATATATTTTAAAAGAGTTTTGATACGATATTTGTTCTAACTACGTGGTGGCACGATATACCCCTCTTCTTTTTCATTTACTCGTTCTTCTATTTCCTAATTTAAAATTCAATTTTCATCTCTTTTTATTTTAAACCTAACTTGTTTTTTAAATTTCAAATTCAATTTTTCTCTTTATATTTTATTAAAATATAAATTTTATACATATGCATGCATATTGTCTAAAAAGTAGAGTTGATTTTGCATATTTTTAAAATTTGTATATATATCTTTTTCATTATTTTTGATTAAAATAAAGAATGAGCCTAATATATACCACTAGTAGTGATGCTAATAGTTTAGGGTTAGAGTACTAATTAAAAATATTTACGACATTATTACACGTATTAATTAAAAAGTATTTATTATTAAAAATTAATTTTATAATTAAATTATGTTAAAAATGTTGTTAAACGTGAGTAATTACTAGTATTAGACATTTGAATAAAAAGTAAAAAATCAAATAACCATTCTAAAAAAACTATCTCAATTAATCTAACTTGAAAAAAAAAAAATTAAATTCCTTAAAAACCTACCTTCTTAAAGATCTCAAATGGTATTGTATTTAACTTATTTTCATTCATAACAATACAATAATAATATCCACATGACCTATAAAAGTGTGATGATTTTTCCCACAAAATATGGACGGCAACTGGCAACCTTATCCTACCATCGTCATATCTTCATATTACCATTATGGATGCATAGTTTTGTTGAGATTTTGTATTTAATTTAAAAAATTAAACTGTTAAGTTTAGAGCTCCTACCATTATATTAAGTTAAGTGATAACCTATTTGTATATACAAGCATTATGGGATTGTTTACTCTAACCTCATTCTCACGTGCAATCATTTTCGAGGTCTATTACGCCTAGGTTTCTTTTTCTTTTTCTTTTTTTTCCTTTTTTTCTTTTTTTTTTTTGGGGGTTGGTCTATCTTCTTGTAACTTCTTCTTTGGGTCTGTCCTCATGTGGACTTTTTTTTTTTAAAGTTCAATGGGTCCTGTTTTGATATTATATAAAAACATTGTAGGTATATACTTTAAAAACTTAAACTATTAGATAGGTGGAGAGGTCCTAACACCGAACCGTCTTAAGGGTATTTTTATTATTTTCATATACTTGTAAGAATTTTAAATATTGTAGCGTAAGACAATTTCAGTATTGTTTTCTATCTCTTCTTATAGTGAAACAACCGCAACAATCGTGAGCTTGACACTAGTTGAATAAACTAGGTAAATCTTGTTTCATTCTTGATATGTTAACTCTTTAATTAATTTATCTGCATTCATTTGTCATACATCCTGTTTAGTATATGCTACAATCATGACAAATGCTAGTTTTTGCCAGCTCTTTTTTTTTTTCTTCATTTCATGCCTATTGGTGTTCCAAAATGCCTATCTAAAAGCTAGAATTTTAATTTTGGGTGGAAATTAGGACTGCAAAAAGCCTTTTACCATGTCCAATGAAATCCAGACACACCCTAGAAGATTGGGAGTTTATGAGATCCACATCTTTGGTCCCTGGTTGCCATATAATGTGACAAGAAGACTTGCAGTCACTCTTTCTGGCTGTCTAAATGTCTTCAGTTGCCTTCGTCCCATGCCCTTTCACATGTGCCCTATCTTGTACCATAGTACCATATATATTCCGATATGATTTTGCTAATTGTCGTTCTGTCGACGGTGAATAAAAGGAGGTTCTTAGCGATAAGGGTTTTTATTTTGAAAATTTGTAAAAATTACAACAATCATATTGTATCTGAATACAGGTGCGCGCTCTGTCTTTTGAGGGACAACACACTGTTGTGTCCTCAATGGACACGGGTCATAGATATATTTTTATGATTGAATTTTGTTCATTATATAGAACTCGTTGAGTTTATTATTAATGAAAAAATATGAAGTTGATGTGATATCTATAGCTGTGTGATCGAAATATTTTTTATAATTTTTTTTTATAAAAAAAAATATATTTACCATTCATTTGTTTATTTATTTTTTATAAAAAAATTATTTACTGTTCATTTAATTGTAAATAAATGTAATCTAGTTTCATATTTAGTTACAGATACTAGATCAACATAATTTCTTGTATAAATAATATATTCGATGAGCTTTATATAATGAATGAATTCG
>JAOTRH010000024.1:12723407-12743198 GCA_034768845.1 Heliamphora exappendiculata | reverse complement strand
AACTTTTATGGTTGCGGTGGCTTTTGACAGATATGGGTGCTCCTCAGACAATTAGTTCCCCTCTTTATTGTGATAATTGGAGCGCCATCCAGATTGCTCACAATGATATCTTTCAAGAAATAAATCAACCACACAGGAGACACGATAATTTTTACGTGAAAAATTTCAAATCAGGTAAAAATTACGAGACCACTCCAAGTATAAGAGAATCAAATACTATAATAAACATTGATTACAAGAGAATCTTACAAATCCTCTATTGAATCCACAACCTACGAATGCAAGCATATTCCTGCCGAATTCATATATACCAACTCTGTATTTGACTGCTGTTGAAATTCACCACCGGACTTTAGATGCTAACGGAATCTACCACCAGACTTCGAGCCATTGTGAATTCACTCAAGAGACTCTACGAACACGCAGGAACGTTGAATGTTTTTATTGGCTTGATGATTGATTTGACTGCGCAGAAGTTATCTGATTGTCAAGTGAGTTGTTGATTGGCTCGGGAGTAATCAACTTGGAAAGCTCATTGGCGGCTAGGATTTTAATATAATAAGGAGGCTCACATAAAAAAATCATAACTGTTCTATTTATAGCCGCCTATCAAATCACAAACCATAGCAGCAATTTTTAGTCGATTCAAGCCACGGACCGCTCGATCGGTCAAGCCAATGTTGCAGTATTTTGTTGCAGAGCTTGAGATACAAAGATGTTGAATTGATTGCTTGATGGACCGCTTGAGTGGTTTGACACCGTAAATATCTTTTAATATTTTTTGCTCTTTTTTTGTTTCGTTGCGCTGCAATATTAAATCATAACTCCAACAGAACAAGTGTTAAAAATATCAACGAACAATCAACGAATAAAACATTAAAATATTAATAAGTTGTCAAAAATTTGCCAAAATATAAATGAATAAAAAAAATTAAATCGGAGACTTAAATTCCTAACATCTATGAAGAATTCTTAAGAAAGATTTGTAAGGTTTTTATTTTTGCTCTTCTCCTAATTTCTAACAAAGTCCTTTGAAGAATATTCCAACTTGTGCCAATTTGTCAAAAAAATAATCCTTAGGCCACCAAAAATCATCCTTAGGACCATTGGGGTGTATTTGATTAAAAAAGAATGGAAGAAAATGTCACAAAGAGAGAAAAAAAATTATTATAACTTTTTATGTGCTAGTGTAGCAAGAGAATGGTGCCTAGAAATCATAAAAGAATAAAAATAGGAGTGTAAACTTGGCTTTTGTTTCCAAAACATAAGAAATGTAAAAAGTGGTTATTTATATTTTAAATTTTAAATTTATCCATTATTTTCTTACTACTAATTACCAAGCAAGTTATCTTTGTTTAAATGATCGAGTTAGGATTATTTAGGAAAATACCATATATTTTTTCAAAGTTTTCTTTCAAATTGTTTAAAGAAATTAGAGGATGGCAATATTGTAAATTAAATGTTGATGTGACCATGCATTATAAAGGTGTCCACACTAAGAAGAATATGCCATTTTCTATTTATATGCCTAGGAATTGGACGCTCTTCATGGATTGTGTTTTTTTTAATTAAACGGTTAAAGAGCAAAATTATATATAAGAAAGAATAGTACAATAAATAAGTCTCACATTGGTAAAAATAGTTTAACCAAAAAATCTAATAAATTCTCTCTTTTAAAAAGAGTAGAGAACTCAATTCATATACAAAAATTTAAAAAAGAAACACATCAGGAACTAAAAATTTCAGTTCCCTGCACTCTAAAAGCTACACCTTAGCATGCTGGTGAGAAAAATGACAGATCAGTAAATAAGTGCCATGAGGTTAAATACTACTACGTCTTCCATTCTATAATATTTTTTTTTAATTTTTTTAGAATTCAAAGATCAGTTCTGATCTTCACCAAGTATATAATTTCGAATGCCTCAGTCTTCACATTGCCGAAAATCAGTATATTTCGAGCCAACCAAAGGGACCAAACTTTTGTAATAAAAGTGGTATTCCACAATTGACCCTTCAGAAGTTTTTTCTTTCCCCTCACCCATGACTTGAAAAGATTATACAGTGTTCCAAAGGAGATCCATTGAAAGAAGTACACCAAAGGTGTTTGATATTGTTGAAATTAATAGTTTATAGATTATAACTTGTAATAGAAGTTGTAAGTATTTAGTAAAAACTGTACCCTGTAACTGAAATAGAAAAAAATAATAATTATAACTTATAGCAGAAATTGTGAGTATTTAAAAAAAATTATACATTATAATTAAAATTAGTAGCATAAATCTAAAAATTACTAGCAGTAACTTTGCCCAAACACTCCTAGTTGATTCAATGTCCTTACGAGTGCTTGGAATAAAAATTAAACACAATAACATTTTAATAAATAAATTTTTTTTTGTTTTAATTTTTTAGACATCCCAAATAAACTCCCTTGTTTAAACACAATAACGTAATGGTACCATGAAGGTGAGTGCCCGTTGTGAAAACATGGCAGTGTGGTGTGGAACGAGTTCTCTTAGTGAAACCCAGAAAATAATTCCTTTGAACAATAATACAAAAATTTCTATAAACTTCATGTTTGTATTGTAACTGTTCTTCACCATAAATGTATGCCTTGTGTTATTTTAAGTATGTGTGATAAGGGTAGAATAGTAGAGTGTTGGTTATTCTTATTGGGCGTTGCACTTCATGACGTGTTATGCCACGTGAAGAAGAGTTTGAAGAAGAAACACCAAATGATGAACCATGGCTAATCACGGGTGTCGAACCTTCCGCTTGAAGTTTGAAAAAAATTTTATTTTGAAGTTTGAATATAATCATTTTTAAGTTGTTAATTTTGCTTTGAGACTCTTGGGCTGTAATATTTAAAAACGCTATTTGACGTATATTTAAAGTTTTATTGAATTATCTAGTTGAATCAATATAAGTAATACTTTTTAAAATAAAAAAATCATTAGCTATTTTCTCAAAAATAATGACGAACACAAAATTCTTTTGTAACATAAGAAGTCCCAAAAAAATCATTATGCATTTAGAATGAGAACATCCAAAACATAACGTTAAGCCAAGCCACTCCCAATTCATGGTTCGCCACTAATGTCGCGCCTTACCTCAACGATGTTGCATTTTGGTAATTCACTATAGGTAACGACGCCATCTCAGGGGACTACTACTTACATTGCCTCTGCAATGCAACGCAGAACCTTCAAAATGTCCTCAAAGCTCAAAATGTATAAGGTATTACGGTGACCACTGTCGTGTCAACAACGAATCCTTAAAGCCTTTTATTCGCATTCTACTGGTGCCTTCACATCCGAGGCATGCGGTGCACTGATCGACTTTCTCAAGTTCTTGTCGGGACAAGAGTAGCCACCTATGGTCAATGCGTATCCCTACTTTTCTTATGCTTCGAATCCAAAAATACGAAAGAAGCGTACGCTTAGACTATGCACAATTTATTGCTAACGCCGGGTGGTTCAAGACAAAAACTTGAGTTACCAGAACCTGTTTGTTACCATTGTTGATGTCGTTTATTGAGCAATAAAGAGTGAGGGTGTAAATAATGTGGGCGTGTGGATGTCCGATACTAGTTGGCCCACGGCTAGAAATGACAATTTCATCACCCCAGAACAAGTAAACTTGTAACAAATGCTTCAATGAACATATTGCACAGAAGGGGACGTCGAAACAGCCTCAGGCTCAAATAGAAGGGTACCTATTTGCCATGTTCAATGAAGATCTCAAATCTGCCAACGTGGAGTTGGAGCAACATTTTGAGCTCTTCGAACCATCCATGCAGCCAGTTTATTCTATGTTCACTCCCTCTTGATCAATATCTAGTTGTTAGATATAAGTAGTAGTAGCAGGAATAGTAGTAGTAGTAGTATTTACAATTGATATTGAACAAAAAATTCGAGTGTGCAAGCGGATATTAATTACATGTATTAAAATTTCTTATTTTGTAGAAGATTTTCAAGAGCAGTAGTGCAGTATGCGGCCCTATTGGTTGGTGTATTGTGTTAGTGGAATTGAAGTATTCTACAATAGCCCCAAATACACCCTTGCTTGGTGAGGCAATTTATGAGGATTTCAAAAACCAGCTCAACTAACTTAATATCCCATTCATAGGACAAAACTTAATATCCCATTCATAGGACAAAACTTAATATCCCATTCATAGGACAAATCCGATCCCAAAGGATGGTAGATTTGTTAGTCTTGCAACCATGGCTTGGTGGAATAAAAGGATAAAAGACAGCTAGCCCTACAATCCCATCACAGTTCCATCAAATAACAGACCATATAAGGATATTTATGCACATTACTATATTTAATCCCATGTGAATAATATCAAACTAAATAATGGACTATATATCCATAAATTATACTACTCTTAATCAAACACCGTTCATTACATAACAAATTACATTATTAAGCTCATCCATAATAGCCCACGTATTAATAGTTAATCCCATGAATTTAGCCTTCAAACCAAACATGGCCCAAGGATCTATAATATGCATTAATTGATACAAATTCATGTTGCTCTTAAGCAAAACATTCAATAAAACTAAAGCTCTAAGCTTCAAAGACTATATATATAAAAAATGCACGAGCGAGCATGTCCTTAGATGCGTGAAATTAGTCCATGCCTTTCATTTCCTGTGCTCAAAAAAGGGTAGTCTGTGTACCCGACAACAGGATCACATGTATAGAAAGTGGCCCTAACATACCTGTTGAGGGGTGCATTGAGTTTGAATCTCAAAACTAAGTCTGGGTTTGAGATAAAAAGCCGACCATATGAAACCAAATCGGCATCACCTTGAGCTACAGCTTGGATTCCTAGTTCCCGTGTGAAACCACCGCTGCAAATGAAAGTTCCCCGATATGCCCTTCTCCAGGTCCTCATTAACCGGGCCTCCTCATCTTCGCTGCCGTGTCTACCGGACTCAGTTTGCCCATAAGCTGTGTATCGAGGCTGAGTTACGTGGAGATAAGTGAGTTGCGACCCCAACTCAACCTGGAGCTCATTTAGTCTTTGAATCACTGCAAGGCCTAGGGTAAGAGGGTCAGGATCCATGGCATCGAGGTGATCAATAGCTGGTGAAATTCTGATACCAACACGTTCAGCCCCTATTGCTGCGACGACTGCTTGAACCACCTGCATTATAAATTTGCATCGGTTTGCAAGTGAACCACCATATTCATCCGTTCGATCATTTATGCCACCCTTCAAGAATTGGTCGATGAGGTAACCATGAGCCCCATGGATCTCAATGCCATCAAAACCTGTGTTGGATGATCATTGTGTGCACATTGATAAGATCGGGCAAGGTAGCAGTAAAAAAACAAAGAAATAGAAGAGAAAAAACATGGAGAAAAGATTTGGGTTAATGGAAACCATTGCAATAATACTTTTTGAAAGATGCTAATCGCCCATCGATTACATCCAAGTTCAACAAGTAAAAAAGATTTAGAAAGACTCTCTGTAGCATATGCCAGTTTTAGACAAAGAAGTTACAAAAGCAAGTTAAAAATTCCAAAATGTCTCAAGAATGATAACTTTCATCAGGAGTATATTCTCAAGTCGAGGTCTAACAGGGTGACAAGTGCCACCATGCCACTGGTTTAGTGGTTTCTCTATAAATAGATTGAACTCCTATTTCCCTGAGAGCGTACCATAGATAAGAATCAAGTTCATTTGCATTATAGCACATGAGCACTTGCATAATGGTGGTTTATGGCATTATGAATATTAATGAAAGTTAAGATTCTATTCACTCTCTTTTTCTTTTTTACCTAAAAAGAAAAGACCAGTCCATAGCCATTGTGTGTACACATGATTTAATTACAACTACATGCATAATTGGTAGTATTATTATATTTGCTTTGATGCCCCCCCAACCCAAAAAAAGTATTATGTAATCTCAATAAAAAAATTCATAACACAAACCACACTTTATCTTATCCTTCAGTAATTTCTTGTCTGTATGAATCTTTTTTTTTTAAATCAAGGAGTTCTAGCTCAATCCAATTTCATTTTCAAAACAAGTATAACTGACCTTTAAGGAGAATTATATTAATATCCTCCATTATTTTAAATGTGACATATGAAGGCATCCTCTATTCAAATGTGCGTTATTCTATACATTTTATTTATTTTTTATCATCACCAAATATATTTTCATAAGAAAAACATCGAGCTTGAAAAACCATTGCATTGAAGCATCAAAAGTATACACAAGTCTCCAGGGGAAACAGTTCATCACTGTATCATCTAACTTGAGTTATTTACCAAGTCCCAACCTAATCAATAAAGTAATATGGCAATCAAATGATGGCTTATATATATAATTATATATATATATATATATATATATATAATGTGCTTAAATGACAAAATACATATACATAAATAATTAAAACTAACCAGCTTCAATGGCGTTTAGAGCGGCCTGGCGATAATTTTCCACCACCTCCAGTATCTCATGGGTTTTCAAGGCATGAGGGTTCGGGTACATGCCATGCGTTCCATCCGGCATGAGTATTCTCCACCTCTTTGATATGGGCTTGCTCGTCGACGATATTGGTGCGGCCCCACCCGGTTGATACACTGGTTGATCATTGATGCAAAAAGTTCCAAACAAGAAATGGAATTAATACAAACAATCCATCTACGAACAATGCATTTTACTCTACATGAACCATTGTGCACGCACAAGTGTGGTGGATCCCACATTGACACTTGGCATATGGGACCACCAGACCTGTGAGTGTGTGGTGATTCATGAGATGTAAAACTGTAGTATCTAGACTTTTCTTTATACAACCAATTCCCAAGTACATGATTCACTTTTAACTTTGAATCAGAGGCGTGGATTTTGGTTTCATACCTTGATGTGAAGCTCGGCCAACATGCCACAATTGACAAAATACGACAGCCCCCTTGGCGTGGACAGCATCAACCACTTTCTTCCATGCCTCCACTTGTTCCTTGGTGTATATTCCAGGACAATGTGGAAATCTAGTCCCATAATTTCAAACCGCACCGCAACCCAAAAAAATAAAAAGAAAGAAGAAGGAGAAAAGAAGGAAAGAAAAAGGAGAAGCTACAGTGAGATAAGCTTCATGTAGTCTTTAGTGAGTCTTCTGTTTTGGTGCATGATTAAGTAATAATGAGTCGATGACACAAATTCCATACTATGTCATCCCTTAAGTTTTAATTTCATCTACGTCGCACTCTCAACTATCCAGATCGAGTCTAATTGGTCTATTTTTTAATGGCAAGTTAAAAAAAATGAAACACTCACACGATGGCGGCACCGTGTATGTACACTAGCAAACAAAAGACAAAAAAAGTACCTTCCAATCACATTCACAACGCACATAGCCAAGTTTGAAGCAAAAATTGAGCTCATTATTAGCTACAAAATACACAATTTGGAGCAAAAATCGATAAAGATTGCAGGACGATTGGATGATTAGAATTCCAATCAAAGCAATAGGTCAATTTGGGACTTTTTGTCACTTTTCTTGCCGTGCCGCCGAAAATTGACCAATTAGGCTCAGTTTGGCTAGTTGAGGAACTACTTACAAAATTGATACTTGAAGGATGACATACATAATTTCTAAATAATTTAGGGGATGCTAAGTTCAAAAATCAAAAGGCCCGATATTAGAAATTGTAGCTTTTGTGTTAATTATATATTGGGAATTGAATTTTAGTACAACAATCCAACCATATAATTACTGTAAGGCATGGAATTTTTAAGATCATGCTGGGAATGATTAAATGAGGTAAGGCATCATAACGATGAGATTTCAAAGTCATGCTCATGATTAAAAAGATGGCCAAGCTCTCAAAGTGGCCAGTGAAACTCTCCAGACTCAGAATTCCTTAGTTCATCTATCTTGCTGAAGATCTATTTTTTTTTCATGATTCGGGATTTTATTTTTGTCTTATTTTATTTCTTATTTTTGGATAAGTGAGTTTGTGGGTCTTGATTATTTTATGGTTTTTTTAAATGAGGCACTTGTGCATTTTAACTGTTTGTTTGAAGTCCTAAGACCCACAAATCATTGCAAAAGGAAAAAAAATTCAAATCCAGAAATTAGAAAAATAC
Source organism: Heliamphora exappendiculata (assembly GCA_034768845.1). NCBI lineage: Eukaryota > Viridiplantae > Streptophyta > Magnoliopsida > Ericales > Sarraceniaceae > Heliamphora > Heliamphora exappendiculata. The sequence continues at coordinate 12,735,078 of JAOTRH010000024.1, read as the reverse complement.
CTAATCATTGAAAATGGAGAACTTCAACAATACAGATGAACTCAACTTTGCAATCAGACCAGTGTCAGAAAGCTTTGAGAGCATTATGTTAGAGAGGGCCAATACTATTGCTAGGGGCTTTTAAATGCACCTACAAATACTAAATATAATTCAGCTACGAATAGAACATGTTACACTATAAATCATCGCATATCCATAAGTGTAGAACTCACCACACTTGTGCATATATCGTGATTTATGCGGTGTAATATACATTATCTCTAGAGTTTTTGTACTAAATAGTTATGAATTGTGTAACTGTTGAATTCATTTTGTAATAATAATAAAGCCTTGGGATAATATTTTTGAGATTTTTACTTTTTCTTAATACTTTTTTTTTATTTTTTGACTAAAATTTTAACTTTCTCCATCGTCTCATTGAGATGCCCCCCAAAAATACCAAAAAAATAAAAAAACAAATAGTTAAAAGAAGAAAAAAGTTCCCTGAAAACGAAAATAAGATCTAACTCATTCGCATATTTTAGGTTATTTTTGTCTTTTCTAATTATTATTTTTTATTTTAAAGCCTTGAATTGGGAAAGAAGTACGAGATTACCCAGCTGCAGTGGATGAGATCAAAGTGCCTTCAGTGATGAGGAATCCACCGGTGGTTGATCTCTGAGTGTAGTACTCAACATGGGCCTGCTGTGGAATCCCATTCAGTGCTCTGCATCTAGTCATTGGTGCCAGAACTACCCTGCCAATACAAAATCCAAAATCAAATCGAAATTATAGTTAGTCGAAATCCTATTAAACAACTCACCAAAAAAATCAGATCATTCGATATTCATGAAAAAAATAAAATGAACTTTGAGAAGAAAGAAAAACCACATTTAATATTTCTGTTAGTTCAATCATACTTCATTAAGGCCATCTCCAAGCATTCATCTTTTCTTTCATCAAATTTGAGTAAAAATTTTGATTAAAAGCATCATTTGATACCACACAGTACACACTCTAATGGTCATAAGCAAATCTTTCATCAAATCCTTTAAAAAATTTCCAACTTATCCTCTAAACACATTTTAAACATTCAGTTCTGCCAGATTCACAGATCCGGGCACGGATCCCAATACACCCCTCTCCTCAGTTTGATGAAAAATCCAAACTTATCCCAAAAACTTCTTTCACAAAAGTTGGTGAAAAACTTATTTTTCCCTGATTTAATGATATGATTGGAGCTCAATTTGAACTCATTTTTCATCAAAATGAAATTTAATGTCAAGAAATTAGTTTAATAATATAATGAATACATGTAGAAAGATGAATAAAAATTACGGCGATTGACCCAGTCACTTGCAGCACTTCAATATGGGGCTTTTAATTACACAAGTGCCACCGAGGAAGAATTGCGCGTAAAATCACTCACATAAACCATAAAATGTGTTGGTAGTCAGGTGCAAAATTGTATTGTGACTCTTGTATTTTGTATTATACATACATACATACATACATACATATATATATATATATATAGAAGTTTATATATATATATATATATATGAAAAAAAGAGGGGTATAAATTAGAGAAGTTTGATCTGATGGATTGATTAAGAAACTTCCCACAGCTTGATTCCGAAACTCCGATTTCCAAGGAAATGGATTCTAAGATCGGCGGGTAAGAGGACCGTCTGAGCAGCGGCGAATTGGGCGTTAAGCGCGTGGAGGTTAGTTATTTTTGGAGAGTTCGACCCATGATTCGACTCGTTCTAGAGCTACTACGATTTTAAATTTAAAAAAAATTTAAATTTAGCTCAAGTTATAGGTAAATCACGCAAGTAAATCGTGTTATGTAAGATTGCAGTATTCTTTTTTTAAAAGGAAGAGAGCAAGAGATAGTGACCTGTGAGAGAGGTTGAAGTTTCCCATCTTGTAAGGAGAGAATAGGGTTTCAGTTCCTCTCTCCGTCGTCATTCCGGCCATTAAAGTATGGATTTAGCTCAGCAGTCAGCAGTGGAGAAGACGGAGATAGAGAGAGAGAGAGAGAGAGAGAGAGAGAGAGAGAGATGCAAAAGTAAAGAGTTGGGAAAGAAGGAATTTGAGGGACAAGTTTGGTGAGAGTTTGTGGATGAGCGATCTGGAGTCTGCCATGTGAAATTCGTGCGTTTGTTTGTGATGGTGAAAATGGAATACTACGAACACAGAAATTGAATTCGTTTAAGGCGTGCGTTGGTGGTGGGTCCCATTTTTAGTGCGGTTTGGGATAGTTTTATGCTTTTTTTTAAGAAATATATTTATTTATTTATTATTTGTTTTTTTTATTTTTAAATTTATTTTTATATTTTAATTAAAAAATTTTATTTTTTCGACTTATCTCGATAATAAAAGTCTAAAAAAATAAAAAAAATTTAATTAAATAATAAAAAAAATTACAAAAAAATTAATTTAGTCAAACTTATTTATAAGTAAATAATCAAGTTTAGTCTAACAGGGCAATAATTTTTATTTTTATAAAAAATAAGTGTTTAGAATAATTTTAAAATGTTAAAATTAAAAAAAATTAATTATTTTAAAAACTGTGCATAATTATAATTTTAAATAAATTAGCTTAAAAGTTAAATTTTTTGAAAAAAAAACCAATTTTCCTATTAATCCCAAATTGGGCGTTAAATAGTTCCACGGCGACAGTGACCCGACTCGTTCATTTAGCAGTAAAAACAATTATTATTTTATTTTGTTGTTATTGTATTCAGATAATTCAAAAAAAAAATAAGTTTCGAACAAAAATATACTTATACAGGTAAAAGAGATTTGGGGGTGTGGCGGTGGCGGGGGTTTGAGCGTGTGGCGGTGACGGTTTGGAAGAGAGCCGAGGGAGGAAGAGGGAGAGAGAGAGATAGCATAGAGAGAGTAATGGTGGTTTTGGTGTGGTTTGGGAGTGGGTTGGGTAGTTTCGGGTTAGGGTAGTATTGATGGTGATTTTAGGATGAATTTTGTTAATTTTAATGGAATTGAACTGATTTGATGTTAAAATTAAATTTGAAGGGGGTGTTAGTGTAATTTTTAAAACTACAAGAGTGGTTAGTGTTTTTGTCAGAAACTTCATGGGAGGTCAGTGTAATTTACCTAAAAAATTATTATTTTATTTTTTTGTTATTGTGTTCAGATGATTCAAAAAAAAAGAGTTTCGAAAAAATATTTTTTTTATAACAAAATATTTTTTAATAAAATAAATTATGTAAAAAATATAAAATTATATATTGTAAAAAAATTAGAAATGAAAATTTTTATTAATTTTTTTGCAAACTAAATAAGTATGGAAACTAATTCTTATGTTTTGTTTTTCCCTTTATTTCACCTTTTTCCTAAATTATTTTTTTTTACAATTGAACAAAACCTAAAAGAAAAAGAAAAATTAAATTATTTTTTTCATGTGTGTTCAGTTAATGTAAAAAAATATAAGTGATGAGAAAATACTTTTTTGGAAAAAAAAATATTTTTTCATAAAATAAATTCTAAAATAAGTGTAAGTTATGTATTGGAATAAAGTTAATAATTGCATTTTTTTTATCAACTTTTACAAATTAAATAGGTGACGAAAAATTAATTTCTTATGTTTTTCATTTTTCATTTTTTTATTTTACTTTTTTCGTAAATTACGTTCTTGTATTATTTTCCTAAAAACTCAACAGAGCCTTAGGTGTGTTTACTTGTCAAGAAAGAGGAAAAAAAATGAGAAAATCACTTTTTCTTATTTTTTATAGTGTTCAACTAATAAGAAAATAGATGTACCCACAATTTCAACTTTCCCAACAAAAAATAATTTTCTAAAAATTTATCTCATAAAAAGTACAAAATTTCACATTGGAGTAAAATAAAATCTATTGCTCTCCCATCTCACACGTTTCCTGACCGATTTAACAATTTTAAGTTAATTTTTGAATTTAACGAACAAAATAGGAGTTTTTAAGCTTAATTTTTACTCTGTGTAAAAATAATTTATTCAAAAAATTATTAAAAAACACGCTTTATATAAAAATATTCTTTATATAAAATTCAAACACAAAAATATTGTTATTATTCATGCTTTATGTATTAAAATATATAAATATTAAAAATATATTTAGTAAACACGTATATAATTTAAAACTGAAAGCCATGTGAGCAATAGCCAGTATTTGCTAAACAGGCAGCTCCCACGCAATATCGGATAGAAGCTCAACAAGTTCCAGTATGGGATGGATCAGAGTGTGGAGATTTTTAGTATAATTTTTGAATATGTTTTTATGATTGAATTCGTTCATTATATAGAATTGATTGAGTTTGTTATTTATATAAAAATCTAAGTTAACCTAATACTTGTAGTTAAGTGATCGCATAATATTATTTTATAAATAAGTAAATAAAAATTATAATTTAAAAAAAAACTGTTAAACAAATGTTACTCAATCACTTAGCTACAAGTATCGAATCAATCTGAATTTTTAGGTAAATTAAAAACCCAATGAGCTTTACGTAATAAAAATATTTAATTATAAAAATATATCTAAATATTAAATAAAAAATCAAGCATAGTACGGTGCTATTTTCGTTAGCTTTTACCTCTTGCCTTCTAACTCCATGAATTTTAACAACGTTTTCTATACAAAACTTATAAAATACTTTTCGTAATAACGTTGTTAATATAAGATAATAATTTAAACTGAAAACACTTTTAATAATAACATTTTTAAATTAACCAAACACCTTAAAAAAACCATTTTAAAAATACATTTTTATAATTAAAACATGTTTATTAAACATATTTTTACATAATTAAAAAATTAAATTTTAAACTATCTGTTTGGTTCATTAAATTCAAAAACATACTTATACAGGTAAAAGAGCCGGTTTCCTGCTCCCCACCAAAAGTAAAACCTCTCTCTCTCTCTCTCTCTCTTTTACATAGTGCAAAATAGGATATCACATTTGTTTCTCAAAATTCTATCCACCGAATATATTTAAAGTTATGATTTATTATGACTAAAACAGTCTTTATTATCAGGCATTTTATTTTAATTTAGTTATTTATTGTGTGCATTTAATGTAATTTTTAGTAATTAATTAATAATAATCTAGTTGTTACTTTTTTTCTTGACAAATGGACAATAAAAATTAGTATTCCTACAAAATTATTTTGTCAAATAAATACCCACTAAAAAATAAGTTTATTTTTCTTTTACTTTACTTTTCTTAAAAATAACTTTTTTATATAAAACTCCTAACAAGTGGCCGGACCCTAGCTAACATTTGGTTACGTTTACTTTTATTTAGGTTATGTTTGTTTTCATGAAAAATATTTTTTAATAAAATATATTTTTAAAAAAATATTTTTAAAAAAATATTATTTTATGTCTTTAGTTGCAATTTCGAAAATAATAACACAAGTGGATATGGTAATATTAAAATTAGTGTCGGTGAAAGCAATGATAGCAATGGTGGTAACCCTTGACCCCAGGCCCCCAACTCCTGGACCCCTGATCCTTAATCTACGAACCCCTGATCCATAGATCTTTGACCCTCAACCCTCAATCCTCAACCTTTGACCCTCAACCCTTGACTCTTAACACCCGGACCCTCGACTCACGACTCTCAACCTTCGACGCTTAACTCCCGACCCTTGACTCTTAGATTCTGAACCCCTTACCCCAAGCTCCAAACCTCTAGCCCCCGAGCACCAACCGGCAATCCCTGGGCCTAGATTTCAAAACTGGACACCATCCCGAAAGCCCTTAGCCCTCGACTCCCAACCTTCAACCCCAACCCTTACGCACCCGACACCCCGATTGCAAGGTTTGGGCCTCCTACCCTCGAACCCTAAATCCCAACCTCTTACCACTGGACCCTAGGCCACCCCTGAACTCTAAACCCTAAGTCTCAATTCCACCCTATCGACCCCGTGACCCTGGGCCACCGACACTGGGCCACTACTGTCCTTGCCACGACACTCCCCCACCACTGTAATAACTGTCACCGTTTCCATTGCCGCCACTAGTACTACCACCATAAATGACTTACGTTCTTTTTGTTGTAAGTCAATTAATTTTTTTCTTATGAAGTAAAATATTTTACTAAAAAATAATGTAAATTAGTTTGATCAAACCAAATACTGAAAAATACATAAAATATTTTACGTCGAAATAATAGAACTCAATGATGATACAGAGAAAATATTTTTGGGTCATTCTCACCATTGTTGGTGTCACCATTACTGTTGCTAATGCTAACACCAATATCTTCACGATCACTACTGTCATTTTCATCACCACCCCAACAGCATTATACCACCATCGCAGTTGCCTCCACCACCACCACCACAATCATCGCCCCACTATCGTTACTACCCTTGCCGCCATTGCTGCTATTTCCACATTTACAACCACTGTCAGGTAGAGCCGAAACTTTTTTCATCAGAAAAGGACAAATATCTAAAATTATAAATTGATTATTTTCTATTTAATAATCAAAAAAATAATTAGGTTAAAATATTACTCAAAAGGTTATCTTTAAAGAAGTTAAAATATTATAAATATATAATTTTCTATCTAATAATCAAAAATAATAATTAGAATGAAGTGTTACACAAAAAAACTCTCTTAAAATACGTTAAGATTTAATGAAAACAAATAAAAAACCGTTATCAATGGACACGGGCAATTGTAAAATACACGATCATAATCACCAGGATTAAATATTCAGATAAAAAGTTTCTAAAAGTTATACAAATAAACATATACAATCATAATCATAATTCACCAAATAAAAAAAAAAACATACACAATTTAAAATTAGTCAAGGAAGCAAGAAGAACTAAGACAATTTATACCAATCAAATTGATATGATTCTAAAAAAATTCACACAAAAATTTAATATTTTTACCAATGATAAATAACCAAAAAAAACATACAATAAAAAATTAATTGGTAAATTTGCACTAGGTGAGGACTTGTATTTTAATAAGTCTCACATAAGAATTATATTTTATTAAGTCCTATTTTATATTTTTCGTACCAAAATTATTCCTAACGTAATATACACTCCCCATTACTACCATTACCATCACTATCGCCGTCGTTGCCACCACCACCACCACTGCGCCACCATCACCACCTTGCCAAATGAGACATTTTATCTACAAACTTGACAAATAAGACATTTTGCATACAAAATTGACAAATGAGATGTTTTTTTTTTATAAATTTAACAAATTAGACATTTAACCTACAAACTTAAAAAATAAGACATTTAGTTTACGAAATTAACAAATATCTTATTATATCGATACATTACTACATAAATGTCTTATTAACAAAATAAGATATTTTGCTTACAAATAAGACATTTAGTCTACGAACTTTACAAATGATATATTTTGCCTATAAACTTAATAAATGAGACATTTAGCTTACGAACTTAACAAATAAAATATTTTTTCTATAATTTTTATATCTTATTTCAACACAAATAAAAAATTTTAATGAGATATTCTAAATGTCTCAACACACACACATAGAAAGAGAGAGAGGGGAGATCTTTTCCAATCAAATACTCACGTAGATATGAAATAAATAAAATCACAAAAGTTAAAAATATAAAAGAGAAGATCTTTTGTTGCGTTTTGTTTGTGAGTTAGAAGAATAAACAGAAAATAAGTAAATCATTCTTTTATTTAAAAAATTAATTATCTAATCATAGAACAATTCCAAAATGGAGGTGACGAAATTGGTGCAGCAGAACAATTCCAAAATTGGTGCAGTAGAATAATTCCAAAGTCTACAAACTTCGGCGGCGAACAGCCCCTGATCGGCGAAAGACCAAGTCACGGGCGAGGGACGGCAAGGAGCGCGGCGGATCTGGTGGTGATATGAGAGAGAGAGAGAGAGAGAGAGAGGATGTAGAGAGAGTGGAAATGAGTTCGGGAAATAAGGGCATATTTAATCAACTAATTAATAAAATTTTAAAAATAAAATCTAATAAAATATTTAAAAAGTACTTAAAATTTAATAAAATACAAATCTTTCAAATGAAACTTTGAATTAATTTTCCAAAATTGATATCAATTCACAAAAATTCAATTAAAAAGTTCTTAACACAAAATAAAAGAAAACAAAAATATACAAAATAAGAAAATTTTAAAAATTCTATATTAAGATAACAAACTTCTAATTTATATGGATTAAAATAAAAAATATTAAAAATTATAAAAGTACACACAAAAAAAAAGTTAGCAAAAATCCAGTGAAGTAGGCATTAGCTTCCTCTGGCCCGTGTGGCTCCGCCCATAACCACTATCACTCCAACGTTACTTTTATTTTTATTTATTATTATTACTGTCGTGACCATCACTCATATAATGTCAAAATTACTTTTATTATTGCCGTCATTACTACCATCACCATTGCCACTAGTCCTGCTATCGCTACTACTATTTTATCTGACAGTAACAATGACTTAAATAGTTTTTTTATAAATAAATTTTGGTTGTAAATATTTTATTTAAAAATATTTTATATTATTTTTATCACCTAAATAATTAAAAAATAGCTAAAATATTTTACTAAAAATATTTTATATTAAAATAAATAGATTCTAAAAAATATATATAATATGTATATATTGCTTGAACACATTATATTAATAATATGATATTTTCAATATATTAATCAATTTATCTTTCACGGGGGGCAATGAGCATTTCATAGGTGATAAAATAGTGACATTGCCCTGTGGGGCTATTGAGGATTCTCATTCCTTCTTTGGTGGGGCCAAATTATTAAGTACTGATTCCGGAGTACCTAATGTTATATAGTAATTTTTGTAAATAAATTATTACTATTTATATTATGTAGGTTATTTTTTATTTTTTAATTATTTAATAAAAATAAATTATTATATTTTTACAGTTTATCATCACAAATTTAAATAAAACTACTACGTGAGATTATCTAGGAGCACAAGATAATTACTCCTTGTAGGTTTCTTCTTTCTCTATTGCTATTTGTTTTAGCCTTTTAATCATTTTTGTATTCCTATAATGAACATTGAACTCGTGCTATGCATAGCTAAATTTATGTTTATAATATTGTACGTTGTAATGTTTTTATAATATACAATATCCATCAAAAAACAAAATGAGTACAATCTTGCTAAGGTTTACTATTATTTTCAATTCTATTCAAACTATATGTAATTGAACAAAATGCTTTGATATTGAGATCATCACAATGTAGAAAAAATGTCAACAAAAAGATTATATTAGAACTGTATTTATTTACGTACAAATTTAGTTGAGAATGTGTTGTTGATACTAACCCTTTTTGTAAGCTATTTTTTAAGATTTTATTAATTGGGTAAAAGTTTAAATTATTATTTTTAATTACATTGAATAATTTATTAAAAATTACACAACTAACTTGTGGTACATTAGAATTGCAACCCTTGTCAGTCATTTTAGAATTCAAGATAAATATATCAAATGAGAAGAAAAAAAAAGAAGCAAATATATAGTGTTTGGCAAAATTATCGTTAGTAACTTTTAGTTTTCTGTTATTAATTTGAGTTATAAGTTATAATATTTTCTAAATACTAATAACTTCTGCTATAAACTCTAATTACTTTTTCTTCTATTTTAGTTACAAGATATAATTTTTATAAAATACTCACAACTTCTGCTACAAGTTACAATTTATAAACTACGAACCTTTAATAATGATAAACACTACCGGAATATACTAATTATTTGTCGGAGTCCAAGGTGCTCATTAACTATAGCTGCTGATACATATTGATATTTAATTAAATAAAATTTGGATTAGCACTTAGGAATTTAAATAATAAATAAATAAATAAAAAGTAATATGTACGTAAATGACTTGATGTAATAATGGGAGAAAACTTTCAAAAAGAAAACACAAATATATGCAACATACTAACCATTTTGTTGGAGTTCAAAATGTTCATAAATGTAGTTGTCCAGATATTGACATTTGCTTGTATAATTTTTAGATTAAAATTTTTGAAAAAAAAATATTATAAATAATGATATATAAATGATAAATGATAAATGATTTGATGTGATAATATTTTAATGGCAACGCACCAACACTAATAAAAATTATTCACGGAACTAAACGATTGGAACAAAAAAAAAAAAACAAATTGAAACAAACAGTGACAAATACGAGAAGTTATTCAATTGATAAGAAATGCTAAGTTAGTATGCTGATATAGTGTGTTTAATTAATATATATTATATATTCATAATCTTAGAGGATGAATCCATATTAATTAGGGGTAGCAGTTATAATTGCACCACAGCATGATTTTACTTTAAAGAGATACATGGCACACATGTATTATTTGGGCACATTATATTAATACGCAAGTCGGTCTTTGGAGCAAGCGAGCAAACCACTACCTAGAGCCCTGACTTTTTGTTAAAATTTAGGGCTTCATTAAATTCAAATTCATTATAGTATATTTAAATATTTTTACATATTGATGATGTAATGGCCCAATCGGATCACTGTCACAATAATTTGAATAAAAAGTTCTAAAAATACGGCCGAAAATGCTTAAGTCTAAGTTATTAGTAGTAGTCCACAAGTTTCATTATATACAATGGTATTAAAACTAATAAAATTAATTAGACGTGATTAATCCTTCCATGAGATCTAAGAAAATAACTAATTCTAAAATAATTATTTTTGTTGGTCTATTGCTCAAATTTATTACTTCTTTGAGATGGATGGTCTCGACTAGATAATTTCAAAAGGTGCGTGAGGATTTTCTTTATGAAATAAGAAAAAAGATTTCACTAAAAATAAAAAATTGGAAAAATAAGATAACATCGTATCCCAAACCAAGCCTAAGAGATTATTCATAATTGAGTTCGATCTTGTTTTTCATTTCATTTGGATAGTATTCAAAAGTGATATTATTAACCGATATTCATTGTTTGCTAATTGTTATTGTAGACCTTTATCTTCACTATTCATTGACATTGTTTTTGCATCTATATTTCTTAGTTCTTTTTATTCGTAGTTATTGTTCCAAAAAAATAGGACGGAAAATATATCATGCATGCATGCATATGATTACGTGAGATTGTATCATCAATGGAATGTCATTATGATGAATGTTAGATCATGATCAATTGGATTGCATGGTGCATTTACATTTATATAAGACATTACATAAAGAAAAATTTTAATGTGATAGAATCAAGATATGATTTATCGATGATGGACATGGGCATGTCATGTGCATGGACATTTTACAATCTGGGGATTTAGGTATATATATATAACCAAGACACTGTTGGTTTTTTCACTTGACAATTTCATTCGATAGCTGTGCAGCATTATTTTCGTGGTAAGATATATTTGTATATGGCTTTTACTTAATTTTTCTTTTTTTTTTTCTTTACAATGTGGACTTCAAGATAATTCTTCAAGTAAAACATAATAAAGAACAATTCAAACACGTTAAGATTTCTTCTGGCAAAGTCTATAGTATTTTTTTTAATCATATCATTCTCGTTTCCATACATCTGGCCACCCTCATTTCTAGTTACCGTTAAGATTTCTTCTGGCAAAGTCTATAGTATTTTTTTTAATCATATCATTCTCGTTTCCATACATCTGGCCACCC
>JAOTRH010000024.1:12698653-12715872 GCA_034768845.1 Heliamphora exappendiculata | reverse complement strand
GGGCATATTTTTTAGGATTCTTTGATCATAAGAAATTATAAAAGTAAAAAATTTAAATTAAAATATAAAAAAAATAAAAAAAAATAAAAAAAAATTCCAAAAAAAAGCCACAAGACTTTTTAATCTAAACATAGGCTAAATCTCTCCTGGTTCATAAAATAATTTTTTTTCTTATTTAACTTAAAATAGCTTTATGCAAAAAATTAAACTTAAAATTAAATTACTAAACGTGATCTTAATGAAAAAAGTTATAAACTACAATTTTCAAGAAAAACATCAAACAGAACAGAAGAAAAGTGTGGTTGCTGTGGAATATAAGCATTCAATTGGGCGCCTGGCGAGAGCAGGCACGTGTTTTCGAGAGGTTACGCGTGGAGTAACCATGGTTTGACGTGTGTCAACACGTGCCTATGGCTGATGTGTAATGGTCTTAAAAATTTTACCGCTGACTTTGTTCATTTCATATTATTTTATTTTTTAATTTTTTAAACTTTCATCGTCGTGTTAATTTAATAAAATTATTTGATCAAAATATTAAAAACATTTAAAAAAAATTCAAAGTATACCAGTAAGGTATAAACTAAATTTTATGTTACTTATTTTTGTTGTTGATAACTAGATTAAAAGTCATATTTTTAGTTTTTTGTATTTTTTAGTCAAAAAATAATTATTTAAATTATGAAAAATACTAGGGTGGTGAATAAGGGGTATAATATGTATAAATATTTATGCAAAACGTATTGATATATATAAAAATAATAGACTCGACCTTCAAAAATATATTAATATTAAAAAAAATTGAATTTAGTAACCTATTAACCACTGCCCAATAGGCAGTAATTAGCACCACTCTTAGATTAAAAGTAAGTTATTTAGTAAATTGAATTTTAAGTTAGTTTTTTAAAATTAATTAATTGAGTAAAAGTTAACTTTTATTTTTTAAAATTAATTTTTGCTTTGTGTATTTTAAAACTAAGATAAATCTAAATAATAAATAATAAAATAATTTAATTTTAAAATTATAAGTGATTATAATTTTTACTAAATTCGATTTATCAAATTCGATTTACTAAATTCGAAAATAAACAGCATAAAATTTGATTAATGAAACTTGTATTCTATATTATCAAATAGTAAATTATTTCTTCTCTCATGGAGGTAGTCAATCAGTCGAATTATACACATATATTGTTGTCTTATTTTATTTTTATCTTGCTTTGTATGAATCATTGCTTACCGAATTTTTTGCTACCCAACCAATCTTATTTTGTGATGGTTGGAAGAATTGACCGAAAGTGATAATCATAAGTGGTGGAGAGAAAATGAAGAATAAGAATTTGATTACAAAATAAATAAAAATATATATTTTATTTATAAAAATTTAGTAAATTTTAAAAATTATTTATACTTAAAAAAAAACAAAAAATAGTGATGTTACCAAATGAGACCTAAAAAAAATAGGGGAAAGGAAAAAGGGTTAGTGACAAGGAAAGCTGGGGGACAAAAGGGGCAAAAAGTGGAGGATGAGAGCAAAATGTCTAAATGTGGGTGTGAGAGTGAGAAGTCAAGGCGAGGATATGTTGTAAAAGAGGGAAAAAAATATGACTTCTATGCTATATAAATGGAAAAAATTATTATTTTTCTTATAATGACAGTTGTATAAATTTTTGTATTTTTAAAATATTAAATAAATTTAAAAATATGTCAAAATATCTAATAAATTTTTATTAACTAATTCAGTTATTAACAAATTTAAAATTATAACCTTCAAAATTCTATAAACTAATTTTCTTATTAAAAATGTTTTAACACATGCATGAGCTCCGTTCTTTTTAATTTATGTTCTCGATCAACCTGTTCAATTGGCATAATAGCTAACTAAACAATTTGATTTATATAAACTAATAGTACAAAAAATTAAAACAGTAACAGATAATAAATTGTATGAACATAAATTAAATTACTGTAGAAAAATTAAGAACGAACAGAATACAAAAATAGTAATTGAACCGAAACTAGAAATACATAATTTAAAAAACCTATTACAATAGAGTAATACTGAAAAGGTTGATCGAGACTCGTGTTTGATACGATCTCTTGAAGACGAAATTGTCCTCGCTACAGTACTTCGAGTTGATAACAAACGCCTCCTAAGATACAACAATCGACGAGCAACAGAAACAGCACAACAATTTGTCACTCTAGCGTACCGAAACTAAATTCGAACTCTCTCTTAAAACTTGGGAAATGTATAGTATGCAGAGGCACAGAGGAGGGAAATAGATCGAAAAATCAGTAATTAATTTGGGCAAAGAAGCCGTCTTTAAATAGGCTTGGACCTATTTAGACTGGCCGAACAGGTACGAACCCGGTCCGGTCTGACGGTTGAACTGCTCAACGACGTGATTCGAAAAAGAATCAAACGGTCAATTTTTGACTTTAACAATGAATCTAAGATAAGGGTTGACCCAACCCACAACCCTAGCTCGGCACAGCCCAGCTCGGCGGCCGATTGAACAGGAGGGCGGTGGCGCGTGAGGGCGTGTGGGGTTTGGGTCGAACCCATTGTTTGGTAGGTCCTCCCTCTTTCATAAAATTGGGTACCCCAAATGGGCACACCCCTTAGGCTACACTTGGCTTATATAAGCCACTCAACAACCATTCTCCCAACCAATATGGAATGGAGTATAAGTTATCCACTTTTGCCAACTTCAATGGCACACTTTTAGAGTCAATTAATCATTTATCCGTTAACAGTTTTGAACGCCACAAAATTCACGATTAAACTACTCATGGAGAGAAATATATTAAGACTTTGAATCATCAAAAAAGATTAGTTCAATTCAAAGTCATTTAATTTCAAAATTAGCTAAAATCATATTTAAAAAATTTCAAAATTCACTTATTTTTCCAACACTAAATACATACAGTTTTTAGATATTTATTTGTATACGATGATTAACGATTCTAAATACATACATTTTTTAGATATTTATTTGTATATAATGATTAATACTTATGCAAATGAGTAAAAAGACAGCTTGATGCGCAAAACTCCCGTGTATATAAAGTTTAAAAAGAAAGCGAATTATAATGAGTTTATAATACACAGTCTATTTGTAAGAAGGTGTCTCTAGGTCTCGAACTTATAATCTTCTAATTACACAGCGACAATTGTACTTTTTTATATTTAAAATTATTCATATTTTTCTCCTACTTGATTAACAAAGTTACAATGTTGCCCTTTATTAAGCGGGGAGTCTATACTTTTTTTTCTCCTATTCGTTTGGTGAACAAAATGTTCACTAGCTATTTTTTTTAACAGGAATTCTAAATATAAAAATTTTATAGAATTAGTATTATAAGCATTTTTTTTCAACATGCACCCTTATCACATTTTTTTTTAATTTTTTACATATCTCTTTATATTCAAATTTTCATCTACTTAGGCATTCAACGTGCATATATGGCGACTTAGTTATATTTTTGGGTTAATTAATAGTCTTTTTTAAAAGATTTGTAAAATGATTAATCCTAATATTAAAATTTTTAAAAATCAAGTTATACTTTTAAAATAAGAGATATTCGTATAACAATTTTACTCTTTTAAACCACCCCAACATGCAGTGTTTAAGTACAACAAGCTATTCTAAAATATGTTCCCAGGAACTCACGAAAATTTTAACATTTGATCATTCACCTTTAACATGACACGTTTTCTTTCAGTTATATGATGACGAAATCAGTCGACTAGATAAGAGAGCTTTTTTTTTTATAGGAGAATAAAATCGTCCCTTCTATTTACCGAACCCTCAGTTCAGAAGTCTTTATCAATATGTTATGAAGATCTAATTTTTGCCGAATCACTGTTACTTAACTTTAAAAAACGAACATTACGACAAGAAAAAATTGTTATTCTTAAAATTGTTATTCTTTGATCATCTTGAAATCTTAATATCAAAAAATCCCTTCTTCTCCTCATTATATATATGGGCTGCTTGTCGCGTTTAGAATAGCCAACTATATTAATTTTGTATCATTACTATATTAATTTATTAAGTTTCAACCTTTTTGTTATTTATCAATGCACTTGTGACGTGATAAATATAACTTTGAGATTTTGCATTGCGTAGGCAACCAATTAGTATATATAGAAAATAATAATGCTAAAGTGATCAATTAATTTATTAAATATTATCACAAACAAATATTGATACGAGAAATTCCATATGAACTCTATTTATTTAATATTTATAATTATGTTGCGTCATTTTATAGATTAATTTAATAATATCTAAGGGTAGTTCAGTCTCTGCCCACTTGCTAGAATAGCATTTTTTGGCTTCAGGTCAATTTGGACCGTTGATTACACAAAATGATTACGTGTTACAATTTATATTATAAAATAGAACGATCTTATAACACATTATATTTTAAATTTAATGGTTAAAATTGTCTAATTTTAAATCTAACGACAATAAGTACTATTTTAAAAAATATCATCTCCCTTAATTTAATACAATTGGTTTGAAAAAATATCATATCTCTTCATTTAATATCATCTTTTTTCTTATTTTTTTTTCTTCAAAAAATATCATACCTCCTCACAAAAAATACAACTTCAAAAAATACAATTTCAAAATATTTTACAGTTTACATTTGGTATAAAAATATTTTGAAACTTTGTTTAAAAATTATAAAACAGATTTTTTAGAAATTTTTTCTTCTTTCTCGAAAGTGAATTTGTTTTATTGAAAAAATATTGTTTTAGTTACATTTAAAAGAAAATTGTTGAATTAATTCTTTCTTAATAGAAGAAAATTTGTATTATGTGACAATTTAATATGTATTTTTTTTATAAAAATTAATTACTATTTTTTTGAAAAAAATATTTTCTTCCAATATGAAAACTAAAAATTAAAATTATTATTTTTTCCATCTAAAAATAAAAAATTAAAATTGTTATTTTGATTACCTTTAATAAAAACTTGACTTGAATAATTTTTTATTTATAAAAAGAAACTGTTGAAGAGGTTATGAGAATTTTATAATTTATTTTACATAGTGTAGAATTATTCTTTTTAGAGTTTTAGAGTATGAAGGTTGTAATTGTATAGAAATTTATTATATTATACATGTAGATAAATGCAAAACTATATGAACCACGTGATCTTTCATGTCTCTTCAAAATTTATTTTTCTTTCTCTTTTTTTGGTTGTGATGGGTTTGAATTAATTTCTTTTAATTTAAAATTTTATTATTTTTTGTGAAAGCTTGATTAATTGATAATTTTTTACTTATGAGAAGTTTATAAATACTTTCTAATTTAATTTTCAAACTCTACGTAATGTTAAAAATTATTTTATTTGTTTTATTTCTTAAATCTTAAGCTAATAATTCATTTAATTTATTTTTTATTTTAATATTTTATCTTTTTTATTAATCACATTTTATATAGAGGAGAATGCGAGAGCCCTTTAATAATTGAATAAAAAAAATTGATTGGAGAGTAACTTTTAAAAATATAAATCATAACTAGAAAATATTTTATTAAAAAATTAATTTTAATCAATTTTATTATAAAAATAAATTGTACATAACTTCTATTATGTAATTTCTTTTATATAAATTTTCATTAGTTGAGTTATTTATTTTTAATAATTAATTGAGAATATTTGAAAGAATAATTGTCTTTGAAAAAGAAATATCAAATTGATCGAAAGAGTTTCGAGTGTTGGGGCTGGACCAGTACAGTCCGGGCCGTGGGCACACCGCACCGAGACCCGTTTCATTGATCAAATTAATTTATACATGTATAGGCTGAGTTTGTTTGGTGTAATTAAAATTAAAAATTTATAAATTATAGCAGAAAAAATATAATAATAATTTTAAATAAAAATTATAAGTATTTGTTAAATTTATAAGCTTACAATTTCAAATAATATAATTTGTGTTTGTTGATTAAGAATTAAAACCTACAAAGAAAAAAAAATAATTTTTAACTTTTTACTAAATTATAAATTATAAATTAAAATCTAAAAATTAAGTTCAAACAAACACCGTATTTAAGCCGCAGCTGAGCATCCAGCACCAACAGGATCTCACGAATGCGGAGTGGGGCAAAGTGGGACCGTAGATGTTCTCTTTTATTTTCGTTTTTTATTTGATCGGAGCTAGAAAAATAATATTAAAAAAGTAACGAAAAATAGAGCAAAGATAGAATTTTGAGAATAATTTTTAAGTTTTAAAAAAATAATATTAATAAAAATTATAGATAATATAATAAATAAAAATAATAGTTGATGAATTAATAGAATTAAAAATACATAATATAAAAAATAAATATAAATTAAAAATAAATATAATATTTTAATATTTTAGACTCATTATATTTATAAAATATATATTTTATACATGTATTTATATTTTTAAAAATATTTATTTTACGTAATCGGGAGTAAAACACAGAAAAACATGACAGAAAAAACAAATGTCGTTTTCACTCTATTTGTTATTAAAACTGAAAAAAATTCATACAAAACAAAACAAAACAAACAAAACAAGAGAACATACAAAAACGAAACAAATGAACATCCCTGCCTAAGAAGAATGGACGTGAATCTACGCTTAGCCAACTCTTTGGATGATGAAATCATGAGAAATGATAGAAATGTCATTCTTAGAAATCAAATTCGTAATCTTTAGAGTAATTCTATTCAAAAGTTTAAATAATTTGAATGTCTTATCCAAAAATCTTTTTTTTAAAAGAATTTATTAAGGTTTAATATTTTTCTTTTTTATTGATTGACTCTATAATTTAAGATTACTATAAGAGAGAATGAGGATTGGATTCATACTTAGTTTGCAAATGTAATTCCTAGTTCAAGTCGGTGCTGTGGGCTGTACTGGCGCTGTGGGCTGTTTTGCTGGAACGATCTAGAAGAAGAAGATACCAGATCCAGTGGCGCCGGTGAGTGTGCAGCAGCGGCGGCGAGGGCGGCGGCGCTGTGGGCTGTGGGCTGCGGCGGCGCTGTGGGCTGTTCTGCTGGAACGATCTAGAAGGAGAAGATCCCTTCGGCGACGGTGACGCGAGTCGCACGACGGCAGCAGCGGTGACGCGAGTCACACAACGGCAGACACCTCAGATCTCGGGCGACGCGATGGCAGCAGCGGTGACACGAGTCACACGACGGCGGACACCTCAGATCTCAGGCGACGCGAGTCGCGCGACGGCAGCAGTGGCGACGTCCTGAGGCGACCGGAGCAAGCAGACGACGGCGGCGTGTCCCGGGACGGTGTCGGCGACGGGACGCGATGGCAACAGCGGTGACGCGAGTCACAGGACGGCGGACACCTCAGATCGCGAGTCGCGCGACGGCAGCAGCGGCGACGACCTGAGGCAACGGAGGCGACGTGACGCGTAGAGGGCAGGGGCAACGATCTGGTGCGACGGTGGCTGAGAGTACTACAGGCCCCAAGAATGTAGCTCTGATACCATGAAGAAATTGAGAATAGAAAATAACTGTATATTTTCTGTCTGTGTAAAACTGTACAATATATAACCTATTTATAGGCGAATAGGGATAAATAATAAAGGAGATACAATAGAATCAAATCAGAATCAATCTAATCAATCTAATATTCTAATCAATCTAAATCTAATATTCCAACAATTCCCTTAAGTAAGATTCGACAACAATATTGATAAACGATCAATCCAATATATCCGATCCACTTCTTCTACCACTGCGAAACCCAATTAGATTTAGGCATGTTACACTTTTTACATACACGAGGAAGATAATCAAAAAGAAAGTAAAAAAAAATTGTCACTTAGGAACCGTGTGAAATGAAATTCTCATGCACGGTTTTGAATTTTGTCCTATTGAAAACGTTAAAATAAATAAATGGAAACAATTTGGAGATCGCTTAATTCACCATTTTAGAATAAAGGTGTACCATATTTCAAATCGTACATTCCAAAAATAATTCGCAAGGAGTAAACGTTTTCTGGCAACACAGTTCTTCTCAAGCCATAAAAATCATGAAAAACTCAGATGTTTCCATGGATAACCTAACACAACTTAGTTCTTAGTCAAATAACATTTGCTCATACTCCATAATGTTAGATAATATAATTGTAAGAACTAATAAACATTGATTAGTGGCACACTTTGGCTGCAAGCACCTATTCCAATTTGTTCACTTGACTGCTAAAATCCAACTTCAATGTGCAATCTTTTTAACAAATCTAACAGTAAGCCACATCTAATTCCTAAATGAACATTTTTGAAAGAAGCTATGGAACCCAATATTTAATACTTCAAATAATTGCAATGATTCATCCAAGGTATAGTTTTCAAGCTATAATGTAACACTCTTAATTAGATGGAAACAATGCATATAAAGGTAACAATATTAATATTCATCTACTAATATTATATGAATATTAATAGACCACGATCATAACATCCGCGAGGACCGCAAAATCGTTCATGCAGATCAAACTATACATATTAGTAAAAACTACTTAGAACATTAAAACAAAACAACAACAAAATTTGAGCATCTTTGGGGCCTTCAAATTATCGTCACCATAGCCCTCAGTAAGTTCGCATGCTGCGTTGCGCTACATGCACATATGCTGGTCACTGAAACAGTCAGAGCCCTCTCACAAGGATGTGGGATCTACATTACTGTGGTGGATCCCATAGCAGAAGGTTGTGGTTGGTTCTGTGAACAGCATTTGTGCACTTATATTTATTCTTACATGCTTAAAATGCCCATGTCCAATCTTACAAGAACCCAACGTTTAATTACCAGCTTTCCCTAATGACGGTCGAACCCCACACTTCAAATTAACTTCCGAGATATCCACAGGTATTGGTGACCATGCCACAGAATTCTTGACCCCAATCCGTCTCCTATGAACGAACAAAAACGCAATTACCAACAAACACACAGCTGCAACCAAAGGAACCAAAGCACCAACATTTATTCTTGACCAGCTCTTCAAATCTGACTCTGCACAGACTTCCCCATCAAGACTACCCATTGAATTATTCATCTTCATTATCTCAACACCATTGAGAATAGCATCAATGGTGTGTGACATGCTCAGATTTGAAGGGCTCACACTCAGACTCAAAACCCCAGAACTCTCCTTATCAACCACAAAATCAGCATAGAAAGGAGAAGCCAACACCCAATTTGTCATCTTTGAAAGATCCAAATTCTCATATGCCAACTTCCCATTTACATACACATTAAAGTAAAGCAAACCAAGTGAAATACTAGCGATATCGCAGAAATGCATCCGAACTAGGTACTTGTAGCCACCGATAATGGGAAATTCCCATGAAATATTAAACCTGGGAACCGAATTGTTCAAACTACTGATCGCTCGAGCGGTGTTGTAAACATTATCAGGACCAACTTCCCGGCTTGCCCCTCCCATTTGGTACTTAATCCGACCACTAAAGTAAACTCTCTTTGACCCAGTACTTAATTTTAAGAACTCATTATCAGGGACCCAAGTCCTCCACAAAGAATCATTAAAAGGTGTCACTTTAGGACCTCCTACATTAACCCGATAAACAGTTTCAAGAGCATTCTTCTTCATCAACCCATTAATTCTCTCTATTTTCTCAGAATTTACTAACATGGCAATGCCAGGAACCAAATCTTTGGGGGCGGATATCACTTCAATCGCATTAACAAACGCGATTTTCGAATTTTTTGAAGGGGTAAAAGTAATGACAAGCTCTTCAGTGTCGACCCAAATCATATAATCCTTAATTATAGGGGTTTGTGCTTTTCCTACAGTAAAATTGTTCAATAGCACGTACTCATTCGCCGAAACTTGAAATTCAGAATCGTAAAGATTGAATTTCGACGAATCAAATGGGTGAAAATGAAGACGTACCAAGTGGGTTCCCTTGTCTCTGATCTTGAAGGCGTGATACGAAGGACTTGTGAAAACCCTAGCCGTGCGATAGATTGGGGAAGAACCTTGTGATGGGTTCGAATCTACTAGTGAGACCGCTCGAGCGGAAAAGAAATCGAGTAAGCCGTACTCGGAGGAATCGGTGGTGAATCGGCGGGAATCGGCGTCGACGGTGATGGGTTCGACGGATCCGCAGTCGACGAGGTAGTTATCGACGGGAGAGAAGGCGGAGACGATCGAGACGTGGAGGAGAGAGAGAGAAATGTAGAGAGAGAAGCTGCGAGTCCTGCGAGTCGCCATCTTAGCGATCATGGAAATCGAATTTGGTTTTTTGGGGTCTGTGATTTGTTTCATTCATGTGAAGATGACGACGCTGGTTTTGCCGTTGTTGAGCTGTAATCGGTCTGGACACGTGTGGGCCCAATTCTTAGGTATAAGCGAGTATTTAATTTGATCTATATTTTTTATACGATTTTCTTTCGATTTTGAGGAAGTTTGTTTGCGTTTGGCCTCGTTTGCCAACCGTCTTTAAAGCCGATTTTGCCGATTTTGCCCTTGTTGAGCTGTAATCCGTCTGGTTATACATGCCATTATAATTTTGGCAGTTAGTACGGGACATCATTCAATTTCTTAAATTTTTTAAATATTATAAAAATAAAAAAAATAAAATAGTTAATAAAATTTGGAATGAGGAGAATCGGAGCCCACACATTCTTTTTTTTCTTTCAATAGTTGGGAATATGGTAAAAAATATAAACAGAAACAAAATTGTCAACTTATTGTATTGATTTTTGGATTCAGATTCAAGAGTTGAAATGTGATCAAATCAGAGATATCACGCATGTATAATCTTTATTTTGTCTTGTGGGTGTACCAAATTTTAGCTTTTGAGACAGGTTTTGTTCAAACGTTTTTTGCGTTTGGATGAACGGATCGACGCAGTACAATTTTTTTATTTTATACTTTTTTTGTTTTGTGCCTTGTTTGGTTCGATTCATATATACCATTATTGTATTCTAAAATTTTGATCTCTTCAATTGGGCTAACCAAATAGTTGGACTCCTGCATGTTCTTACTAATCAATAGGAGTTCGAGCCCATTCTTATCAAGCTTAGGCTTCCCTTGTGACAAAAAAAATATATTATGTTTTATAATGTGAAACCTTCTATGATCATATTATTTTATGGATAATTTTGGCTCGTAACTCATTCATATCTTCAAAGTTAACATTAACATTGGATGAGAAAATTTTGTGAGCATTTGGATTGCATGTTGGAGTCAATACACACCATTAGAACATTCACGTAAAAAAATTATTGATTTTAGAACAATGGTTAGACACCACTTATTCTCAAATTATACATCTTTTATACTTTATATTATTTTCATGCTCTACTATATTGGCACTAGAAGTCTCTAACTTAGCCTATTGATTAAAATTAGCTTCAGTATAATATCTATTTTCTATGTATTCATGTTTCTTACTTACTATTGTTTTTATACTATGCTGTATTTGCAATAGATGTTTCTAAGCTAACATAGCCTATCGATCAAAATTAGCTTGTGTGGTGAGTACAATGTCTACTTCTTATGACATCTATTCAAATTTTTTCTTATTTTTTAGATCAAATCTATACTCTTCACTTTTTATTGTCATATTTATTTAAATTTTTTTTAATACACATGCATGTTTAATTTTGCTTAGCGGTCGAAAAAATACTCCATCTCATATTCTATTAAAACATATATTAAAGTAAATTGATACTATACTATATTTGCACTAGAAATCTCTAACTTGGCCTATCAATTAAAATTAGCTTCAGTACAATGTCTATATCCCATGCATTCATATTTGAGTTAATTAGTTTAGGGTCCTAGTTAACTTGACCTATCAATTAAAATTAGGTTCACTACAATGTCTATATCCTATGCATTCATATTCGAGTTAATTAGTTTAGGGTCTTAGTTTGATAACTTATTTAATGATAGATTACATACTATAAACTGTTATTCTACGAAATCTTTTTAATTATTTTTGAAACTTTTATAACTTCAAAGTATTATCCATGGAATTTGATATTATTTAATACTCGGCTGATTTTATTTCTAATGTCATAACCCTTGTTAAAGAATATGTATAGAGATTTTATCATCCCATATAACTCCAATTTTAGGATATCTCATTATTCTATATTTATTTCAACATGTTATGATAATAATATATCCTATAAATGGAATACTTTATTTGGCAGGTTAAATGCCGACTTTATGGTAATAAAGAATCCTAAATAGATGAATCATATTGTATTATTCCCAGCCAAAATTATTTTCATTACTTGAATTTCGAAAATATGTTGTATTACACTATTCCATTACACGAATTTTGGGATTACAAGTTCTTGAGCAAAATCACTTTCAAAAAATATCAGAATTTGCTCATATGAATGTCAATGTAATGTAGAAAATAGCACGTCATTAAATAATCGTTTTGTGGACTTATTTGCATTATAAACTCTATGTTTTGCATTTCAAATAATTGGTAGAGAGTTAAATTATAACCGTACAAATAAAAAAAACTTTTTAAGTCGAAAATAGAATTTATTTTACTGAAAATGACAATATTGATGTTTTGCATACGGAATGATTGGTTAATAAAATGAGTTTACTATGTTTGATAAAATGCAACTTTTGATATTATGTGAAGATGCCAATAACGTGTAAGATTATGAGAACAAGATAAGACAACTTACTTAAAAGTGAGAATATATTAATATAATAAAACACGTTGTGATACACAGAATGAGTTTATATTCATATTTTCTCATATTCTCATATGCCAACTGCTATAAAACAATTCTACTTTTAGTAAAATAAATTCTATTTTCGATTTAAAAAGTTTTATTTTTCTGCATGGTTGCAATTTAACTCTTCATCAATCATCTTAAGTGCAAAACATAGAATTTATAATGTAAACAAACGAGAATATGTTAACATGATAAAACAAAATATAATGCACATAATAAGTATATATTCATATTTTCTCATATTTTCATACGCAAATTGCGATGAATTTTTTTTTTTTTTTAGGTGCATAAGAAGGAGGAATGGACTGTCCACTTCATATAAGTAAGATTTGATATTTTCTTAAAGTAGTTTCACTTCAGAACTTGTAATCCTAAAATCTATGTAATGGAACGATGTAATACAATATATTTTCGAAATCTGTGTAATAAAAATGATTTTGGCTAAGAATGTAATATAATATGATCCAATCTATTTAGGATATTTTATTACCATAAAGTCGACATTCCACCAGCCATATAAAACATTTCGTTTTCAAGCTATATTATATTATTATAACATGCTGAAACAAATATAGAATAATGAGATATTCTGAAATTAGAATTAAATGTAATGATAAAATCTCCATAAATATTCCTTAATATGCGTTATAACGTTGGAAATAAAATCAACCGAGCATTAAATAATATTAAATTCTATGGAGAATATTTTGTGGGTATAAAAGTCTCAAAAATTATTTAAAAAATCTCGTGAAATAACAGTT
Source organism: Heliamphora exappendiculata (assembly GCA_034768845.1). Taxonomy (NCBI): domain Eukaryota; kingdom Viridiplantae; phylum Streptophyta; class Magnoliopsida; order Ericales; family Sarraceniaceae; genus Heliamphora; species Heliamphora exappendiculata. The sequence continues at coordinate 12,702,361 of JAOTRH010000024.1, read as the reverse complement.
TATAGCATAGGATTTATTCTCAAATAAATTGCCAAACTAGGACCCCAGATTAAATCACCATTCATATTTCAAACTAACTATTATTTTCATTCTCTACTACATTTGCAATAGAAGTTTCTAAGCTAACATAGCCTGTCAATTAAAATTAGCTTGAGTACAATGTCTACTTCGTATTACATCTATTCCAATCTCTTCTTATTTTTTTAGATCAAATCTATACTATTCACTTTTTATTTTTATATTCATTTCAATTTTTTTTAATATACATGCATGTTTAATTTTGACTAGCCGTCAAAAAAATCACTCCATCTCGTATTCTATTAAAACATATATTAAAGTAAATTGATAATGGACACTGACACATGTGAAACGTACGTACAACTTTCACATAGTATTTTTTTGTGTGCTAAAATGAATATATAGATGAGCTATTCCACATATTTGTCAGAGAGCATTGCACGCGTAATTCATAACCAATTTATGGAACTTTCCACTACACTTACACGTCGGGACTGAAGCTAAGAATTGTTGTGCAGTTAAAAGTCCGTGCATAAGTTTGACTCTAATATGCCGCTATAAAGATTTGATCTCAAGCTTTTAAAGTGAGGACAACGAATTTTTACCCACTAAACCAAGAGCACCTTGGTAACTCTCACTAAGTATCAATACTAATATATAAAAGCAGAGCACCTATTTAATGTAATGAAACTGTGCGAATATTTTAAATACTCAAAATGTTCTTAGTTAGTTTTTAATACCAAAATAACTTTATTTGATTTTATCCATTAAACTTTTTTTATTACCTAATTTAAAAATTATAATTATTCATAATTTTAAAATTAAATTATTTTATTATTTATTTTATTTATTTACTTTAATTTTAAAATATACACAGGGTGTGTCTACCGTTAGTCTATATAATAAAATAGCTCAATTTTTTAAATTGTCTCAGAGATAAGCTATGCTCGGTGGGTAGAGATATACTCTTATTTTCAAAATGGAGACTCAAAATCCAGGTGTTTTCAAACCAAAAACCAGTGATGTCCCATGTGATATGTTTGGTTTGCTTAGAAGAAATTGCTCTCAATTTTCTAATAGATGGTCTTATACTTCATTATCCATTTTTTCCCAAAAAATCTGCAACAATAAAATTGCATTGGTGATGTTATAAATTGAACTATTGAAAATTTTATCTGAATCTGTTGTTGGACATTGAGAATGGGCAGATTGCTGAAGAGGTTTATTTTTTCTTTAGTTTTTCTTTTCATCAACGGGATCACTTGCCAAACGAGGCCTTATTTTTATAAGATTGTCAATAGCTTAGCTTCTTTTAAATGGGCTGTTCAATATTGCAATTATATTTTGATCATACAATAACTTTTCATTAGAGGCTTAACTGTCTATTTAACATGTTTATTTTCAATTGAGATTTAAGGGTTTATTTAACATGTTTATTCTCATCTACCAATTAATGTTTATTGAGAGAGATCCCATACTAACCATGCCTAGTTAGAGTTCACGTGGAGTATAACGTGACATCATTGAGTCACCTTATTATTACTTTTAACCTCGGACGCAAATTCTCATACCTGGTTAGGAATGGCTGAACTCTAGAAAAACTGACCGAGGTTTAAAGGGACGAATTTCAGAGGACTCAAGAGGATGAGAGCTCAGCATATAAAGCCGAGCGGCACACACCAGGGGTGCCTCGTAAGTCTAGCCCAAGCACAAATGCATGGTTATTTAGGCCCATGGTACGCTTACCAAGAGTTGAGGAAGTGTTAGTAGCAGTTGGACTAACCCTAAAGTTTGGAAATCAAAGAAGATTGACTTGACCCAAATAAGACCTGTGGGGCAAGTGGGCAAATTGACATGGCAAAATGAACGGGTTAACAACCATAAAGACATGATTATACTAATTAGTCACATCAGTTTCATTCAGTCAAAGTAAAGACAGAGAGATGATGACCCACTTGCTCGGGTCGGATATATTTTACTCTATAAATAGCCAATAACCCAAAAGGCAAAGATATGCACCCTTATTTTCACAAAACAGAAACTCTGTCAATTTGTATTCTCTTCTCTCTCTTTAAACAAATCCTAACCAGGTCATTGGAGGGTTCAACGGTATAAAGACTAGCAGACATCTCACATCTCTCTTGTGTAGGCAAACGTAGGCAATATCTCGGATCAGCCTAGCTAGCGTGGACGAGATAAATAGATCCCATTCTAATTCCTCACATTTACAAAATCCAGAACCTGCACCAAACACAATCTATATATTTGCCTCTGTTTTAGAACATAAAATTTGAGTTCACACACTACCTCTATATTAAGTTTTTCCTTGATAATACTTTCAGCTTCAGTATGCTTTTTTTCTTTGTTGTGCTTCTTGTTATGTGCTGCAAAGCTGGTGGTACTTCATCACGAAATTAGGTTTGTTTATACTTCACGCATTCCATTTGGTGTCTATGACCTGGCTTCAGCATCTAGTCTTTCCTTATTTTACAGTTGAGCAAACCAAAAAAGTGCACATCAAACGTGGATATGTTGGGGTGTGTCAGTGGAAAAGTTATAAACAATTCTCTGATGAATGCGGTTACTAGTTATTGTAATATGAATCTTGAGAAGTTGGTAGAGTATTAAGTTGACTTCTCTTGCAAAGGAGGGAAGAAGTTTGTCACATCTTCTAAAAGTTTCTCTGAGCATACAATTCGTCAATTAACACGTTTAAAAATGCCTTCAAAAACTCTTTTAGATGGAAATTTTGTTGGCTCTTGGATGATTCCGATTTTAAATGACAAAAATAAAAAGAAACTACTAGAGAGAATTGAAAATTTTAAGCTTGCTCGAGAAAAATTAGTCTCTTTGAACAAATTCAAAAAATCGTGTTTAAGTAAGAAAAAGTAAGTCGTTTTTTCTAACTCTCGATTTGTGAGAATTTGTAAGATTGTTTTGATTTTATTTTTGATGATTTGCTCTACTATTATTTTGTTGACCCCTGAAGATGTGTATCGAACTTATTTGTATATTTTTAATTTTGATTAATACACATTTAATTACTTCCAAAGAAAGTGCACAAATCTAATCACTGCTGCCAGAAGGGCCCGAGTTATTGCGTCTTTTGATCAATATGTTTTTGCTGGGTCTGAGTTATTGTGTCTTTTGATCAATATGTTTTTATTTTAAGTATGTACGTAGTTTTCTTACGAGAAATTGAGTAACACTAAGTTAAGAGCATCCTTTTGAGGTAGATTAATCGCATTTTCTCATTCATGGATGTATTCTTAATCCGCTTAATAATAAGCAGCCAATGATGGTAATTAGTAATGGTAATTGTGCAACCATGCTTAATCCGGTGTTCTAATTATTTTCCTTCCCTGTAGATAATTCTAGCATTTGCTTATGTGCTTCCACTATCTTCATCCAATATATGGTTTTGCTCAATGAGAAGTTAATATATATATATATATATATATATTTACAACTCCACATTTTCATTGTTTCCAATAGGTTATACCTCAAGTTATATATATATACAACTCCACATTTTCTTTGTTTCCAATAGGTTATACCTCAAGTTATATATATATATATATACTCCATACAACTCCACATTTTCATTGTTTCCAATGTTGGAATCTGTGAATTTCATTGGCCATGGAAATCCAGATTTCAATAGCAGATTCAATTACAATTGGATTGGCC
>JAOTRH010000024.1:12686129-12698553 GCA_034768845.1 Heliamphora exappendiculata | reverse complement strand
CAAAAGATTTTTGTGTATTCAAATATTTGACTTACAAGAATTATATTGAATCTAGTAATCAACAAGTTTTAGATTATTTTTATACTCACATTTTGATTCAAAAGAGTTTCGTTCGTTTGTGAATTTTCTATTATATCAATATTAGTCGTACACTTTAAATAATATGAAGATATATTTAAAAATTTTCTTGCAAGATTTAAGTTGTTAAAAGAAGTTCAAGTATTAGCATCCTTAGTTGTGCTTAAATCCTTTTTCATTTAAAACATACTTGATGAGAACCTACACTTATACTTTATTTTGTTGAAATAAGAAAAGTGTTGTAATTAATTAACAAAAGGTGAACAAAAGTGTATATCCCTCATATCTTAAAACTAAAAAGGTTTTAAGTTCACTTAGAAAAAAATATTGTTATATTCTTGTATCTTAATCTTAAAGTGACATTTAAAAATATTGAAACTATACTCAAATTTGTTATAGTGTTGTATTTGTTTAAACAAGGGATTTAATTTTTGGTCACACTTATTCTTAAACATTTCAACACAAGGTCTTGGTTATAAGTTTAAAATAAATTTGCTTGTGAATTATATAAGTGATATTTTAAAGATCATACACTTGTATTCAATTGCTTTATCTAAGATATTTTTTTAAATACCAAATTCACCCCCCTTTTGGGATTATACACATAATATTAAGGACATGGTCAAACAATACACCCGAACTCTTTTACTGCACCTATGATAGCGTACAGTCAGCAATGGTTTCTCTTTTCTCCAACAATCCCCGAAACGGATTAATGTTCAGGGTATCAGGTTGACTAGGCAAGGGGGTTTGAAGAACAATGCATATATGCATGCAAAAATGCAAGTGAGAAATTTTATTAAGAACCAATGATGTTTTCAAGTTTAGCTATCTTATTTGATTTTATAAATCAGTCCCCGACAGAGTCGCCAGAAAATATTGTGGCGTTGGGATTTGGGGGTCAAAAATAAAAAAAGTCAAATATGTTTCGAAATATATTTTAAATACCTTTAAAACCAAATTTTGAAAACTCCTTTTATTAAAAATGGAGTCGCCACTTAATTTTTGAGAAAAATTAAAAAAAAAAACCAAAATAGGCACTAATCTTTAAAACGTAAACTAGAGAAAAATATGGTTCGGGGGCTAAGGTACGAATCGAAAAAAGTGTTAAATATCCCGTTCGCCCAACCATAAGGTTGGCCTCTACTAATCATCATTGGTTCTTTAATATAATTTCTCAAATGCATACAAATAAAGAAAATGGGGGTGAAAAGAAAACATTCAAAATCAAGTATAGAAAATACATAAGATACGTACATAACACTCCAAAACAAATAAGTGTCAACTAGACATCGGGGTTCGGTCGACTAGACAGTACCTTTTTGCCGTTTCTATAAATATCCAGTGGGCTGAGATATTTGTTTTAAACCTTTCTTTCAAGTTAAGTTTTCCCTTTTCTCTTCCTTCTCTCTAGTTTTGAGGGCCCGTAACTTGGTTTTTTGTTAGTTTGTTTGCGGATCCTTTTTTTGTAATTAAATGTAGTATAAAAGAAAGAAAAAATACATGATTCCAAGGGGCATACCCCAGACCTTACAACGCACCACCAAGAAACAAAACAAAAAAAAACCAAAAGCAATGCAAAGGCTTTTGGCTAAGCCATAACCAAAAAAAAAAACCCAGGGAACAAATAACCGAAAACAAATAAGGAAGCCAATGTTGCCGCCCCATAATTGTGAACAATAATGGGGAAGGAAACAAAGCCAGGAAAAACACAAACTAGACAAAACCAACCGCCCGTAGGGAGAAGAGATGCCAACACAACAAAACAAAGAGCAGGCCCCACAACCGAAGCTGAGAAACCAAGATAAAACCCAATAGCTCAAAATCGAAGCTGAGCCAAGCCATGCGCTAGCAAAACTACCAACAACCTCAAAAACCGCAACAACAATAAAAAACCACCAAAAAATACAGAGACTGGATCCCTCTAAAAAACCAACAAAGAACAGAAAAGTATGGACAGCAACAAGCCAAGGACAGCACCCAACAGCACTCCCACGGCACTAGGAGCAGCCTCCAACCGCAAGAAAAAACAGAAAGCCCCACAACCGCCTACCCAAACAAAACAGCCCAACCAAAACAAAGCAAAGGCCCAAACCAAGACCTGTTATGCTCAAAAAACCCGTAGCAGCAAGCCCCAAACACCATCAGCAATAGCCAATCACCATCAGTTAACATCTTATGCTTTTGCATCTGCATTGGGGTTGAAAACAGACTTGTTAGGTAGTGTTTTGAGCGTGGAGACCTCAGTCGGTGGGAGTGTGACGTTGAGTCTTATTTGCAGATCCTGCGTGTTAGAGGTCATCGGTCGTTGTTTAGAGTTTGAACTTATTACTCTAGACATGACCGCGCTTGACGTCATCCTAAGGATGGATTGACTGACCACCTATCGTGCCTTTATTGATTGCGATCGATAGAGGGTAACGATTTGTACACCGGCAGGAGCTTGTTTTTGCTTTGTGGGTGACCAGGATGAGGGTTTGATGTCTATGCCCAGCGTTGTTCAGGACCAGGGCAACCTGGGTTTCCTCCTTTCATCCTTTATGTTGGATGAGGTAGTTGGGATTCGAGAAGAGTTACCTCCACTGGTTTGCGACTACTCAAATGTCTTTCCTGACGATCTGTTTGAGTTGCCACCGAGCCGTGAGGTAAAGTTCTCTATTGATTTAGTTTCCAGAGCTGCTCCCATATCTATACCGTCTTATCGTTTTGCACCTACTGAGTTGCGTGAACTCAAGGTACAGCTTTAGGAGTTGCTAGACATGGGGTTTATACGCTTGAGTACTTCTCTGTGGGGAGCTCCTGCTCTTTTTTCTAAGAAGAATGATATATCCTTACGATTATGTATCGACTACAGGAAGCTGAATCAGGTGACAATGAAGAATAAGTATCCGATGTCGAGGATAGATGATTTGTTTGATCAGCTGAAGGGTTCGAGCTGCTTGTCAAAAATTGACTTGAGATCAGGATACCACCAATTGAGGATTAGGGACAAGGACATAACGAAGACCGCCATCCGGACTCGCTATGTCACTACGAATTTCTGGTTATGCCGTTCGGTCTGACGAGTGCTCTTGCCACGTTCATGAGTTTGATGAACCGGATCTTCCATCCTTATATGGACAGTTTGTAGTGGTGTTTGTGGATGATATACTTAAATATTTACCCATGCGAGAGCCGCACGAGGATCACCTGCGGATCGCGCTATAGACTTTGAGAGAGCATCGCTTGTATGCGAAGTTCGACAAGTGTGAGTTTTGGATGTCTAAGGCGAGATTTCTTGGACACATATTGTCAACAGACAGAGTAGCTGTGGATTCGTCGAAGATTGATGCTGTGACAGGTTGGGAGCGATCGAAGAGCGTCTTTGAGATTTGTAGTTTTCTGGGTTTGGCAGGATACTATCGGTGGTTCGTGAAGGATTTTGCAAGACTTGCTGCACCGATGATGCGTCTGACGCGAAAAGGAGTTGTGTTTGTTTGGAGTGAGTCATGTGAGTCGGCATTCCAGGAGTTGAAGACAAGGTTGACTAGTGCGCTAGTGTTGATTATCCTAGAGTGCGGCTTGGGGTATACAGTGAACTGTGATGCATCACACGACGGTTTGGGATGTGTTCTGATGCAGGGAGGTAAGGTTGTGGCCTACGGTTCTTGGCAGTTGAAGATGCACAAGAAGAACTACCCGACACACGATCTAGAGTTGGCAGCCATGGTCTTTGCCTTGAAGACATGGCGTCACTTATGGTGAGCATTTCGAGGTTTTCTTCGATCACAAGAGTCTGAAATACTTGTTTTCACAGAAGGATCTGAACTTGTGCCAACGACGATGGATGGAGTTATTGAAAGATTATGATTTTGACTTGCAATATCACCAAGGGAAGGCCAATGTTGTGGCAGACGCTCTTAGTCGGAGATCTCACGGGTTGTTAGCTTCTGTGGCTATACGCGAGTATGACATGCTTAGAGAGATTGGGGAGTTTGATCTGTGTCTCGGAGAGACAGCGATGGGTGCCACCTTGTCCTCTATAGTTACTCGACTAGCGTTGATAGCGCGTGTGCTAGAGGTCCAGCAGACGGACCAAGAGGCTTAGATGATACGGGATCGTGTTGCTAGTGGAGAGGATACAGCGGGATGAATTGTGGGTTCAGATAAGAGTCTGAGGTTGGTTTGGAGGTTGTTTGTGCCAGAGTCATGTCGCGCAGATATACTACGTGAGTGTCAAAATTCTCGCCTTGTAGTGCATCTTGGAGGCACGAAGATGTATCATGACCTACATCGTCAATTCTGTTGGACGAAAATGTAAGGAAATGTGGTCCAGTTTGTTTCTCGGTGGCTTACCTGTCAGAAGGTTAAGGCAGAACTCCAAAGACTGGCAGGACTGCTACAGCCGTTACCGATATCAGAGTGGAAGTGGGAGAATGTTACGATGGATTTTGTGTCAGGACTTCCTCAATCACCTATGGGACACGACGCCGTATGGGTTGTGGTTGATAGGTTGACGAAGTTTGCACACTTTCTCCCCATCCGTATGAAAGACTCGGAGGACCGACTGAGTAGATTGTATGTTAGAGAGATAGTCCGGTTGCATGGTGTGCCAGTGTCTATTTTTTTGGATAATTAATTGTAACATAAAATAAAAGAAAAAGTATACATGTTTACAAGAGGCATACCCCAGATAATTACATCAGTACCATAAAGGGTGAAAGCTCCCTATAACCAAGACAACCCCAGATAACAACTAACGCCCTAAAAACAAAAGGACCCAACCCCTGCTTAAAAGCAGGGGATACTAGCTAATAAAACACGTTCCATGGACAACCCGCGTGGATGGGCAAAACCCACTGACAGTACAAACATAGTAGTCATAGGACGCCTAACTAAAATCAAGGAACTGACAAGGACAAATAAATTCTACTAACCCAAACCAAGGTAAGCCTAGTCTCACAGAAATAGTCACGCTCCCCAACCAATGGGGGGAAAAGATATTGACAGGAACACCACTATCCAAAAGTAACAGCCGAACCCATGACTTACCAGAGTAAGCACAGCATCCCTGATAAGCAACGTTCGTCTGAGTGCGAAGGGAACGCTCTCCTGGAGTGGAAGGAGGGACAGATAGACACTGAACTCACAACGAAAGGACGATAAGAAGGCCTAAACACACGACAATACATGGCTCCCCAAAACTCCTCTAAAGCCCAAAAAAAGAACTACAATATAGCTGAGAAAACGCCACAACCTTAGCGACTCGGGAGGTCAAAGAAAACTAGTTCTCAAAACCACGGCGCTAAAGCGTATGAGAAGGGCCAGCCCCAAGGAAACCTTAGCTCGAAATTAGAAGGCCAGTTCCTAATCAAAACCGCCATTAGGCCCACCTCCACACCTTAGCCAACGTAGCCTAGGCAGTTGAGGAAATGAGCACCTCCCAGACCATTTGACAGCTCTATTAATGAAGCCCTTGAGGATCATCATAATCATAATTATCGCAACTGAACAAAAAAACAAGTCAAGAGGTAAAGCTAGCAGCCAACAGTAACAGGTGAACCCAATCGTAATCCTGTCAACATAAACTCAGCATCTCTGATAAGCACCACACTCTTGGGTGCAAGGAGGTACAGATAGACACCTCGAACATGTAAGAAGAGTGATAGGAAAGCCAAAAAAAATGGCAAATAGGATCACCTCAAAACTCCTCAAAAAACCTCTGCCCAAGCAACAAATACAAATAGGATCAAAGAACTAATAAGGCCAAAGAAAACCACAGACCCAACTAAGGAACTCAGCCTCACAAAGATAATCACACTCCACAAACAATGGGGGAAAAAGATATAGAGACAAGAACACCTCAGATGATGATAGCAAAAAACCATACCGGAGTTAGATCCTTAATCCAGACAACCATCATTAGGAACCAAGAACAGCCGATAGTAATGGCCCAACCCAAGACTTGCCAAAGTAAACACAGCATCACAAATAAGCAATGTTCTCCTGGGTGCGACGGGAACACTCTCCTAGTGTGGAAGGAGGGAAAGATAGACACTGAGCTAACAAAAGAAAGACAATAAGAGGGCCAAAACACACAACAGTACATGGCTCCCCACAACCCTTCTGAAACCCTGACTCAAACTGCAATATAGCTAAGAAGAATACATAAGCCTATAAGCTCAGGAGGTCGGAGAAAGCTGGTTCTTAACCACGACACTAAGGCGCATGAGATAGGATAGCCCCAAGGGAAACCTCAGCACGAAAATAGAAGGCCAGTGCCTAACCAAAACAGCCAATAGTCCCACCTCCACACCCTGGCCAACGTAACCTAAACAATAAGGAAATGAGCACCTCCTAGACCATATAACAACTCGATCAACAGAAGCCACAAAGAATCAACATAATCACAATTTATCCCGTCTGATCAAAGGGAACCTCGATCGACTAAGCCCCGGGGTTCCACTTACAAACATTCCACTGAAGAAACAAGCCCACCAAACGGAGCCCATAAATTCAAAACCAAACAAAGTAGCGGGCCCACTTAATCCCACTAACCGTTAATTACAACATATAGTAAATTATCATACTCCTGGGCAACATTCATAAGTAAGTTGAGTCCACTAACAGTCACTTTAAACATTCAAAAATAAGTCCCTCCACTAGAAAAACGTGGGCCCACCATTCTCAAATTTTATCTTTGTTTTCACTGGAATTTGCACCAACTTTTTCCTAATCCAAGCATCACTGGGACCCACAAGAAAACATACCCAAGCTGGTCATGTAAAAACCGTGAGACAGATGGTCTCAGCTCTACAAAACTATGGGAAACCGTGGGTCAGCTGGAACGAAACAACTACCATTTAGCTTGTTAGGGCCCACATATTCCATAAGAAGTCAATAGTAGGCCATGCATTTCAAAAAACTAGCCCATGGTTTTTCAATACCACAGGCAGAGCGCTTCTTGGTACCTTCATGGGTTTAAGACAATAGGCGGGTTCCTGGGTCAAGCACCCATTTGCATTGCCCAATAAATCAAAAATTACAAAACCTACACAAACAAAACCCTCCACACGCAGCTTGAAGGCGCGTGTGTTCCCAACCATCTTCATCTTTCAAAAAAACAGCCATGGTCGACCTCTGTAGCCAAACATGCTGAAGTGGATAAAAACCCAATAAACATGCTAAAGAGTTTCGAATCTACAATAAACCCAATAAACATCTTCCATGAAAACTCCAGGAACTATAAAGCCAAGGCCCGGAACTCAAATTTCTATAAATCGCATTTTCAAAACTGAAAACCATCTTCAACGAAATCCAAGTTTTCAACTAAAAGCACGAAATCTAGATCTCAATTCCTTCGCCTCGATGAAAACCAGAACGTTGATAGAAATACTCATGCATAGATAAACAAGATGAACAGATGAAACAAAAACCTCATCTTAACAAAATTCGCCATAAATAGAACTTCAGCAAAAATGACAGAATACATGTCAAAATAAAAGCACGAAACCTAGGTCTTAGCACTCTCAGATTCACCCCACATTTCCCATGAGTGTGATCCGAAAACGAATAACCAGGATCCTTCAAAACAAAACCATAACACTTGCAAAAATGATATGGAGTCTACAAAGAAGATAACATCAAAAGCAAAATACCGTTATGGATCATCATAGATGAACCAATCAGATTTGGATAGGAAAAACGGTGACCTTCCTACTGCTTGAACCCAAGGCATCTAGCAGCATCCGTAATACAAAGCACCATTTATGCCATAGGGGAGAGCTCTCTAGAGAGAGAAACTCTCCCCCCGTATTCAGTGATTTTTGGCTAGTGTTTATTATTTTTGACTGAGACCCACATTTCACATTGCGCTTTTGACAGAGTCTTAAGGAAGCTTTGGAGATGAACTTGATATTCAGTACTACTTTTTACCCCTAGACGGATGGTCAGTCTGAGAGAACTATACAGATTCTGGAGGATATGCTGAGGGCTTGTGTCCTTGATTTCAGAGGTTCTTAGGAGGACCATTTACCTTTGGCAGAGTTTGCATACAACAACTATTAGTCCAGTATTGGGATGACACCTTATGAGGCTTTGTATGGTAGATTGTGTAGGTCGCCCGTGTGTTGGACAGATGTGGGAGAGACCACAGTCTTGGGACCTGACTTGGTGCGGGAGACAACAAAGAAGGTTACCGTAATTCGCTAATGCCTTATGATAGCTTAGAGCCGCCAGAAGAGTTATGCAGATTAGAGGAGGCGACCTTTAGAGTTTGTAGTGGGGGATCATGTGTTCTTAAAGGTCTCACCACGTAGAGGTTTGATGAGGTTTGGTCGTAGCGGGAAGCTATCACCGCGCTTCATTGGGCCATTTGAGATCCTCGACAGAGTTGGACATGTTGCATATCGTTTGGCTTTTCCACCTCAATTAACATCTGTGCACAATGTGTTTCCTGTTTCTATGCTTCGGAGGTACGAGCCTGATCTTTCACATGTGTTAGATTGGGCTGAACTACGGGTTGATGAGGATGCCACTTTTGAGGAGCGTCCAGTGAAGATTCTAGATACAAAGGAGCACATGTTACGGGGGAGGATAATTGCTTATGTCAAGGTCCTATGGCTTCATTACGGGGTTGAAGAAGCAACATGGGAGCTCGAGTATGAGATGCGTGCTAGATACCCAGACTTGTTTACCTCGTGACCATGTTACGAATTTTGGGAGCAAAATTCCTTAAGAGGGGAGAGTTGTGAGACCCAAAACCCTTTCTTTTTGAGTTATGTATATGCATGACGTATTTTTTTCAGTATATGAATAGCCTTGATGCATGGTTTATGTTTTCAGTTGTAGAACAATATGTATAAATGTGTTTTATGCTATTCAGGGTTTGGTTGAGCCTCGTTTAGCATGCGTTTAGACCTAAAAACCTGTTTTGCATTGAAAAACACATTGCCCAGCAGTTCGGTCGATTGAAGGGCTTGGACCTGTCTACTAGGCGGAGAATTTTGAGTTCGGTCAACTGGACATGGGAGTTCGGTCGACTGGACGGTACTTTTTTTTCGTTTCTATAAATATCCAGTGGGCTGAGATATTTGTTTTAAACCTTTCTTCCAAGCTAAATTTTCCCTTTTCCCTGTCTTCTCTTTAGCTTTGAGGGTCTAGGGCTTGATTTTTTGTTAGTTTATTTGCGGATCCTTGCTATACGTGTTGTAAGCTTTGCGTTCATTCGGATGGATTCTTGTTCTGACGCCGTTCAATTTATTATATCGACTTCTTGACTCTCCGAGGTAGGATTCTAGACCCTACTGTTGTTAAAGGGTGTTATATGCAGTTATATGTATTTTTACCGGGTAGAAAATACATCAAATGTGATTTTCATGTTTTAATCCTTGGTTTGGGGTAAAAAGTAGGTTTTACGTCTTTCTTGGTTTTATACATGATTTGGATGCGTTGGTATCCGTAGTCTTCAAAAGGAGGATTGAAAATAAGGTGTTTGTGAAAATGGTGAAAAATATATTTTTGGAGGTTTGGAGCTAACCCTCGGAGTTGAGTCTCAACTCTTAAACGTTTTATTAGAAATGGTTATTGATCTCCATGGTTGATGGATTAGATCATTTTATACATGTATTGTATAACTATTTTATGGATTTTCGTAGTTGAGCTACGATGGGTTTTTAAATGATTTTTCATAGATGTACCGTGACAATGTATGGTTTTGAGTTGGGCTTTTATTGCTCCTTGGTGGAAATTAAAAAACATACACAGAGTGGGTTCGCTAAAGTCCGTCGGGTTAATCCCCGTAAACGTGATTTGGTTATGCTTCGTCCATCAATTGTGGAAATTCGTAAAGAAGTTTGTTGCCCCGTGAGTGGCTTTATTGTTGTAGCTCCGTACAAAATTTGTCATTACCTAGCAGGCCTTAAGTGGTTCAGGACTAGGGTAATGGGTAGGAGTCTATAGTTGTTACCTTTATCTGTGTGGCAGAGTCGATACATAAGATTTCATTTATATCTCTCTCATTGGTTGTGTGGCCCGAGTTGAGCATACGTTTTATTATAACTTTTCCTTAGCTGTAGCATGATATCTGTTAGGATGATATGCATAGTTTGAAGAATGAAAAACTTGTAATTTTAGAAGAAAAATATTTTTTTTGACTCATGTGGTTGAGTCTGTATGCTTATGATTGCATAACTTGCTTTATAGCTTTTTTTGGGTAATTAATTATATACCCTAGGAAACTACATCAGTAACATAAAGGGAGAAAGCTCCTTATAACCAAGTCAACCCCATATAATAATCAATGCCCTAAAAAAAACAAAAGGCCCCAACCCCCGCTTAAAAGTGGGAGAAACAAGCTAATAAAACACGTTCCATGCACAACCTGCATGGATGGACAAAACCCACTGACAATACAACCATAGTAGTCATAGGACACCTATTTAAAACCAAGGAACTGACTAGGACAAAGAAATTCCATAGACCCAAACTAAAGTAAGCCTAGTCTCACATAGATAGTCACACCCCCAACCAATGGGGGGGAAAGGATAGAGACAGGAACACCACTGTTGATAAGAGCAAAATATCCATATCAGAGCTAGAACCTCAATCAAGACAACCATCATTGGGAAACACCATCATTCGAGAGAACGGCAATACATGGCTCCCTAAAACTCCTCTAAAGCCCAAAAAAGAACTACAAAATAGCTGAGAAGACGTCACAACCCGGCGACTCAAGAGGTCAAAGCAAGCTGGTACTCAAAACCACGACGCTAAGGCGTATGAGAAGGGCCAGCCTTAAGGGAACCTCAGCTCAGAATCAGAATTCAAGCCCCTAACCAAAATCGCCATCGAGTCCACCTCCACACCCTAGCCAACGTAGCCTAGGCAGCTAAGGAAATGAGCACCTCCCAGACCATATGACAGTTCTATCAATAAAGCCCTTGAGGATCATCATAAAAATAATTTTATCTCAACTAAACAAAGGAGCCATCTTCTTCTTGCTAAACCTTAGCTCCTCAAAAAGCTCCAAACTTTAAACAAGAAAAAACCCCAGCCAAAAAAATTGACAACAGAACTACCAATAATCAAACCACAAGTCCAAAGGACAACCGAGAGGGAACCAACAGAGGTCGAAGAGCAAAGTACCAGAGGGAGATGGGCCCCCAGCCAGCCAAAAGAAGCAACGACAGATCAGCCCCAGAAACTTCAACTCAAATTCGGCCAAAACAAATAACCAACCTCCACTAAGTCAGCAAAAGTTATGGGCAGAACAGCACCAGAGTGTCTGGCTAAGAGGAAACCTTGGCCATCCCAAAGGAATCTCTACCACCGGATCCAAACGAAGAAGACCATAAGCTAGAACCCCACGCAACGAACCACCAAAGGCCCCACCATAGGCACCCAGCTAGAAGAGTAGACAGGTCCTCATCTAAACCAAAGCAACCACAGGCCCTCTATAGGCTCACTCCTCGGACGCAGGGGAAAAGGATAAGAGAAACAGAAGCTCAAGCAAGAAAGAACCAAAATGAACTTCCAACATGAGGTACGAGGGAGTCGTCCAAAGAGACCTTAATACAGAGGTACAAAGCATAAGTCCAACGGACAGCCGAAAGGAAACCAACAGAGGTCGAAGAGCAAAGTACCAGAGGTAGATGGGCCCCCAGCCAGCCAAAAGAAGCAACAACAGATCAGCCCCAAAACTTCAGCTCAAATCTGGCCAAAACAAATAACCAACCTCCCCTAAGTCAGCAATAAGTTATGGGCAGAAAAGCACCAGAGAGACTGGCTAAGAGGAAACCTAGGCCATTCCAAAGGAATCTCTACCACCAGATCCAGACGAAACAGACCATTAGCTAACCCCACTCAACGAACCACCAAAGATCCCACCATAAGTACCCAGCTAAAAGTGCAGACGGTCCTCATCTAAACCAAAGCAACCGCAGCTCCTCAATAGGAAACACACTCCCTGGAGCAAGGGAAAAGGATAGGAGGGACAGAAACTCGAGCAAGAAAGAATCAAAATGAACTTCCAACGAGAGGTACAAAAGAGTCGTCCAAATAGACCTTAATACAGAGATACCCATATAGGCAATCACTGGAAAGAGAAAGCCCACCAACAGCCCATTGGCCAACCAAGTCAATAGGATTAAAAAAAGTAATAGGGTTAAGGAATATAACAGACCCAACCAAAGAACTCAGCCTCACAGAATAAAGACAAGAACACCTTAAATGATGAAAGCAGAAAACCATACCAAAGCTAAATCCTTAATCAGACAACCATAATTGGGAACCAACAACAGCCGATAGTACTAGCTCAATCCAAGACTTGACTAAACACGGGAATAATCACCAATTAATCACAAAAAAA
>JAOTRH010000024.1:12644219-12676966 GCA_034768845.1 Heliamphora exappendiculata | reverse complement strand
TAAAAGAAAGGCTAAAAGCCTTTGAATTAAAAAAACAAAACTTTTAAATTTTTTTTTAAATTTTAAACAAAAAAGTAAAAAATTTATCTTTAAGCCGATTACCAAACAAAACCTATGTATCACGAGGTATCCTCAAAAGATTTTGAAACAATCCATCCGTCTATTAAGAGGTCAAGGTCGGGATAAAAGTGTGACATTTGACTTGGCACGTATTGTCAACTTAGCTTTTATGGTATTTTGGTTGAAAATTTTAAAAAAATTAAAATTATTAATTTAATTAAAAAATTAAAAAATTAAAAAATTAAAAAATCAAATCAAAACACAAATTCTCATAATATTCTATTAAAATTCTCACAACTTTTAAAATACAATAATACATTTTATTCATAACTTATTTACTATCAATTACATATAATTGTTAATAATAAATATATAAAAGTATAAAATTGTCCACTTTAAACAAAAAGCTAAAAAGTCAAAAAGCCAAAAAAATTAACTCTTTATCCAAACAATTAACTTAAAAAAAATTAATTTAAAAGTTAAATTACCAAATAATATACTTTGAACTCAATTTAATTTATTAATAAAAATACTAACAAAAAAAACTAACTTTTAAGCTAATTGTCAATCAAGCCCTTATTTTTGCCTTTTTATAACTTATGGCATATTTTAGTTTTTTATCATCTTTGGTGAGTTTTTCTTATTTTTTTAATCATTTTTTTATTCTTTTTCAACATCAGAAAGAAATTTAAAAAGTAAAAATCTTGACCCCCAAGAAAAGCACTAAAAACAAAAATAAGCAAAATAAATAAGTTAATAAGCCATTATTTCAAAATAGACGTAGAGTGAGGATTTGAACAGTTTTTTGCCTTTTTATAACTTATGGCATATTTTAGTTTTTTACCATCTTTGGTGAGTTTTTCTTATTTTTTTATCATTTTTTTATTCTTTTTCAACATCTAAAAGAAAGAAATCTAAAACGTACAAATCTTGACCCCCAAGAAAAGCACTAAAAACAAAAATAAGTTAATAAGCGATTATTTCAAAATAGACCTAGAGTGAGGATTTGAACAGGCTAATGGCAAGTGGGCAACTAGCTTAGTTTAGGACCGTGTCTTTTGAACAAGACCAAGTCAATAAGAAATGTAAAACAAACATTTTATGAACAAGGAACTTACCAGATAAATCCATTGCCATTTGGCCCATTTCACAAGCTCATGACCAGGCATTGATGATGAAACCAAAAACCCTGATCCAATTTCCATTAACTGGAACATGGCTGCCCAGCACAACCGCGACAAGAATATAGCAGTAGCAGCCGTAGGACATGAAGGGATTCCCATAGCCAGTTGGTTTAACAAGCTGGCTACTGGTCCACTCAACATAACAATGGCAGTGATGCTAATGAATTCCAAGGGCTTCTGATGCGGTGGGTCTGCCATATATATATCCATCCGATAACGAGCTGGCTGTGATGTTGACGGTCAAGTAGCGCATGCTAACCAATCAATCCGTCAATGAAGGTAAGAAACAAGCCCAGAAATTGAAATAACATAAGCTCTGTATGCAATGTTGATTCGAATATTGTTTTGTAACAAGAGAAAAAATGATCAGGGATTACAATTACTATATACTTTTTAAGGAATAATTTAACTATACAGATGAATCCCAGGTGTATAGCCAATAAACTCATAACAAATACATATTATCAGGTGAAAGGAATGGAAGGTGCAAATAAAAAAGGGGGAGTACTAATGGGAAGAAAAAAATATTTTAACAAGCTTTTTTTTTTTTTTAAAGAAACTCAAAAAGTTAGCAACATTACAAACCATAAGGCAATCTTCAAGTAGTTGCTTGGTCATGTCTCCTACTACCATCAATTTCACTTGTATCAGAAGCTTCTTCACCAAAATGCTTATCACCTACTTTAACCGCACGATTCTCTTCTTTATAATCATGATACAAATGGGAAGGTTCTCTACCAATTCGTCTTTCCTGCAAATCAAAGGAAACAACAGTAAAGTGTTGGAGACTGAAGCCATAATAGAAAGATGTGCTGAGAAAAACAATTCTTGGAAGAATGAATGCATACATCCCGAATTAGCAAATCATCTGCCTCAAGCATGTGGATCACATGTCCCATTTTGGGCCTTTTTGAAGAATCAGGATCAACACATCTAAGAGCGACCAACAGAACACGTTTAAGTGCTTTCGAAGCAGGCAACTCGGACAACTTTGGATCCACAACTTCCTCAGATTTTCGGCTTCCAACCATTGTTTTTAACCAATCAACCAAATTCACCTGTAGTGATTTATTCTATTCAGATAATTAGAGATGTTGGAGGAAAATAGGGGTGAGAACTTGGGACCATATAATATTTCAAGACTAACCTCTCCTTGCGGTCGACTATAGTCGACAGGGCTCCTTCCAGAAACAATTTCCATTATAAGTATTCCAAAGCTATAGACATCACTCTTCTCATTCAACATACCGGTGGAAGCATACTCTGGTGCAACGTAACTGGAAAAATTAGCGTATTAGTTATTTTCATATTCAAGATAACAAAATAGTTACCCCAAAGCAAGGCCAATAAGCTTAAATACCCGGAAAATGAACAGAGAAAACAAATTTAAGCATGGAAACAAACTAACCCAAATGTTCCCATCACGCGCGTTGTCACAAAACTTCTCTCAGAGCATAAGAGCTTAGCTAGTCCAAAATCAGACACCTTCGGATTCCATTGACGATCAAGTAGTATGTTGCTAGATTTGATATCTCGATGGACAACCTTTGGTTCAAGACCCTCGTGGAGATAGGCCAATCTGCAGGGGTACGGATACGAAAATTAACTGCCAAGCTACGTACACCTGCAGTAATCAACAAAGAATGGACATAAAACCTATCCAAATGATAATTCAGATACAATACCCTTTTGCTGTTCCCAGTATGATATTCATGCGGATATCCCATGTTAGGGGACTAACTTCTCCTACATCTCCATGAAGCCACTGGTCCAAATTCCCATTGGCCACATACTCGTATACAAGCATTCTGATCAACAAAAACAGTCAAAGATTAAACACTGCCAAGCTTCTTCAAGCTGAAAGGAAACCATTTTTCGGATTCAGGTAGGAAGATAATTATCAGCACCTGTAAGCTCCCTCCACACAGTATCCCAACAACCTGACAAGGTTTTTGTGTCTTACACGCCCAATTGCCTCTACCTCTACTTTAAACTCCTTCTCAGCCTGACCCCTGATAAATTCATCAGTCTCATGAGCTCATGCAGGTAAGTAAAATGAAAGAATTCCAGATTGAAAACTACAATTCACATATGAGTCAAAAGGCAGTAAAAAAATACCTACACCAATGTTTTCCGCAGTAAGATACAAAAATAGAGAGAAAAGCTTCTACAATCTAATCTAGCCTGCCCATGTAATTTGCTGTAAGTGAAATATTATAGTCAAATTCTAAATCACCATTTCGGAGGTCTTTTTTCACAAAAAGAAACATTTGAAAAGAAAAAGAACGGTGTTTTATCATAAATTCCCTTTCTTTTTGGATTAGTTTTATCACAATTTTTTTTTTTTTGTTAATTTGAACCGAGTAACTTCTACCGAACAAGTTATTCATAAAAAGAACAAATATAACCATCAAAAGAAAAGAATCAAAGGCACACATGGTGCCTCAAACCTCAAGGAAAGTCATTGATAAATTTCTTTATATATCCGGCATCATATCATGTTCATGTTATGATAATAAGAATGCACTAAAATTGTTTGCTATATTATATGGCATTTTACACGGCATTGCATATTCATGTATATGTACCTATACGTCGTCGTGAATTAAACATTGAAGTGAATTAACCAAATCGATACCTGTTATTTAACAGATTCTTCACAGCAACAAGAGTATTATCAGTCAATACACCGCCATAGACAATACCATAACCACCTTCACCGATCACATTTTCATAAGACAACCCGTTCGTTGCCGCCTCAAGCTCCCTTAACGTGTACCACCGCCCCCACCCGAGATGCGACACCTCAGGCATCGAAACGGCGCCGAATGACGCCGTGTCGGTCGCGCAGGTCCCCCGGCTCTCCCCGCTCGACACTCGATCAGAGAACACGACTCTGTGCTCCGCCTTCCCGATGTCGATCTGGATCTCCGGCACGGCCTGCTGCAAGATTGGGCGGCGATCCGGCGCGGCATCGTGCACGATCTCCTGGATTTCCTTAGAAACCACGGGCGTGAGCTCCCCGCCGGCGCCGGCAATGCTCGCCCGGTGGTGGTGATTGGGGGACTTTTGCCGGCGAGACGTGATACAGAGAGACAGAAGGAATAAGATGAGGACGATGATTGCTCCGACGAATATTCCGATCACTATCCATAACCGCAGTCCAAATATTGAGGTCGTCTTCGAGAGCTCGCTGTTCTCGAACGCTGCATCGTATATTGACATCTTCGAGTGTGAAAATCTGTATAAAACTGTACACGAATGCGCATATGGAACTGTTTGCCGCCAAAAATTGGGCGTTCCGGCGAGAAGTGGCTCCAACGATGGAGAGAGAGAGAGAGAGAGAGAGAGAGGTGCTTCTCTCTATAACGACAATCTGGACAAAGAGTGAGCTTTTCGATAGAGAGAGAAAGAGAGAGTGAGAAGGCGAGTGAGTGGAATCAAGTGAGTTTCTCCTCTTCTAGGTGTTTAAAGAAACGGAGTTGTGCGAAAAAAAATGTCGTTTAATGGCAAAAATGACGTGGATGTCCCTTCTGAAAGTTCTACGTTCGGTTTGGATACAGATGAATAGTAGGACTAGTTTGTTATTTTAGATAGAATTAAATAAAATATAAAGATTTTATAAAATTTTTATATATTAAGGTATTATAGATAAAAATAGAAATTATTTTTGCTTATTTTAATTTATGTTTAATTAAAATAAAATAAAATTTATAAAATTATTTTTGCTTATTAAATAAAAAAAAATTTAAAATCTTCTATAATAATACAGAAAAAATTTAATATTATTAATATTATAAATAAGAAATTAAGAAGCGTATTTTTTAAAAATTGTTAGTTCAAATCCTCTAATACAAATACGTAATTTATAGTACGAGGAAAATAATTTTTTTGACATACCACCATTACCTTTTAGTTCAATCTCTTATCTTTTAGTCTTTTAAAATAAATAAAATTTTAAAATATCTTTATTTTTTTAAAAGAAAAAGATAAAAAATACTTTGTAGCCTTTAAGATTATTTAGAATAATTTTTCTCTCTTTTATCTTTTATTAAACATATAAAATATGTTCTTATTTTTTATTTTAAAATTAATTTAAAATACTTTTTAGGTTTTTTAACTTTTTATGAAGAAGATTTACATTTTTTATTATTGTCATTTTTCATCATATAAATTAAATTATGCAGGACTTGGATAATTTTTCAAAAAAAGATAAATAAATTTTTTTTGTGATATTAAGGATTGGTTCAATTGATGAGAAGAAAAAAAAAATTAATTATTTTATTTTATTGAGCGTGTTTAGTTTAGTTTAGTTTTTTTTTTTTTTTAATCAAGGGTGCGTTTAGTTGTTAAAAAAAATTGTGTGTTTCTATAAAAGTTTTCTTTTTAAAAATGTTTTCTCAAAAAATAGATTGAACAGTCGTCATTTATTGGCTAAAGTTTAGCCCATTTCAATGGTAATAATTGTTTAATGTTTAAAAATGAAATATAATTTGTTAGAATATTAAACAGTATTCGATTAATTTTATTTTTATATACTTAATTTATATATTAAAAATAATAAAATAAATCATAAAAATTATTAAAATGAAAGCCAAGTTAGACCCATAAATAAACCAGCATAACCGTTCCATTTTTTGTTAGAATTGAACTTTTTTAGAAAACACAAGACAAATACTTTATTACATTTGAACGTAAAATTTATTATCAACTCATGAATTTTATATAAATGTGCGATATGATTATAATTATTTGAAACTAATCACTAGATAATTTCACGTCTAGTAAATTAGAGATATATCAGTTGTGTCTTATACTTTGCTTGATACTTTGGATTTATTTTTTTCGATTACGTATCTCTCTCTATTTGAAGTTCAATAATCTTATGGTAATCGAATAATCTAATTAATTTTTACTTATTATTTATATATTATTGCTGCATTAATTTACTAAATCTTACAAATTTTAATCTGATTTATACAATTTTAGTAAGTCACATTATCAATATAAAATTATAAAATAGAATGATCATTGTACCATGTATTTGTCTACTTCTTTATACATTTTTAAAATTTTTAATGCTGTTTTCAAGTTTTTTCAAATTGAGTATATGTTTTAGTTATTCCTGTTATACAAACTACAAAAATTTATAAGATTTGAATTTTAAAAAAATCACTTGTATTTTAAATTAGAAAATTGATAAGCAATTAATATTGTAAGCAAAAAGAGATTTTACAATATAAATTAAAAACATATCCCAATCTCCAAAAAACACTTAATTCTCACAACTTAAAAAGCTAAAAAAAATTAAAAAACAAGCATATTTTTTGTGTCACCACAAAAAATACTACATTGTAAATCCTACTTATCTTATTATAATTTATGCATTGAACATTAACTTATTGTTAAAAAATTCAAAATGCTACTAAAAATTTCCAATGATTATCTTTTATCCTTAGTAAGAAAGATTATGTTTTAACTTGGACATACTTTTCAAATTCTTGGAGTTCTAAAAATAACAATGGTAAAACCCAAAATCTTCTTTAAAAAACTACAACTTAAAAATTAAAAAAAAACATATTAAATATTTTAATAAAAACATAAAATATCTTAAAACCCAAACCTTTTCTTCTTTTGTTTTCCATACAAAAAAAACTTCTAAAAACCAACATTTTTAGACACCCAGGCAATTGAGTACATAAGAATCCCTTCTCTTGCATAAGAATGAATCTTATTAGTAAGATTAGTAATAGAACCCAATCAATCATGTCAAAAGAAGAAACAATACCCCTGAAATATTAAATGATATTGCAGCAGGGGAATAATGGGAATGTATCCTACAGGTAATTAGGCTAATGTGATGGGAAAAGGGACAATTTCAGATTCTCCCTCCTCTCTCAGCTGTTTCCGCATATAATCCACGTTCACATCAATTTTCAAATCAAATTAACCACAAAGAAAACCGCAAACATAAATATATGAATGGCAACCACAATCATCTTTCAAGTCAAAACTAAAACTGCATAAAATCGCAAGTCCAACTTCCCTCGATTGAGGAAGAACATAGTTGAATATCTTAAAGGCAAGGAGACATTCTAAATTTTTGAATCCCGTCAGGACAGAGTACCAGAACTGAGATCTTTTAATACACCTATCTTGCTTAAGCAAAACTTCCACTAGCAGGTCCAGCGCCAAAACTGCCGCCACTGCCACCGCCACCGCCACCGCCACGACCAAACCCAGGCCTCCCTCCTGGACCACCCTGCATATGCATATCAAGAAAGTCAGATGAGGAAAAAAAAAAGCAAAATAGTCCAAATCATCTGCATATCTCAGATACTAAAATGAAGTAGCTAAAACTAATTCTCAAATATTGAATCCAAACCTGTGATTTCTACTAAAATGTGCTAAAATGGTGGACAAGGAAAAGATGTTTTTAATGTCACACCGTTTGACACACACAAAAGGGAAGTCTTCTCCATCATATGGGAATGGAGCTTTAATTCAAACATATAGTTTATATTTGTCCAACTGGATTCCCACAGATTTTTCCAACTCAGTTTTCATGATTTTTGAAAAGAAAAAGAATCGTTGATTCCCTTATAGAAGAATTCAACTGGTGAGAAGCTAAAAAGAGTTTGTAAGCCTTAATTCAACAATGCACAAGCCACCGAGTGGTGGCTGGGAACTAGAAATTAAGAACCATTAATGCATCCAGAAGTACTATTCAAAATCAACAAAAACACCTAAACTAAAAAGAAAGAAAGTAGTGAAAATTCCCAACTGCACATGGATTACTTTCGTTTGTTGGATCCATTCAATCCAGGGTCCATAACAAGGTATAGTTGATTTGCAATATTGGAAGCAAAAAATACTTCCGAACAGGAATCTTGCTATTCTCAAGAATTGCTTCTATTGAAACACTCCCTACAAGACTTGGTGCTTAACATTACAGTTCAAAGATACTTATTTTGCAATCTTCGAGAAGAAAGTTCAACCATTCCCAAAAGCAGCCCACTACACTAATGAAAGAACGAACAGCATAATTTGAAGAATTGTGCACTAAACTAATCTATGAAATACAAAAGAAGCTAGTTATTCAAATGCATGACAAATGGAAGCAATTTACACTTTCAAAAGTGTACCGACAGTTGATAATAAATCTATAAATTTTCACACCTTTTGAAAAGTTCAAACAATCCAAGAGCTTGCTCATATGCAGATTCCAACGCCTCACATTGAAGAAAAAGATTTCAAGGAAGTTCGAAAAAAAAGAAAGTAAAATAAACAAGCATTGTTTAACCTAATTGTTCTTATGCCAACACTAATAGGCATATTGCAGCCCATCACTTGTCCAGTAACCACAAATTTTCACCAAGAACACAATTTATAGAGTCTAACCTAATTGTTCTTATCCCATGACACAAGGCAACAACACCTATAGTTCTTAAATAATTTGCAGGCCATACATTTCATAACCGCACACATTACGAAATCATAATACGGTAATATGTAAGCAAAAATAAATTGAAGAGATATTACCCTAAATGAAGGCTGGTATTCAGCTGGAGCTCCTCCCTTGTCACCAAACTCACCAGGGGGGCCTCTTGGACCTCCACGGTAACCATCACGATCACCAAACCTTGGCCTATCTCCTTCAAATCTAGGTGGACCACTGCCAATTAGACAAATCAAAACATCAAAATCAATGCAGAAAACAAGGATCAGCCAATAACCACAAAATAACAGACAAACAAAAGGAAATAAAATATTCACCAAAGAAATAATAGACATATAACACTTTAAAATTCTCCTTTCTTTCATTTTGTAAAATAGGTTCAATCAGTACTGCATAATGACCTTAACTACCTAAAGAAAACAAAAGGAAAACTGCAAGATATATCACATCTGGCACAGATTATGATAATATAAACCTACAGAACTCTAATGAAACATCTAGTGTTACCACCAAATTACCAAACTAACGAATACAAAAATCCAACAGCTTATTTGATATCATGATCAGCCGATCACAACATTGAAATCAAATTCAAAAGGAGAATGGATAAAACATAGAGTTACCACCAAATTAAGAAACTAACAATTACAAAAATCCAACATATTATTTTATATCATGATCAGCCGAATATAACCTAAAACTATCTACTAATAAATGCAACACCAATTAATAAATGCCAAATAATTAAATAGCCAGATCTATAAATACGCAAATATTCATGTGAGCAGAGAATGAGGGAAAATAAGAGATCAAACAATTAACGCAATTGCTGGAAGAAAAAATTCCCCAAACACTAAACAAAATGTGAATGGTAGCAAAACACTAGAGCTGGAATGATTGACAAATGCATATAAAGCAAAACCCAAAAAGCATGGCCATCCCCTAATAAGCAAGACCCCATCATATGAAGTAACAAATAATATCAACTTTCCAATTGCCTTAGCTATATCACATACTGATTGCATACAACCCACTAATTATCTCGAAATCAAAGAATAACCGTACACATCATACCAAACCAAGTTCCAACAAACAACATGCAAGCATAAGTTTCATAACCCAACTGCCTGAACTGAGTTAGCAACTAGTTAATAAACCAGCAACACCCAAAATACATAACAACCATAATGCTAACAACCGTAACCAAATCTCAGAAATAAATAAGCCAACCTAAGCCATTCAATTTGACCAAAGCAACAACACAACAGATTGTAGATCCCATATTACCGTGGGCGATCACCCGGTGGACCACCACCAAAAGGTCGACCAGCAGGAGCAGGACGGGCTGCTCTCTTCAGAGTGTTGGGAACAATCTCGGATGGCAAATTGAGGTAATTTCTTAGAAATTCAATGCCATCATTGGTCAAGTACCAGTAGTAGTGCATCCAAGCGAAGGTCTCTCGCACATATTCCTTGGATTTGAAGCTCTGCATGAGCTTGATGACCTGTAGGTTCGGAACATCTATCTCTGGGTGCTTCGCAAGGTTGAAATCTTTCTTTGCATAGCAGACACCCTCTGCATATACAAAGAAGAACGGAGATTCATGTGCACATAAATATGCATATGTATATATGTAAATAGAGAAAGAATACATACATCTATACTATCTGTACTATAATCTATTGCAATAATATAAACCAATCACCTCACTTGGGGTGAATGAAGTCAAATCACAGTTTTTTAACCACTACAAGACTTCGGTATCTGCCACAATTTTAAAGTATTTTAAAAATTCGAACTCCCTCTCTACTCGCTATCTTTCTCTATACTCTCAAACACTGATACAATTTTGTGGCACCGAATCAGTTTTTTCCCAAAATCCCTCCCCATCAAAACCCTAACTTCAAGTATCACATTTGATTGAACTTATCTTTTTCTAATTCAACAGTTTCTTGGGAAAATCTAAAGATTACACACGCTCAGCGTATATAGGAACTCGTGTGTGTGTGTGTGTGTGTGTGTGTGTGTGTGTGTGTGTGTGTGTGTGTGTGGCAAGTATGTAATTAGAGAGGGAGAGACTAAAGTGAAAGAAGAGGGTGAAAGGAGGGAGGACCTTGGAAGAGGTATTTAGAGATCTCTCTGCGATTCTTCTCCGGAATGATCTGAACAAAAACGAAGTAAGTAAAACATATATATATATATATATATAGATGCAGAGTATTTGAAAGGTATAATGAAATCAGAAGAGAGAAAGAAAGGTTGAAGATAGAGGGATCTACCATTGTTGAGGTAGCAAGGAGAGTGCAACGGCCGCAACCAGATACAAGAGCTCTCTCCTTCTCTCTCTATATTTTTGCCCACCAAATAGCAAACCCTAGAATTTGTACCTCTCCCTTAATGGTGAATCTACAACTCTAAACGCTGTCGTTTTGAATTTAACATTTGCTGCCTTTAATTTTTTTTCTTTTGTGCCGCCATTAATTTTCTTTTATTTCTTTTTCTTTTTTTATTTTAAAATTCTGTGAATAATTAATAATTTAAATAATTACATCAAAAATTGCATTTCTCTCACTCAGTCTCTCTCTCTCTCTCAAATTTTTTTTTTCTATTTACAAAATATTTATTAAATATTTATTATTATTTAATTTTATAATTATAATTATTTTATATTTAAACACGCATAGATCAATCACTAGTTATTATTATTATACCTTTTTGTTAACCACTCAATTTTTTTTTAATTTTACCCTTAAAATACTCATTGACCCCCATTGGGATAGTTTTTTTTTGTTCTTTTATTCTTTTTAAAGATTTTTTACAGTAAATTTTTATTTTAAAAAATTGTCTCGATGTGAATAATTAAAAAAATAAAAAAATAATTAAAATTAAAAATAAATAATAATAATTTTTTTTGACGAGAGTCCCATATACAAAAATATTTTAAGAATGAGTCCCGCAATTAATTTCTTTCAAATTTCAATCCTATTATATTCGGTTCTCCGTGATATATCATTAATCGTGATAACATTAAAACCAACTAAGCGACCCATTTCATAACTGCACAATAGTATCTTATTATTTTTATAAATTACAAGTTATACAAAATTTAAAAAATTCATAATCTAAAAATTAAAACTTGTGAATTGTTTCAATAAATTAAAATATATAATTTTTTCAATTATGAAATTAAGAAATTTTTTTGAGTTTTAAAATTAATAAATTAATTTTATTTAGAACTAAAAATTCTTAATTGAGAAATTTTTCAAATTTTACAATAAAAAGTCAGTTTTAAAACAAGCAAAATAAAAATAACTGAGAAATTCTTTTTTTTTTAATTGAAATTTTTTTATGTTTCAATAAAAATAAAAAATTTATCAAATTTATAGATTTATTATTTTTATATAATTTTATACCTAATATGAATTTTATTTAATAGATGTTAACGAGTAAATTTCAAAAATAATAATTTTACTATAAACAGATCTAATATATTAAAATTTATATAATTTTAAAATTACAAATAAAAATTTTTAGCAAATGAAACTATAGTCATGAATAAGATCAAATCAATCATAGTTAATTTTTAGATTTTAACATAAAACCTCTTCTTTCAAAATCTTACCAATGTAATCAATACTTATACAAGTCACTTAAATATAATTAATAATTAATTAATCTTAAATAATGTAATAGTCATATTTGGGTAGATTTTGCTTATTTATTTATTTACTTATTTACGTATTAGTAATAAATCAAATCGCATTTAAGTCACTTCGTTTGGATGGTTTGTGACTTATTTGCTTACTTGTTTATTGGCTTATAGGTTAACTTATTTGGCTTATAAGTCAGCTTATTTATTTATTTATTTATTTTTTATTTTTTTTTTTTTAATTTATTTAATTATCCAAATAACGTGATTTATTTTTTAATTTATAAGTCAATAAACTAATAAATAAAATTATCCAAATGGGGCCAATGTCTTGCTTGCTGACTCCCTTTTTTATATTTTAATAAAAAAACATTTTTTTAACTCATTTTAATGATAATAATTAATAATATATAATAGTTTAACCACATAACAGAGTTTTTTTTATTAAAAATAAAAATAAACAAATAAAATCACTCTTTTGAACTAGTAAATAAAGAGAACCTTCTAGGAAAAAAAATTAAATAATTGGCCTAGATGTAATTTTTTAATATTTATAAATTATACTTGCTAGTTAATAAAATATACACATTTTTTATGGAAATTTTCAAAATTTTACATTTTGTATAGCATTAGGTCTAATAAAAATAATTTTTAACTCTTAAAATTCATTGTATCATATTAAACTAAAAAACTCCTAGTACTTTAAGACCATGTTTGATTAATCAGATTAATAATGAAGAGATATATAATCTACTTGATAAGTAATTCCATCGGACTAGTAATAAATGAGTTAGTAATATCATATTCTCTTATATATTGTGCATTTCACATTTTGTGAGATTAGTAAACCAATGTACGCATAATTCTCTTACTACTTGTTAATTCAAACGAAGAAAATATAATTTCATTAGATATATAATCTAATTTCATGTCTAATCCTGTCAATCAAATATGTTCTAAATACTCATACCTTCACATCAACAACTTCAACCTTCACCTTCACGTTCGGCCGGCGAGCTCTGGCAACGATTGTAGCGATCAACTCTGGTGGCTTTTGATCATTAATTTCAACGACTTTCGACGACTCGCTTCAGTGACTATTAAAATTATAAATAAATTTATTTATTTGTATTTAAAAATAAATTAACAAAGATAAATTTCATTATTCGAATACAATAAACAGTAATAATTTATTTTATTTTTCACTTATAATAAAAATTATGAATAAACTTATATGTATTTATTAAATAATAAGTAAAGTGTACACTTTTTCTTTCAAGTCATGTAATATACGTCATTAAATCTCAACCACAATCGTTTGAGCATATATTATTCCTTTTTCGAAAACCCTCTCCAACCCATCAAAACATCATAATTCATAAACCTCTTTTTCGAAAACCCAATTAACACCAAACAGCAGCAAAACAAACCCAACTGATGAGAGAATCAAGTCTAAATGTAGACTTCTATATATTATTGTGCACAGTACAAACTGTTTGGGCTTATTCGGCACAATCAAGACCAGGCAGACTGGCTCAATACAGATGACCCCGAACATGATATGGGCCTGACTCCTCTCCACCGAACTCACTAGACACTCCTTGCTCCGCCACCGAACTCCTGCAACCACCAAGAACACCGTTAGCGCCTACCGGCCAGTTATGACCGGGAGGCACTCCGACGCTCAAGTTAGATATCTCTCGGAGAGATTTCTAAGCAAGGGTTTTGGCTTTAGAATTGCGTACCTGGCGGCTTGGGGGTGCCTCTCTTTATATAGGGTCAGGATTTGATAGGGGCTGAATCCTCATAGGATTCTGCCTCCTACTGTTTAGGAGTCTGCTTCCTATCTTGTGGATTTGATATTGATTTGTTCCCATCTGCGTATTTGATCAAATCATGGTAGGATGGAAACATATCTTTCCATTTAGGGGGCCGACATGGATCTCGTTAATCCGGGCTACCCCTTCATGAGGTGGGCCGAACTTGTAGGGACCGAACAACTGGTGGTCCGGACTTTTGGTTTATTGGAGCAAGCTGGATGGGAACCTGTGTGTTGGGCTGGGCCCTTGGGCCCAGAGTGTTTTGTCCACTCCCAACTGCCCCACAGCTCTGGTCCTTGATCGGCTGGCCTGTTCGGTGAAGTGCCACAGCTTAGAGTCTTCGTTCGGTCGGCAATCCATGTTTGTACGGTGTTGAATTATTCGGGAACGTACCGAGCGATGGAGTTCCAAGGGGTGATCCGTTGTTCGGAGATCACTATTCGGCTCCTCGGGTGGTGGTTAGGCTGCCCAAACCTCTTGGGTTTCCCTCATAACTGATGACGGCTGGCCTTGAACCTTGTGTCGCTGACGTGGCGAGTTATGATTTGGTCCTTTGAGGGGGCACATGTCTTTTCAAGGAACAACGCCTGTAATGATTGCAGGCGTCGTATTAAATGCACTCGTCGTTTCAAATACGACGGGTATAAAAACCTGTTTGGACGCCTTTTTCCATTTTTACCGTTTTTGAACCTTCAAGCTTCTGGTTTTCCCCTGCTATTTTCACGGCAAAGACCAGCCCAAATTCCGACGAAGCACTTCTCCAGAAATTGGTGTCTCGCAACTCCATAATTCGCGATTTTGTAAGCTCCTTCTCATTCGATCTTCTTCCTTTTTGCTTTGAGATAAGTGTTTGCCCATTTTTCTTTTCGAAAAAGAATTCTTGAACGAAATGGGAAAGCTCAGGAAACTGGTAGCGACGCCGGCGACAATGTGTGACTTTCGTCGTCTGTACCAAATTCCTGACGACATTAGGGTCACTCTAGCCAACCCTGATGACTCATGTGAGGGGAATTGGGACAAACTTCCCCTTCCATTAGTTGCCATAGTGGAATGGGGAGTTCGGTTCCCTCTTCATCATCTTCTTCGGAGAGTACTTCGTCACTGCAGGGTGAGCTCAATGCAAGTGTCCTCTAATGTGTTTAGAGTGATTGGAGCTTAACCGAATCCTGTGTACCAATCTCGGTATCTGGGATATTGTGTATTGTTATAACATGGTTAAGCATTCTTCGGGGTCCTATTACCTCAAAGCAAAAAATGTGAATGAGAAATTGGTGATCGAACTACCGGACTCGGGGAAGGACGTTGATGACGACTTCCTCTACATCATCGAGAATTTTGAGTTCGGTCCGAACGAGGTGCACGACATCTTCACAGTTCCTTGGAAAGATGCACTTGGCCCCGGAAGTTCCTATCACCATCTGCTTGTTTTTATCTCCCACTTAGAGTTCTTTACCTCCGTCTAAATCCTTGTCTATTTTTGTTCGGTATAGGTGAAGTAGCAAACATCCGAGTTCATGGTCCTCTCCCCGGCATACACTTAGAAGACCTAAAGAGGGTCTGGAAATACAAAGGGCTTCAAGAACAGCGAAGACTCGGGCGAGCAGCTCATATTCTCCTCAGATACATTTCCACCTATAGGAGCTTCATCAGGCCAAATACATCTGGCGTTCGGGTGGTGGCTGAAGCTTCTGCACTTGCTGAGGCTCCCGAAACTGTAGTGCTTCCTTTTGTCCGAGCAGAGAGACAGGTTACAATCGCTTAACCTTCACTACTGACTGACGGGCCTGGGCCTTCATCCCCTGGCTATACCATTTCAGTTTCATCTTCCTCCTTCTCTTCCATCGACTTCTCCGTATTCGAGGAAATCGCCGTCATGGCACAGAAGAAGGCGCCCACTACCGACCTCAGCCAATTCCTCACCCTGGGGGGCCAGAATAGGAAGGTGATGGCTATTACTTCGGCTACAGAAAGCCTTGCGGCCGAACTGACAGAAGAGGCTGCCCCAATCTCTAAGTCATCAACTCAGCCCCCACAGAATAAGCAGAAAAAGGTTGGGAACTCCCCACCGAAAGAGAAGGGAAAGGAGAAAGGGAAGGAGCAGAAGGAAAAGGAGAGAAGAGAGAAAGGGAAGGCGGTAGCAGAACCTTCTGGGGGTGCCGAGTAATGGTCACCCGAACTTGTTAAGGGCGATCAACCTATCACAGTCGAGGACCGGGCAAAGTCCTCGGATACTTCGTATGGCCTAACAAAAGCCTTGCTGTTACCTGGTGACATAGAGGAGAACAGAAAACTTCCCAATGAGCACCTGGCGAAGTTTTCCGTCCGCCACTCAATCCAGGTATTGCTTGGAACACTTTTTTTTATTCGTTATCTTTGTACTTTATCCTTTGATGTTTCTTTTTGTGACTAACATCCTTATTCTTTGCGGAGCCTTCAACGACTAATGGCCATGGTGGAGCGTGTCGAGGCGCAGGAGGCCGAGTTGACCAAACTCTGCCAAACCAATGCCAATTACCTGAAGCAGCTGAACAAGCTAGAAGGTGGTCTTCGGGAGAAGACCAAAATTGCTGATGCAACTCAGGCGCGAGCAGTCGAACTTGAAATTCAAGTGGCAGCTTTGAAGAGTAAGTTGAAGGAGAAGGAGAAGTCGCTTGCCGACACCGTGGTTCTTCTTGGCAAAATTGAGGCCGAGCTGGACAAGTCCTAGGAAGAAGCCTCAAATGCTTACTCAGCTGGGGTGGCTGAAGCTACTAAGGATTATAAGTCCCAAATCCATAGCCTCCAAGACATTGTCTTCAACTTCACTTGGGAGGCAGCTTTAAAAGCTGCCGGGGTTGAGGCATCCTTCCCCTTGTACACGGAAGTCCCCCTCCCTAGCAAGCAGTCCGGTGGAGAAGTTGGAGAGGAGGCTGAAAGACCCCGAGCTGCTGCTGGAACTGATGAGGCGGCGCCCACCAAAGTACCCCAAGCCGCTTCTACTGCTGTCGAAGAGGTGGGGACACCTGTGGAGACCACTGAGGACTTCCTGGCCGCTCCTTGAAGGCTTTGTGTTCCTCCTTTTCTTTATCTATTTTTGTACTGCCCCTTAGGGCTTTTCCTCTTAATTTTGAGGATTTTATCCCCTCTTCTACTAATGAAAAAACTTTTTACTTTTAATCTTTGAACTCGTGCTTGCATTACCTTTGATGAACATCTATACTGAGGGCCTAAGCAATTTGGGCGTATTTTCACACTTAGCTTTTTAGGCCTAAACGCTCTAAACATGAGATCAACACCCATGCTAAAGGCTAAATTAGTTCGGTTAGCCTTTTTAGGCTCATTCTTCGTAAGTATAGGGTTAATTAGTTTGGACAATCCTCGAAATTTAGCCTTTTGAGGCTTAATCATCATAAGTATGGGATTAACATCCATACCAAGGGCTAAATGAGTTCGGGTAATCATCGAACCCAACCTTTTGATGATTAATCATCCTAAGTACGAGATTAACGTCCATACCAAGGGCATAATTAGTTTGGGTAAATTTCGAACTTAACCTTTTTGAGGCTTGAGCATTCTAAGTATGGGATTAACATCTATACTAAGGGTTTATTTAGTTCGGATAATCATCGAACTGAGGCTGTTAAAGGAATTCTCTGTGCTTGCCGCACTCAGGGTGTGCCATCCAAGTTTTTGTGAGGAGTATTAATTGATAAGAACTTAAAAGTGAAGGAAAAAGCTCATGCCGAACAACAGCATTTTAAAAAATGGAAATTTACAAAGAATTAGAAGATTTAAAAATAAAATTTACGGAGATTGTTGGCATTCCATGGCCTAGGAATTGCTTTTCCTCTCATGTCTTCTAGGTGGTACGCCCTAGTTCCACCCTTGGAGGTAACTTTGTACGGACCTTCCCAGTTCAGGCCCAGCTTTCCCTATATTGGATCCTTCATATGGCATAGCACTTTTCTCAGGACAAGATCTCCTACGCCGAACTCACGGTGTTTCACCCTCTTATTGTACCTTTTGGCAAGGGCCTGCTGATAGGTTGCAAATTTAATGGTGGCTATTGTCCTTCGCTCTTCGGCAAGTCTAGGTCCAAGGCTAGTTCCCTATCATTTGCTTCGGAGGTAGTTACCTCTGTTCAGATCGTAGGTAACCCAACCTCTAGTGGTATGACTGCCTCCACCCCATAAGCTAAGAAAAATGAGATTTCACCCGTAGATCTCCTCGGTGTGGTTCGGTAAGTCCATAAAATCGAGGAGAGTTCATCGACCCATCTTCCTTTGGCTGTATCCAGTCTCTTCTTTAATCCGTCGATGATAGTCTTGTTGGTAGCCTCCGCCTATCCATTACTCTGTGGGTATGCGAGGGTAGAGAAGTAATTCTTGATTCCCAGCCCCGAGAAGAAATTCTTGAATAGGGAGCTGTTAATCTGGGTACCGTTGTCGGAGACAATTGCTTGGGGAATGCCGAACCGGGTAAGGATGCTCTTCCATGTGAACCTCCTTACATCGACATCTCAGATGTTGGCCAAGGGCTCGGCTTCTACCCACTTAGTAAAGTAATCCGTGGCAACAAGGAGGTATCTCATATTGCCAATGGCCTTTGGGAAGAGGCCAGCAATGTCATACCCCCACTGGGCAAAGGGCCAAGGACTTGTGAGTGGGGACAGGTCTTTGGCTAGGATGCATATGTTTGGGATAAACCTCTGGTACTTCTCACACTTCTTGACGTACTGCTCTGCGTCCTTCTGCATGTAGGGCCACCAGTAGCCCTGAGAGATTACTCGGTGAACCAATGACCGCCCCCCAGTATGGTTGCTACAAATTCCTTCGTGTATTTTGAACAAGAGGTCTTGGACTTTGTTTGGGTGCACACAGAAGAGGAAGGGCCCAGTAAAGGACTTCTTGTATAGATCCCCCGAACTGGAGACCCATAACCTAGCTAACTTCCTTTTACAGCCTAAGCTTCTTTCTGATCGGCTGGTAGCTCGCATTTCACCAGGTAGTCTTTCAAGTGGTCCATCCAGCTAGGTCCTTGTTCCGAGTAGTAGACTGGCTTCTCTTCGTGGTTGACAATGCTCGGTCATTGGAGGACTTCCATAGAAATCACCTTTTTTTCTTCAGTACTAACAGCTGATGCCAGGCAGGCCAGAGAATCGGCATAGATGTTTTCTCGGGATGAGAGCTGGGTGATCTCAAAACATGGGATGTCTTTGGCCAGTTGCTGTGTTAATTGAACGTATGCCAGCATTCTATCATCTCTGGCTAGGTATTCTCCCTTGAATTGATTCACCACTAACTGTGAATCACAAAATATTTTAACCTTTTTTGCCTTCAGCGCAATGATATTTCGGAGCCCAGCAAGCAGGGCTTCGTATTCGACTTCATTGTTGGTGGCTTGGAAGTCCAGCCGAACAGCCCTCTCCATGAGGATTCTCTCAGGGCTATATAGTACTATTCCTGCTCCAGCCCCCTTGTTACATGAGGAGCCGTCCACGTAGAGCCTCCAAGTATTCTTTGAGTCCTCATTTTCAAGAGTTGTTGGCATGGTAGTTTGCCCCCCATTGTCCATCGAACTTTCTTCCTGGCTGAATACGGCGATGAAGTCAGCCAAAACTTGGCCCTTTATGGCTATCCTAGGATAAAACGTGATGTCGTGTTCCCCGAGCTCCACAGCCCACGTTGCTACTCTCCCTTAAAAGTCAGCTTTTTAAAGTAATGATTGAATGGGGTGTTCGGTAATTACCTTGATCGGGTGTGTTTTGAAGTAGTAGATGAGTTTACGAGAGGCAACGATCAGGGCCAATGCAAACTTTTCCAAAGGCAGGTACCTTGTCTATGGGTCAAGCAGGACCTTGCTCACATGGTAGATTGGCTTTTGGACCTTGTCTTCCACCCTTAGGAGGACTGCACTGACAGCTTGGATAGACACAACAAGGTACAAGAATAGAGTCTTTTCACTGTTTGGCACCGTCAATAGTGGGGGAGACGAGAGGTACTCCTTCATCTCGGCTAAGGCTCCTTCACTTTCTTCATCCCACTTGAACTAGTTAGCCATTTTCATTGCTTTGAAGAAAGGGTAACACCGGTCGGAGGATCGGCTAACGAATCGATTGAGTGCAGCGGCCATTCCCGTGAGCTTCTGGACTTCCTTCAAACTCTGTGGGTTTTTCAAATTCTGGATGGCTGAGATTTGTACAGGGTTTACCTCTATTCCTCTGTCAGTGGCAAGGAAACCTAGCAATTTTCCCGAACTGACTCCAAAAGCGCATTTGAAGGCATTAAGCCTTAGCTGGTAATCCTTGAAGATTTCGAATGTCTTTCTCAGATCTTCGAGGTGCTTGTTTGGGTGCGTGGTTTTCACAACCATATCATCTATCTAGACTTCCATCGTTTTGCCGATCAAGTCACCGAACATCTTTATTGCAAGCCTTTGGTAAGTGGCTCCAATATTTTTTAATCCGAATGGCATTATCTTGTAGCAGTAAATTTTTCGAGAAGTGGTAAATGCTGTCTTCTCCATGTCTGCGGGGTACATGAAAATCTGGTAGTATCTTCTATAGGCATCTAAAAAACTCATCCTCTCATGCCCCGCTGTTGAATCAGCAAGTTGGTCTATTCGGGGCAGAGGAAAGCAATCTTTAGGGCAGGTTTTTATTGAGGTCGGTGAAGTCAACACAGACTCGCCACTTCGCATTCTTCTTCTTGACTACCACGGTGTTCTTCAACTAGATTGGGTAGTAGATCTCTTTGATAGCCCTGGCCTCCTTCAGCTTTTGGACTTCCTCGACCACTGCCTCTGCATGGTGTGGAGCTGATTTTCTAGGCTTCTGTATCACGGGCTTTCTCTGGAGATCCACGTTTAGCCGGTTGCTAGTCACTTCGGGATCAATCCCCGATATTTCGTATGGTGTCCATGCGAAAACCTCCTTGTGTTCCTTTAAAAATTCAACCAGTTCGGTTTCATCTTGTTCGTCCATGGTTGTTCCGAGCAAGAAGAACTGATCTGGATCCCTCGGGCTAATGATGACTTTCTTCAGGTCCTCTACTACCTTCTCCTCGGCAGTTCGACTGTAGTCATAGATTGTTTGGCCCTCATCCACTTCTACATTCTTCACTTTTGGATGCTGTTCGGGGCTCTTCATCGTTGCTAAGAAGCACTATCTCGTCGCGTGCTGGTCTCCTTTGATCTCAACTATCCATTGGTCTACTTGGAACTTTAGGGATTGATGGTAGGTTAAGGGTACTGCACCCAAGCTATGGATCCACGTCCTTCCTACAATAGAATTATAGGTAGATGGTTGGTTAACAATAAGGAATTCAATACTTATAGTTGCAGGGCCTGCCTTTACTGGTACGGTGATCCTTTCAACTGGCCATACTGGGTCCGTACCAATGCCGATCAGGGGTGTTATACAGTTTTTGAGCGCTGAGTCTTTCAATCACAACTTCTGGAATAGGCTATAGTACATGATGTCCATCGAACTCCTTGGTCTACCAGCACCGCATCACGCCATAGTTGGCAATGCGTAGCGTTAGTACAAAGGCATCATTATGAGGTCGATGAATTCCTTCAAGGTCCTCTTCTGAGAAGCTGATCCCCTTGGGTTGGCATTGGCTGGAGTCTGCTTCTGTTCTCCTTCGCTTCCCCTCATCCACCTTCATGGCGTGTGCTACAGTTCTCATATGGTGCTGAACTACCGATCTGGTGAACGGTTCAGCTGTGCCGAGGATCATCTTCACAACACCAAGTAGAGGATCTCCTTGTTCGGCATCCCGATCTTATTCTCAGTTCTTACCTTTTCGAGCAATCTTCTCGGCATCTACGAATTCAAGTAAATGCCATGCTCAGACTAAGTCCTCAAAGTGTCTCTTCAGGGGTTCTGCATTCCCCAGTCAGGTGGCCGTGATCTCGGTGATAGTGGCACTTCTTCTTATGATCTCTTCTGCTCGAGTCTCCCATCAACTTCGGTGGCCACTGGAAATATGGCTTGCCCTTAATCTGGTCTAGGAGCTTATGTAGAGGTTCCTTGAATATCATTTGCACTGCTTGGTAAGTCTCCGACTCCTTCCTTTCCTTGGGTGGCTTCTTCGACTTCTGGTCTATTTGGCCCTTATCCTTCTTCTCAAGCTGCTTTATCGAGGCCACACTTTGCTCGGCCTGGCTTATGTATTCTTTCACCTTTGTGTGCTGTTCTATCTTTATCATTAACTCGGACATTATGGTAACGGCCTTTTTGGTGAGGAACTGTCTTAAGCGACTCAGGGGAGGTAGCCCGATCTTGAAATATGCAACTGCGAGCTGCTCGCTGCAGTCTTCAATCTCGTTGTAAGCCTCTCAGTACCGTCGAGCATACTCCCGAATTATTTCTCCATCACTCTTCTGTAGGGCCAGCAGTGTGTCAAAACTCTTCGGCTGCCTGCTGTTGGTTATGAACCGAGCAATGAAGGACTCAGCCAATTGTTGCCAATTCATTATGGACTGGGGTGGCAACTTGTGGAACCAATTTAGGGCTGTCTCCCCCAGGCTGGATGGGAACATGCGAAAAAGGAGCGCATCATTACCGCTCCAGAGCGCCATTGCCTGCCTGTACTGCCAAACATGGCTTACTGGATCCGTCTTCTCGTCATACATCTCAAACTTGGGTGGAGAAAACTTGCGTGGTGGATCAGCATTCTCTATGACTTTGGCCAACGGTGATACCGAGATCTGTTCAAGAGCCCTTCTTGCCACGTCTTGGGTTGTTCGGCCATTACCGTGCTGCAACTGGGAGTCCATCCTCTGTTCCAACCATAGCTGTAGGTCTTGGTTTAGATCCAGTTCGGCCTGGGCAACTCTTTTATGGCTTGTCCGAACTGACTCCGTTTTGACAATTTTAGAACTTCTGAGGATTACTTCAGGTTCTTTGCACCTCCACCTCTGAGGGTGGCTCAAACTGTAAGACTCCGGGCTCTGTTCAGTATTCTCTTGATCGGGGCTTTGTCTTTGCCTCACACGTGGTTCCCTTCGAGCATTCTGCCCCTATATCAGTCGCCGAAGTTCATCGATCTCTCGGTCGCGTTGCTCTATTCTCTCATTCAGATTGTTGATGATCCTATCGCATCTAGCCAACCTCTCCTCCAATCTCCCTCTATCTTTTGAAGATGGGGGGAAAGGTCTTTCTTCTCTGGAACTTGTGGTTGAGTAGCGCAACTGCCTTCCATTGTGGGAAGCATCATCATTTCGCCTTCGCACCTCTGAAGGGATTCTGGGGGCCCTTGGCCTATCCGGAATAACATAGATGAATCTTTGGGGAATATCCTCCTTGGTGCGGCTTCCAGTGAATCTAGTCAGGGTATGGCTCATGATTCCGTTGGTTCGAGATCATCGTTCCCACAGACGGCGCCAAATTGTACACGGTACAAACTGTTTGGGCTTGTTCGGCACAACCAAGACCAGGTAGATTGGCCCAATACTGATGACCCCGAACAGGATATGGGCCGGACTCCTCTCTACCGAACTCACTGGACACTGTTTGCTCCGCTGCCGAACTCCTGCAACCACCAAGAACACCGTTAGCGCCTACCAGCCGATTATGACCGGGAGGTACTCCGACGCTCAAGTTAGATATCTCTCGGAGAGGTTTCTAAGCAAAGGTTTGGGCTTCAAAATTGCGTACCTGGTGGCTTAGGGGTGCCTCTGTTTATTTAGGGGTCAGGATTTGATAGGGGCTGAATCCTCCTAAGATTCTGCCTCCTACTGTTTAGGAATCTGTTTCCTATTTTGTGGATTTGATCTTGATTTGTTCCCATCTGCATATTCGATCAAATTCGAGTAGGATGAGAATATATCTTTCCATTTAGGGGCCAGGGGGCTCGTTGATCCGGGCTGCCCCTTCATGGAGGGGGCCAAACAAATGGTGATCCGGACTTTTCGTTTATTGGAACAGGCTAGATGAGAACCTGTGTGTTGGGCTGTGCTCTTGGGCCCATAGTGTTTTGTCCACCCTCAATTATATATTATATATTATATATATAAGAGAAATGAAACTTAATTTAAGTCATATCCGTAATTATATTTCTATGTTTGCCATTATGATCGACGTTTTCTTTGATTTGATCTAATAAATAGATAATGCATGCAAATTTATAGTTGTCAAATCAAGATAATATCGTGTGTTATTTTTTATTTTTTTGAATTATGTATTGTATTGTATCGATTATCGTAAAATTTTTAATATACTTAATAATAAATTAAAACATATGTATATATATTATATATAATACAAACATATACCAACTGTCACACGACGGCCTTGCAGATAGGGCACGACGCGTGTGGCGCTAGCAAGACACCTCTTGATAGCCCGCCAAGCTCGTAGATTGTGTTTGCCAAATCAAGCAAACAAATCAAGTCAGTATGCGGCCAACATGCAGGAAACGAAACCAAACAAGCAACCAGCAAAAAGTAAACCAAGCAAGCAGAAAAGAACACTAGATGGCGCAAAAGAAACTCATTTATTCATAGCAACAAGGCATTACAAAGCTTGTACAAAGAAACAAATGCGCAGCGGTAACTAAGCACACCGGGCGCTAGCGCTAGGCAGAAAATAGAAGGGTCACTCGGGTAAGAGTCATAGCAAAATATTAAATAATCTTAATTAATAATATTATGAAAATATGATTTTTAAAAATAAAAAATATCGTTAATCAATACTTAATATTTCTAAAATATAATAAAAATTATCACAAGCAAATGCACTATTATAATTCAAATTTAATTTATTGTATATAATACATCTTTTGTATTATCATACTATTTAAGTTTAAAATTTTAATATATAATTTTTAAATTCTCAACATTTTAGTTCATAAGATAAAACTATACTAATATTAGTGATCGTAAATTAATATTGTAAAATACTTAATACTAGACAAGTAGATACATATAAAGACAAATAAATATTTAAAAAAATATTCTAAATATCTTAACAAAACAAAACTTTTTAATTATATTTATTTTTACAAATTGAATTATCTAAAAAATTAAATATTGATGTATCGTATATATCAGATCATGTATCGCATATCGTATATCGCATTATGTATTATATGTACATCGTAAGATACAGGTTAACATAAAATACGATATGCAATACATATTAAATATTTATAACTTCTTTAATGTATCGAATCGAATAATACGTATCGCGAATCGTAAGTTTTTTTACGACATTAAGTAAATCATTTTCATGTTAGTTAATTAGAAAATCAAAATCACATAGCTGAAACCAAATCTCACCAACTCTCAAAGAATAAAAAGTTCCAAAAACCACATTCAAGCAAGATGATTGCCCTCTCATGTAAGAGAATTTATATTGCAGTTGAGCAAAGCACCCCACATTAAGCCTCCCAAGCATGCAAACAAGAAGTCCACTCAAATCTTGAGACTAACAAGAGAATTGAAGCTCAAGGTTCCAATGCATGGAGATGTTGCCCGCCAAAGCAAGCACTGAGAGCAGAAAAGATTTACAGAAACAGCCGAGTCTGGTTGCTCCTCATGTGAATATTTACTCAAATTTAGTTCCTCAGCAAAGCATTTTTAGGCCATAAGCAAATTCGGTGTGCTTTAAGAAAAAAGTGACGATAAGCCGCTTGAAAAGAAGCAAAATGACGGAATTTCTCTACTAAAAATGAAGAAACCATTTTTCATCAAAAACTTTT
Organism: Heliamphora exappendiculata; assembly: GCA_034768845.1. Taxonomy (NCBI): domain Eukaryota; kingdom Viridiplantae; phylum Streptophyta; class Magnoliopsida; order Ericales; family Sarraceniaceae; genus Heliamphora; species Heliamphora exappendiculata. The sequence continues at coordinate 12,651,109 of JAOTRH010000024.1, read as the reverse complement.
TACAACTCTGGCAATTCAGTAGGAAACGGAGAGTTAAACTGGTTGTTGTGAACCACAAATTTCAAGTAGCAGTTCATTATGCATAGAAAATGTCTTTTTGCATTTGCTAATGTTCATGATTCAACAATAAAATCCACGAACAAGATCAGATGCAAAAGAAAAAAATGAAAAGAAAAAATATTGACAGGATCCTTTACAATAAAGGGATCAAGAAGTTAGACGAAACTGTTGTTGTCATAACTATACGTTGTAAGAGAGCTTCATTACAATACAGAACACCCCCGGAAAGAAAGAAACATGTTTGGATCATTGAAACTCACTTTACCATCTCCCTGCATGTACAAATTGAGATAAGCACATCACCACTCCTTGGAATTATCATATGGCTATGAAGGTTGGTCTTGTATTCCTCAACCACCGGTACTCTTGCGCCACCAACCCCTGCTGGGCCTCAGAATTTGCTTAAATAGGGCCATTTTGGGAACATTCCAGTACTCCACATGCCTGAAAAATCCCAGAGAGAGCTAGATGAATTTCATAACTATGCCTAAGAGACAAAAGAAGCATAACTATGCATAAAAGAGATGTAAGAAGAATTATTGCCACATGTTACCTGCATACTTTTCCAGTTTGTGCATCAAAATAATATTCCGTGTATCCAGTAGCTGAAACAAAACTCAACACGATCAGGGTGTAGCCAAAAATTTTATACAGTGGTTTCATTCATTATATCATCTTCAACGCCATTACGTCATATTTTTAGTTCAACAAAGCATATTAAAATTAACTTTTACATTATACATTGTAACATATCATCATAATAACATTGATAAAAGTAATTCAAACAGGCCAAATTATGTGTAGCAAAAAATAGTCCTAGGCCTAGCCAAAAAAAATCTTAGGCCTAGCAAAAAATATAATTAGGCCATTAATATGCTAATTCTTTCAATAAAAGCCATGCAGAGACACTTTTAGAAATGTTCACGCTAAACTTTATTTTCCAAAACACTTCATCATATATTCATTATTTACGCTATTGAAGAAAAAATGAAAAAAAGAAACTAATATTGTAAACAAGAAGAATTATGTGCTTACAAAAAAGAGAGGCTCCCAATTAACTTCTACATTTCCTAATCAAAATTGACATCTTTTTTGAACAATTAATCAAACCTTCCCAAGATTTTACATATCCGCGTGGGTTCTATATTTTTTTCAAAATTCAGTGGGGTCATTTGAACCCTCTGAATTATACTTGGCTATGGCCGTGAATACGATCAAAATACATAAACACAGAACACACTGTGTTCTTTGATATCGTCATAAGGAAATTTATCCATGCAATATGCATGAATAAAGGATTGCCTCCCTGACTGATCTCAGCGGAGAATGAGAGCAAATTTAGGGCAATTCATTCCCTCCAGGATATTGTGGTAAGATGCTATGCTTTTCAATGTCAAGAACTTTTTTGAGGTTTGTTGGGTTGGGTGAGCAACATAATAAGCCTGTTGGAAATATTGTTTGGCTCGAGTTGGGGCCAGGGGTTGTGACGACTTGTTGCTTACAATGACACCCAAGAGCAATAATGGGATCCCCTACCAGTACCAGCTTAATTTGCACAAAGGGGCCAAAAACATACCTGAAAGAATAGGCTTCCATGGAACCGACAACACACAACTAAAACGCCAGTGACCAATTCCCTTATCCTGTAGTCAATATGACCAAAGCTCAATTTCCCAGCAGAAAAACAACTAATAATGAAGACAGATGGTATTAATCAATCTTCTCCAGAGTGCTTGTATTGTTTGGAATAACTTGATCTGTGTACAAGGAACATAAAGAGCCAACCAAAGAAATACTAACAAGGATTTAGAGGAATTTATTCTATTTTAGTAAGCTTACCTCAAAATCCTCCCACGTCATGAGTTTCATATTTGACTTCTCAATAAGAGAGCCAAAATTAGTACAGTTCCTCTTAAAACGCCGAAGCCCTCTGAAAGAACCTGCTGGATCGGCAAATTCACAGTCCTCCTCATATGCATTGAGTGTCAGGTTACCTAAATGGCAAAATAAGAAAACCATTCCTTTAGCCTTCGTTTGGATTGAAGGATTTGAAGGGGGAAGTGGGCGGTTAGGAAGTGAAAAGTTAGTTGTTGTTTGGATTATTTTTAAGAATGAAAAGAAAAGTAGATGAAAGGCTACTGAGGGAAGAAATCACCCAATTTTTTGAGATTTTTTTTTTCTCCAAAATTGGAAGGAACAGAGAGAGAGAGAGAGAGAGAGAGAGAGTGAAATGATGGATACAATTATTTTTATAATGGTAATTGTACCTTTTTTATGTAAAGATTGAAATTATAAAAGTCAATAAATATTAAACACCTCTCTTCCCTTTATTAATTATTCTTAAACAAACAAGTAGAGTGAAATAATACTCTCATTACTCTCTTAAATAACTAAACAAGAGGAGGGACAGCTCTCACCCTTTGTCTTCTCTCTCCTTTCCTTTTCCTTATAACTAACGCTTCCCTTCATTCTCCCTCTCCTCAATCCCAACGAAGGCAAAAACACCGGGAGTTATGTATGGATTGTGCATTAAACATCAAGCGTTGTATGCTTCGAAACCAGGGAACTTGCTATGACTAAGTCACATGTGATGTTGTGACTCCAAATGAGGTTCATCCGGAATCCCATAATTTGGTCGGTACCATTTTTTTTTCTGAATTCGCCGAGTAAGTAATTCATAGAAAAAATCAAGTCAATCAAGTATTGTCAGCTGCATGATCGAGGTACATTTATTTTCAAGTTTATTCTCAAAAGTTTACAAGAAAATTAAGTTTTTAAAGATAATTATTTTCAAGTTTATTCTCAAAAGTTTACAAGCAAATTAAGTTTTTAAAGATAAATATGTTCTGATCAGACAGATAACTATCTCCAATTAATCTTTTTTTTTTTGGCATAAATTGACTACTCGAGGAGCTTAAAAAATAAACAAAATTATGAAATTCTGAGTGAACCTCATTTGGAGTTACAGCTCCGCCTGTTGTGAATTGGTGACAGCAGGCTCGATTACTTCTAGCATTCTTTGGAGTGGCTATTAGTTGAAAATGAGAGATTACTCTTGACACTTGGTGGCTATAGAGGTTTTCTTTTTAAATAGCTTATAATTATCTTATTTATATTTCAAATCAATCCTATGGAATGTTTGGTGAATGGGTAAAGAAAAGGAAAGGAGAAAAAGAGAGAGAGAGAGAGAGAGAGAGAGAAGAAAAGGATTAAAAGTTGAAAAGGACAGTGTGCACAACTCCTTAAAATGTAAGTGTTAAACGTTAAGGAAAAAGAAACGAAGCCTTACAAGTTTGTGTTTATATTAGTTTTTTTTAAAACTTTTTAGGTTTTTTGGTTTTTTGGTGTTAAATTATGATTTTTTTTTTATGTTAAATCATGATTTTTTTTTGTGTCAAATTATAATTTTTTTCTTGAGAGAAAAAATAAAAAAAATTTGATTTTTTTGTGAGAATCCAAACAAAGTAACTTTTTTAGTGAAAATCAGGCCAAACACAAGCTAAATCACACAATAAAGCCTCTTTGGACCACAGTAGCCAAAAACTTGACAAGTTGATAGAAGAGCAACTCAACTATAATACGAAGTTAAAATGCTCAGCCAACATCACTCTTAAAACTAAAGTGTTAAGAAATTAAGAAACAGATTTATTAAGGGCGACGTGAAACAATCAAAAGGAAGACACAAAATTTCAGCCAAAGACGTATAAATTATGATTTGGCTTTCTATTGATGTCCTAGTCAGTAAAATTATCATAAAAAAGGGCTTTCTACCAAAGAGTATCGAAATGATTAACTAGAACAGCAAAATTAACTCACAATACGAAAGGAAGGCTTCAAAATCAATGTTTGGATAATAGAAACCTTAGAAAAAGGAAAGGACGGGGAAATTCAAAAAGCGTGTGTTTCTATTACTTGGGCTTCAGATACTACAGTTGTTTTGACTGAGTCAAAGCTGGAACAACTTTCTTCCCACTTTTCTAGGAAACCAAACAGAACTCAGCAGGGTTTGTGGGAGAAAAAAACCTGTGACGAAATATGACCTTTGGAAATCCTCTTTAATGGTCTCCACAACAACGGCACGATCAACTGCGCCTGATCCATCAACGGCAAGCTCGAGAACTCCATCGGAAGCTACAACATTCGACGGTGATCGGAAGAAAGAAGCAGTTATTCCGAAGAGTTCGGAGCCATACCAAGCCATCTTGAGCAACACGTTTTCAGGTTCAGTGTCTGGCTTGGTGGATGAGATGCTCGTCGGATTCTTCCCGCTGCACCGGAATTTGTAGACTCTGCCGGCGAAATTTGGCCGGAAAATAACGCAGCGGCGAGGATGGAGATGGGGAGTGGAAGAAGCAAATGAGAGAGCAGTGGCCATGGACAGCAAGAGGGAACGGTTGCCGATCGTTGAGTTGGAAGTGAGGCCCCTGGTTTCTTCTTAAATATCTTTCGCCGGAAGGAATGCCAGCCATGAAAAAAAAAAAATTAAAAACAATATAATTACACGTATTTCCATCACATATTAATATTTTTTACTAGTAAAAATGTGTTGTTTTGTTTTTCTAAGCGCACGTTTGAGATAATTTTTAAGAATAATATTTAAGAAATTTAATTTTTTTTAAAAGAAAAAAAAATGAAAAAGGTAAGAATATTTGGAATAATTTTTTATAATTATTTTTTTTATTTTTTATTAAAATGTCTAAAATGTTCTTATTTTTAGTTTTTAAATTTTAGTATTTAAATATTAGACTTTTTTTGTTTTTTTGTTTTAAAGTAAAATTGATTTTTTTTTAATGAAAGAGTACTATAATAATTTTGTTTAAAAAAAAATTAGTGTTTAAAATATGTATTGATTTTTTTTATTAAATTAAAATATAAAAAAATTTAAATTTATTAAAAATTCAAACATCACAGCTTAAAAGTTAACTTTTTTAAAAAAAATTAATTTAAAAGCTATTCTAAACATACCTTTAACCAATAAAAATCAACAATTTGTGATTGATTTTATATTTTAAATCTATTAGTAATTAAACTGTGAATAAATAAGACCGCATTTGATTTAAGCAATTGTCATAAATGATTTTTAGAAATGTAAAATTCTCATAAAACTCATAAATACTGTCAATTTGAATTGTTTATTTTAAATAATAAATAATTTTAGGGTAAGAACCAGAAGCTATGAATTTCATTTTCTAAATTTCAACAACCAAATAAAATCTCAAACAAGAAGCATTGAAGAGGTGCGACATTAAATGATTAAAGTAAGCAAGCATGCATGTGTGTGTGTGTGTGTGTGTGTGTGAGAGAGAGAGAGAGAGAGAGAGTCTGTAATCACAATACAACAGCAACAGAAAAGAAATCTAGAACGAGTCTGTAATTTCTTTTTATGTTCATGAGAGCCCAAATAAGGTGATCGGGTCTGAATTTCGATTCGTAGGGTTTCAAAATGCGGCGGAGGGGCTCCGATCGGCGTTGTTTGATGGTGGCGGAGAGATAAAGGACGAATTCAGAGTCTTTAATGGTGGGTTTCTTGGGTGAATAATCAGGAAAAAGTCTGGAATTGATCGCACGGAAGGAGGAAAGGTTTTGGACGAAACGATTTGTGAATAAAATTGGAGTACAAGAGGAGAGGTTGTTTGGATAAGAGTTGGTGAAAAGGTGCTTCGTGAAGAGACCCATCAAAGCAGAGGTTGGGTGTCCATGAACGTTAATGGGCAAAATTGTCTTTCTATTTTTTATTATTGATAAAATAGCGAGTGGCAAATCTCTTCAAATCTTTGTAGAAATATGTAGGGTTATTTTTGTCTTTTACGTATATCTACTAACGATGTTGAGTTATATAATTTATTTAAATATGTAAAATTGACCATATTTAATTAAAATTTTAAAAAATATTAATGTAATTTATTCATAATTTTATGATTATATAATATTATTTAACAAGACCAATGTTAGAGAAGTTATTAATGAGGTGGTATTAAAATTGAAATTGGTAATAAGTAAGAGTTAACGATGAAGTCACTAACTAGTTTTTTAATTAATTAGCACCTTATTAGAAGATATTAATATTGTTAGTATCATATTTAATTTGCATTAGAAATTTAGTTTCCACAAGTTTGCTAATACCCCAATTTAATGAGATTTATAGTCCAAAATAAACTAACATTCCATCCGAACTTTACAACGCCAAACAAAATATTAGAGGACCAACCGAATTAATGATCCAATCCCTCCCTCACCAACATCTCACATCTGCTGCTATCAAACAGGACTCTAGTAGTATCTTAGCTTCGCCTTTGTGTTTTTGGATTGCTTCCTAGGTTGAGATGGACTGCCACTGGACTAGCAATCTCGGTATTACGTGATGTTTGGTATTGTTTAAATTAGTAGTTTATAAATTATAATTTATAGTAGAAGTTATAAATATTTGATAAAAATTATAATTTGTAATTAAAATTAAAAAAATAATTATAATTTATAATAAAAATTATAAATATTTTAAAAAAATATTTAACTTATAAATACATTTCATGGTAATGAACTAATTGTAAATAATCCTGTGCAGGAGTGACAATTTTTCCCTGGAAGATTTTTTTTACCTCCGATAATAAAGAAGGTGAGAACGGTATTTGCTCTTTTTGTCCCATTTTTTTCTATCTCGCCCCTGATTATATAAAATAAATATTTTTTAAATATTAATATATGTATAAAATATATATTATATATATTTTATACATATAATAATTTTAAAATATTAAAATATTATATTTATCTCTAATTTTTTTATTTCTTATATTTTGTATATTTAGTTATATTAATTCATCAACTATTAT